>RZGM01000033.1:0-333603 GCA_027886205.1 Fusarium piperis
ATATTAATTACCTTAAGCTAATTATTAATATTAATAATTATAGCTTTCTTAATTAAGATCTTATAATTATATCTTAGTAGCTTATTATAATCCCTTAAGTAGCTATTTATTAGCTATTTTATAAGGTATTTTAAGATACTTAATAAAAGGCTTTTTTATTTTTTTTTCTTTATTTATCTTTTTTATCTTTATTTTTTTCTTTTATAGCTTTTCTTTAATCTCTTAAAAGAAATTACCTTTAAGAATAAAAATAAAAAGAAGTCTATAAAGCTTAATTATTACCTTTTGCTTAGTAAGGTATTTCTCTTATTATATATTCTTATTAGCTATTATAGTTTAGGTATTTATTATTATCTTATATTAAGAAGGTTTATAATAGCTATCTTATTTATTAGTAAAGGGTTATTATAAAGCTAGCTTATAGGTAGGGGTGGTTTTTATTATTTTTTAATTTCTTTAATTAGCTCTTTAATATCTCTTAGGGGAGTATAATTTATTAATATATTTTTTAGGTTGCCTTTAGTAAATAATTATAAAGTAAGCGGTTATCTTAGGGAATATAAGGGTTTTCTTAGGTTTTTTATTTTAATTTTATATTAATTATTTATAAAAAAAAAGTTAAAGAATTATAAAGGTATAGGCTATAATAGCTAGATTAAGGTAAAATCATAGATTAAAGGTAGATATTAATAATATATTAGACTTTAATTTATTAATCTCTTATTAAGGGCTTAGTTATAGAGATTTTATAAACTTTATATTATATAATATATTTTTAAAGTTATATTAATTAATTAATAATTAGTTATTAACTTATATCCTTATAATAAGTAAGCGAGTTTATTTATTACTTATTTAATTTATTACTTTAATATAATTTTTATATAAAGTTAATTTCTTATATTAATTACCTTAAGTTAATTATTAATATTAATAATTATAGCTTCTTTAATTAAGATCTTATAATTATATCTTAGTAATTTATTATAATCTCTTAAGTAGCTATTTATTAGCTATTTTATAAGGCACTTTAAGATACTTAATAAAAGATTTTTTTATTTTTTTTTTATTTATTTTTTTTATCTTTACTTTTTTTTCTTATAGCTTTTTCTTAACCTCTTAAAAAAGATTAACTTTAAAAATAAAAATAAAAAAAAATCTATAAAGCTTAATTATTACCTTTTATTTAATAAGGCATCTCTCTTATTATATATTTTTATTAATTATTATAATTTAGATATTAATTATTATCTTATATTAAAGAGGTTTATAATAGCTATTTTATTTATTAATAAAGGGTTATTATAAAGCTAGCTTATAAGTAAAGGTAGTTTTTATTACTTTTTAATTTCCCTAATTAGCTCTTTAATATCTCTTAAGAGAGTATAGTTTATTAATATATTTCCTAGGTTACCCTTAGCAAATAATTATAGAGTAAGTAATTATCCTAGGGAATATAGGGGTTTTCTTAGATCTTTTATCTTAATTCTGCGCTAATTATTTATAAGGAAGAAATTAAAGAATTATAAAGGTATAGGCTATAATAGCTAGATTAAGGTAAAATCATAGATTAAAGGTAAGTATTAATAGTATATAAGACTTTAACTTATTAATCCCTTATTAAGGGCTTAGCTATAGAGATTTTATAGACTCTATATCACGTGATATATTTCCGAAGTCACGCCGATTAGTCGACGATCAGTCGCCGACCCATATCCTTACAAAGAGGTAAATAAGCAGTGGAATTAGTCCTTAGAAAGAGCTGATTAGCTAGATAAGGTATCATAGAGTAATAAAAGTAGGTCAAGGATAAGATAAGGTTAAAATACAGAAGACCAGCTTTTGATAGGTGTTCTTGTTGCTTGTATTGGTTAAAGATCTAAGGAGCTATTTTAAGGGAAAGACTTTTAACTTATATAGACTATAACTCGGAATCTATTGGCCCGATTCGGGCCAAAGTCATACCATTGGATAGCCCATTTTCCGGGCTTTAAAACGGGATAGGTTATACTAGCATCGGATAGCTAGAAACCGATTAATAGCATAAGATAAATAAAACTTCTAGGGTTTTAAGTAAGGTTATTAGAAACTAGATAGAAATACCCTTATGCAAGGGCATGGCTTTAGTAGTCTAATCAGCTTTTAAGAAGTCTAATAGGTCTAAAGTCACGTGACCCTTCCTAATTAGGAAATAGAGCTAAATTAGCCTTTTAAGGCTATATTATAACTTCTTAATATCTTGCTTATCTAACCCTATATTGCTTAGATAAGCCTATATAGATAGCGCATAGGCTATACTATAGGATCTTAAAATCCTAGGCTTATATCTTATAAGTTTATTTTTCTAGAATTTTATTTATAAGAAACCCTCTAAGTATAAGATATCTTATATCTTATCTTTAACTTACTTTTATTACTTTATAATACCTTATTTAATTAATTATCTCTTTTTAAAAACTAATTCTATTACTTATTTACCTCTTATCTCTATTACCTACCTTATAGTCTTTAAAGACTATATATCTCTTATTTTTTAATTTTTTATATATCTTAAGTTAGGGCTAGACTTAGTAATAGATAAAAATATATAAGTTTAATTAATTAAATTTATATTATTAAATTTATATTATATATATTAGCTTTTAAAAATATAATAATAATAATTTTAATAATAATTTTAATAATAAATTAATAAATAAAATAAAAATACTTATTAAGTAGTAATTAATATCTAGCTATACTTTAAACCTGCTTATATTTTATTATTATTTTATTATCTTATAGTAAGCATTTCTAAGCCTGGTTATAATAAGTTTTTAAGGGCGGTATTTTAAGGCCTTAAACTCTTGCTATTGGCGAGGTTTCAGTATCAAAGGGTAGGCATGGTCAGTCCTGGTCACTCGCCTAGGCCGGTTTCCTCCCAGTTCTCGTATCCGACAATCAATAAGTCTGATGACTTCCAAACGCCAGCTACAGAGAGCCCCATCGGTTCAGGTTACAGAAGTCAAGGAGCAACACCGGACTAGTTCGCCCGCTTAGCATGAGCGTTCCACGATCTGATCCGTTCTCATCCCGCTGTACCCCCACACAGTTCCTGGCACATCTGCAGTTTCAACCCAAAGCAACTTCCAGACACCAATCACATCTGCCAATGCTTACCCCAGACGCCCGTTGTCGAAAAAGTTTTCACATCATGCTTGGGGAACCCTGCTGTCAAAGATCCTCTGAGCCTCCTCTTTGGCTGGCTCGAGTTCATAATCACCCGTGTGTGCCTTGCCAGGCAATGGTGCCACCTCAAGAAAGGCAACCAAGCCAACGTATGTCGACTGCAAGGCCAGTCGGGCGGTGCTTGGCTGCGTTGCGAGGATGATCTGGACGAAAAGAGAGGGAACCAGCTGCAGAGTGCAAAATTTTCTCTTCCCTTCGGGAGTTATCATGATCGATGTGGCTGTTATCATTGCCTGAGTGTTGAGGATGGCAGGTTTATATGTGAGAGCATGCCTCCGCATGTATCTTGCCAACACAGAACTCTTCTCCATTCTCACGACGTCACTTGACTTGCCCATTTCTTATCCCAAACTCTGAAAATGTCAGATTTCCAGGGGCTCGGTGCCAAATTCGAAGAACCAGATGCTCAGGGCTTCCAGAGCCCTGTGACTGGTAGCACATCAAGTCCAAGTCCATTTGTGGTAAGACTATGAGCATCTGTATTGTCTCGCCTCTCACTCGAGCAGCAGGCTTCCGATGCATCCTCGCATACCTCGCTATCCCTCACCTCCAACGTCTGTCTTCCCGTTCCCACATCTCATGATACGACAAGGTCGCATCATCACATGGATCACCTCGAACGCTTTGTTCAAGATCTCCAATCGGTAATGGCCAACTTGCTTCCGAGAAAAGTAAATTACTTACATTTATCAGTCTGCGAAGAGAGCTTTTCCCAACTCTGCATATTCTCGATACAAGGAGGTCGAGGTGCTGTTGATTCGATGGGAAGAAGATGAACTCGAGGTCGAATGGGAACTCAACGAGTTACACAAGGTCTTCCGTGACCTTTATGGGTTTTCGACTGAGCAGTTTCTCATTCCAAGTCAAAACTCCCACCGGAAACTCAACCTCAAGGCCTTGGGGTTCGTCGAAGAGCACGAGAACGAAGACACTCTTCTGATCGTCTATTACGGCGGGCATGGGGTTATCAACAAAGCGAGACAGTCGACCTGGTCTTGGTATGAGCAATCTCCATCGCAGATGGCAAGGGCTAACTGATGCATAGCAAACGGGACAAGACTTACGCAACGGTAGAATGGTCTGCCATCCAGACCTTGTTCGAAATGGCAAAGTGTGACGTCCTCCTGCTCCTCGACTGCTGCGCTGGTGCCAGTGCGGCTCCGCTTACTGAACGGCCGACCAACATCAAGGAAACAATCGCAGCTTGTGGGTTCGAAACATGGACACCACGCCCCGGGGCGCAGTCGTTCACTCATACATTGATCGAAGTGATGAAGGAGTGGGCCTCACAGCTCCCTTTCTCCGCCGCCATGCTGCATAGTGAGATCCTGACTCGACTCAAGCATGCGCCACCTCACCGGTCATCTCAGGGAGCGTTGGTTGAGTCAAGGAAAACACCAGCTTATATCGTCTCAACGCCGGACCCGCATACAGCCTCCATCACGTTGGGACGCATGTTGGAAGAAGAGTCTTATTCTCTATCATCGTCTCAAGCCGCACCCGGATCCATCCCCGGAAACCTCTCAGAGAAGGTCCAGTCAGACAGTTACGTCTCGAGTGAGGACCGCATCCAGGCCCTAATGGCGGTAGATGATAAGGGGCAAAGAGCAGCTCCACATGTCCTTCTAACAGTTGCACTAGAGGAGGACCAGGTGCTCGATGCTGCGAGCTGTGCTCGATGGCTAAAGCAGTTTCCACTTTTAGCAAAGTACGTGAGTGTTGAGGGCGTCTATCGCAGTTACTCAACACTTCTGCTCCTGTCTGTGCCCGTCGTTTTGTGGGACTTGCTACCAGATCATCCAGCAACGCAATTTGTGGGATACGTCAAGTCCCGCAACCTCGTGCCGAGGGAGGTGATGCAAGACCGGGCAGCTACACCAATCCCCATTACCAGACACTCGGCTCGCGACCAGGCAGTCGATCCCTTTGATTGCGTTTCTCCGCTGAGATCGACCTCGGGATTGAGCAGCCTTGATTCCGGATACGACTCGAGTATTCCGCGGCCAGGAACGCTGGCAGCGTTGAGACGCACCCGGCAAACAACGGATGGCATGGTTGGTTCTCTGGCTAGCCAGGTGCTAGGGGGCAACAGACGAAACAAGCTGTCATCAGCGGAACTTCTAGGCCCGGATCGGCCAACCTCGGTGCCGGCCAAAACGAGTTCGGACTTGCAAAAGGGGCTTATGTCGACCAGCCAAGGACCAAAGCGTCTGATCGTGTCTGTTAAGGATGCAGACTTTGACGACGACAAACTGGGCGTGACCTGCGTGCTTTGCTATGGGCACAATGTCCAGCGAAGCCAGTTGGTGAGAGCGACGTCAAAGCCGATCTGGTGAGTCAATTAAGTTGAGGATGCCGAGTCGCTCGGACGGTGGAGGTCCCCGGTTCTGCATTGTCATTTCTGCTGGATCGGACTGGAGCGGCTGCCCTACCCTGGCTCTTCTGGAAGATTGAATGGCACATGGTTACTAATGTTGGTCTAGGAACGAAGAGTTCCGCTTTGAAGTGCACAATTCACCAATGTTCTATCACATGAGGCTCTCGGTGTGGGGAGACCAGATGCTGGAGCTCATTGGTGAACTGCACATTGACCTTTGCGAGTTGGTGCTAAAAAGCCGGCTTCCGGACCTAGATGAATGGCAGAGTCTGCAGCGCGATGGAAGGAAAACAGGGTCGATCCGTATCAGGTTACAATACCTAGACGTGAGCGAGGATGAGGAGCGGCGGCAACGACAATGGCTAGAACGGCAGCAGAGCGACGACGGGCAAGCTCGGGTGCATCAGATGGATTTTCAGGTCTGGTAAGGGGCAACAAGATGGCGTCTGCGATGACAGGGAGCCAAGAAGCGGTGGCTCAGGTCCGGTTTGCTCAACGCCGCCATGGCTTTTGACCAGGGAGGATTCAAGGAAGAAAAGAGTACATGGTTGGTACACAACGGGTACCACACCAAGACAGAGCTCAAGCGATCGAATCGCTGCACTAGGGGAATTTGTTGACAGGAGACACCCCTGCCTGGCGAAGGGGTCGGTACTTAGGAGCCGCACCGCCTCTCCACAAAAGAAAAATTCCATCCATCTTATCAGATCGTGGCTTACTGACCGACCCATGGGCCTGGGCCGGGACTGAGGCCGGCGTCGTTTTTCTGTGGGACATGTCGAGGGTGTTGAAAGAGGCAGTCAATTTCGATTATCCTTGCTCAAACAGACGGCGGCCTTGGACGACGTAACACTGAGTTTGTCGGTGAAAGGGATCCTTGAAGCTGGCTGACCCTGAGCTGATGTAACAGGTAAATCAGGGAGGCGCAGAGATGACACAGGCCAACTCACACAGACAGCGTTGAAAGGCATTATCTGACTGCATTCCCCGGACGCGATACTCTCCAATGCCGCACCCCTAACAACGCAGCTGCAGCATGGCTATGCAGAGCTGCAGAAGCGCCGACGAGACAACTCAACAAGCTGTGGGTTCTTGAGACCTGGGCGGAAAAAATCCCAGACGACTCACGGTGAGCCAGGTTCCGAGGTCGGTGGCCTACGTGTACGAGGGTAGTCGTCATTCATAGGTTGCAGCTCATCATCTCCCTCCCTCTCAGCAACAGGAATAGGGAGGAGGTCCGAGATTAGATTGGATTGATAAGATTTTTCCGTCTTTGCATCTGATAAAACAATTGGGTGGTGGTCAAGGCTGAGACGAGTCAATTGGACGATGCGATTGGCCAGGACTGGCCTGGGCCCACCGACTGGAACCCAGGAAAGAACGCCCGGGCGCTGAAGATGGGGCAGGCGCAAAAGTGAACCTGAACCAAAGGGGGGGTGGACGATGGGTGCCAGCAAGGCTCCTCTTTGTAGCCTGCGACTTGGTTTACGGGGATGTCCCCGGCGACTTCGTTTTGTGTCGTCTGCCAAGGACAGGATTGCGCACTCGGTTTGCTCAATCCCGAATCCTTTCCACAGCTCGGTGCACATTTCGGTCAGCTGGAGACGAGAAGTTCTCACGTCTCGGAGATACTCTTTTGTGTGCGCTGCTCAATCGATCTCCGAGCAATTTTCGATATGCTAATCCTTCAGGATGTCAATGAAGAAACGTATAGAAGGCGCAACATTAAGCCATGGTTGAAAATGGTGTTGCGCTTGGTCAATGGAAACACGGGCCCAATGGCCTCGGTTGTACTTGACCGCCCGGTTTAGATTCCAAGCTAGGAGTAGTCTGACAGATCATCGAGGGCTAGCAACATGAAGTGACTGCATATCAAATCTAACATCCCCTTCTATGGCTGGCAGGGAAGTTCACCGCAGCAAAGGCTTCGGTCTGTGTCAACGTCTGGGCACTCAGCTGGTAACGTTCTTTTTTTCTTCTGCTTAGGCACACGTTTCCTTTGCATGTGAACTAAGTGCGTGCAGGTTGAGAAGCGTCTAGTGTGTGATATCGCCTACCTCAACTCGCCAGTTTCAGCCAGGTTCTTGGGACATGGTCGCGTGAGCTCATTGGATTTGAGCGAGTCAATTAGTTGGATATTATATATGACGCCCATTGGCTCCATCTTATTTGTTCTTTTTCTTCTTTAGTGAGTTGATGTAATGCAAGTGTCGATCGCAGGGTTGTTTCGTCTCCCACTACACTTGGGTGACTGGACCTAATAGTGGAGGTTATGGGATTGGATCCAACACACAACATTTTCAAGACTCCGGTATGGCAACTCGAGTATGAACCTCAGAGGTTGCCTAAAAGAAATATCCATTGGACAAACGTCATGACTGCAAGGGTGTCTCGAAAGTCGGCACATCCACACTGGGTTCGTAGCCTGGATAACCTATACACACCCGTGCAAGTCACCCATAACATACCCATCTCAGTCCGGTTTGGGCTGGCAAAGAAGACTTGTGGTTCTTGTAAAATTACTAGCCCGGGGAGATTGTCCTTACCTTGGGGCATGGACTCAAATAAGTTACTGACTGGTTTGCTGTAGGTGTTCAAGGCCCTCAGCTAGGATAGTGGGTTTATTAGCACACCTTAACATTGAAACCCTTATGCATTATCCAACACGAATGGATCAGGTGATGATATGTGGTTGGAAGCAATGCCCGCATGTGTCATCTTCAGAGTGCCTGTGGATGCCCAGCACGTCAAAGATGGGGTAAGTAGGAGAAAGCTACAGTTTTGGATTGATAGAAAAGGGCAATAACATGGCAAAAACGACAGGTTCCATTATCCTCCACCTACGTAGAGAAGCATCGGCTCGGAATCGGAAAGCGAGAGGAGGGTGATCGGACGCAGGACCAGAAACCGAGAGTGGGAGATAAAGAATGCGGGGAGGTGGGGGAGGCAAAGGACGCTTGTGCCGGCAAGAAAATCAGTGGTCGATTCGATGGATGGATTCAAGAGCAAGAACCGGAGATGCTGGTGCAGAGCCCGCGATACGGAATGTCGCCGTTATCAAAGGGCCGCGCTGGGATTCCCTTTTCCCCGGGGCGCCCGCGGAAAGGCTCGGTTCGGGGACCGGAGCTGATCCCGGGTCAAGGCCTTTTCCTGGACCCTGGATGGAGACGTACTATGCACGTCGCGGCTGTGCCTTGTACATCCATGGATTCAAACATGGTTGAACTATGCTGGTGACGAGACAGTGAGCTGACTTTGACTTTTCATTGCCTCGCTATTGGGGACTCGGTGAATGTCAGGGGGCCAAAGGATCAAGGGCTTCCGTTCCGGTTGTTGGGTTCAAAGGAAAGAAAAGGCCACAATCGCGGGAATAGACGGCGCCTTCGAAAACCATGAGGCTAGCCGGGGCGTGAGACTGCCGCGAGTGGCCTGACTTGACTCGGAAACGGAGACGGTTAGTGGTCGGCCGATGGACCCCGACCGAACCCCTGCGGGCTTTCCCCTTGGAAAGACCATGATGATGACGATGATGGGTGAACAGGGGTGAAGAGTGTCCCTTTTGAGCCTCATGGAGAGACTCGACTCACCGCTGCCCAACAGAACAGGATGAAACCGTGAATGAAATAAAGGAGCCGTTGCGATTGATTAATCGACGGCAAGGATTGTTCTCCGAGGACGCACCGGAATGAGACTCGATTAGCCTGTGCGACCCACGACGTAAATTTCGCTGATACCTCACTGCAGGCGTGTGCCTATCTAGCATCATGTTACAGTGCTGACAAGCACGAAACGCTTGAGCTCTGGCGAGTTGATAGCTGGGCGCCTTACTGTGTAGGCAGGCCACCGTCCATACCGGTGGCCCGGTTACGGTAAAGCACGTGAACGAAGACTGGTGCAGTGTAGTATCGCTCATCACACTCGGGCGGGCCGGTATGATTTACGCATTTTTTGGCCGATGAGAGAAAAAAAAAAAAGAATTGTCTGTTTCGTAAAACCTGTTATCCGTATTTCGACGGTGGCGGTTAGTGGCGGCGGATATTCCTTTCTTCTGCTGACGGTGGTAGGTCAGGTCACGTTGCTCTCGAGAATAAGAGGGTTGTCCTGCTGACCAGAGATGAGATGCACAAGACAAGAAGAGCTAGGAAAGAAAAGCCGAATGGAGGGCAATTCCTCTCGGGCGAGTGAGTGAGCTGGCAAGAATCCTCGTGAGGGCTTCCTTTTTCCGTTCCCCATTTTTGGTGCTGCCTTTTGATTTGCGCCGAGACCTGGTGACGTTTTGTGGGTACTGCCGAGGGCATTTACCGAGCAGCAGCGAAACAGTGACTTTTCCTGCTTTGACTGGACGTGACACGACAAAGCGGCGGTCGGTGACTGGCTGATTGATAAACAGGGAGGCCAATCAGGTCACGGGAGCGTCAGGGCCGTCAACGCCCCCCGGTAGCCGGTCACTGGATCGGTAAATCATTAGATCATCCGCCGTCATTGAAGGAGGGAAAAGAGAGGATTTTCTCGATATGGAAGCAGATAGCAAGCAATGCATTGGCGCACAACTCTCAGAGGGTCGAGACAAATGTTTGTCCTGTGAGGGGGGGAGCCAGAGGTTATCCGGAGAATGGAAGGAGAAACCCGAGAGGCGGCTTCCCTTGTGCACGTGCATAGATTGATTAAGTGCCACGATTGATTTGATTCGATTGATTAAGTCATTGATTGATAACGAGATTGCAACAATGACAAGCCCTCCTGCCTCGGACACACGGACCCCGAGAGGTGTGGCCCAAGACCAAATTCCCGAGCAACAGCGCGCGTTGGCCCCTTTCTCAATCATCAGCATCCCCAATCAATTACCCATCCTTCACTCATCAGCTTCCATCCTCGATCCCAGCCGTTGGGCATTTGCGCGAATCGTGTGTGTGCGTGGGTCCACCACCCTCACCCCTCGGCCCAATGTTTCGAGGCGGGCTTGGGGCTGGACCTGGGGCCCGGCTTAGCTGGGCGGAGAAGAGCGACGAATGGCCTTCTCCCCGGGCCATGGAGAGAGGAGGGCCAGGAGGAGCTCCTCAGTCAGTCATAGAAGCAATAGTAGCAGAGCGAACATGACTCCGCATGAATGCGTGTCTGGAGCCGGTCAACAAGGGTGTCGTCTGCTCCTCGAATTCGGGTTTCCATTTTTCTCAATGGCAGAAAAGGAGCAACAGCCCTATCCTTGCATGTGCTGTCCTGTGTGCTATGCTGCTTAGGCTCCTTATTCACAGCTTAGTCGTAGGTACAAAGCAACGGGACATTTCTTCGGGATTCCGACTACAGAGTTCGGCCAGCCGAGGTTCAGGGAAAAACGATCAAGGCGTTGAACTCAGGCACGTCCCGGACAAAGTAGACCCTGGGCCTTGTCTGGCATATTTTCCACGCCTACCCGTGCGTCAATGCCAGAATTTAGTGAGAAAAAAAGAAAAGAAAACCTGGCACGAGAGTGCTACCGCAAAGATACCTTCGTTTTCCCTTCCAGCAAATCCTCGCCGTCTAGTCCCACACCCCCCTTGGGCCGACGCACACACCACTCCCTCCAGGAAGCCCCGCCGAATATCCCCAACCCGCATCGGGGGGCGCGTTTCCTTCCATTTTTTATAAACCTCCCGCCATCGGCCGGGCTAGGTATTATTTGAGTCTTTGCCCCCTCGAACCTTCCTTCACTTCCTCCTTCCCACACATGCTTTGAAACCTTGTTATCGTGTCAACAGGATCTTATCAATCTCATCTCCTATCCTTCTCTGTTGACTCGTTCTTCTGAAGATTCATTCATCCTATCCCAGGGTATAGCATCATCCTTGCTGAATTGGGTCCCTGCGATATGCCCATCCGGTTCTGACGTCGATTCCCACCTCTACCAAGAAAAAAAGACCGCCACGATTCTCACCATCCGACGGGCATACCAATACCTTCACCCGACACTCAATTCGCTCAACAACCACCTGCTCCGTGCGACCAACACACATCTCTGGCCCATCATGATTGCCGCCGCCTCTCGCATCCACATTGACGGCATCGTCAACCCCGCCGCACCAAACCCCGCCGAGCTGGCCATCACCGAGAGCACTCCCTCAATTGCTCCCTCCCTGACCTACTCGGACGATTCCGATGACCAAGAAGATGAGCCCGTCATCCCCCTCGAGCGCCGCCGCCGCGCATCTACACGCCTGATTGCCCAGAACGCCCGTGACATCCAGCGAATCACTGGAGAGTCGAGGGCCGAGTTTGTGGGACGCTGCTGTGGCGGCGCCTGCTGCATGGGTGACAGGGCCAACGTCGAGTATGAGGATGTTCCTCTTCCTGACAACGATGCCTACAAGTCTCTTGGACTTCGACTTGGGAACGTTCCTGCCCATCTGACTGGTGTCATTGAGATGCCTGAGAAGACCGTCTCTTTCACCTCAATTCCTCGACCAGTCTCTTCTCCCACAGACTCGGCCATCTCCCTCGGCTCTGACACTGAGCCTTCCTCCCCCCAGACCAAGTTCCTCACCCCCGGACCTGGATATGAGGCCGTCGACACCACAATTCAACCCCCTCAGTTCGTTCAGCCTCACCCTCCTCACCATGTCTACCCCGCCAAGATCCACAACACTCGCGAGTTGACCGGGCCTGGTGCTGAGAAGCGCACTTACCACTTTGACCTTGACATCACCGACTACCCTCCTGAAGAGATTTTCGACTTCAGGGTTGGCGGTGCCATTGGTGTCATGGCGCCCAACGATGAGATCTCGGTTGATGAGATCCTTGACGCCCTCATGATTCCCCGCTTCCAGCGAGACAAGCCCGTTCTCATGAAGACCACCAAGGGTCGCTGGCCTACCGTCTGGGGTGACGAGAAGGCCCGGGAACTCGTCACCACCCGCCGTGAGCTCCTCACCTGGACCACTGACATTCAGTCATATGCCCCGACCAAGGAGCTTCTCCGTATCATTGCTGAGCACGCCTCAGCTGCCAATGAGAAGAAGATCCTCATGTATCTCTGCTCGAACGAGGGAGCTAGCATCTTCTCTGACTTCCGCGGTGGTCCCCACGTCACACTCTCTCAGATCCTCAACGCTTTCCCCAGCTCTCACCCCCCTCTGGATGAGCTCCTCTCTGTCCAGCCTCAGCTCATGCCCCGATTCTACTCCCTGTCCAATGACCCTACAGAGTCGTACGCCCTTCGTGACCACTCTCAGCGTCGCCTAATTGAGATTGCCGTCACTGTCCACGACTCGATGGACTGGCGACGTGGCTGCCGTGCTGGCGTCGGCTCTGGCTTCTTTGAGCGTCAGGCTCACAAGTTCATGCGAGCTCAGGCCGCCGGTGAGAAGGTTCCCCAGGTCTTCATTCCCATGTTCAAGGGTCTGATGGCGAACCCCCTGGCCAAGCAGTTCAACTCTGACGGCCCCATGCTGCTGATCGGCGCGGGCGTTGGCATTGCTCCTTTCCGAGGCTTTGTCCAGCGCCGTCTGAAGCAGGCCAACTGCGCCAACAAGGTCTGGGTCCTCCAGGGCATCCGTGACTCGCTCGTGGACGAGATCTACAACGGCGAGTGGGGTGTCCATGAGGAGGAGGTCAAGCGCGTTGTGCAGAGCCGAGTGGGCACTGGCAAGTACGTGCAGGAGGAGGTGCGAAACCAGGCCGACCTCGTCTGGTACATCATCAACAACTCCATCGACGGACGCATCTTTGTTTGCGGTAGCAGCAAGGGCATGGGTGAGGGTGTTGAGGAAGCCCTCTGCGACGTTGCCATGGAGAAGGGTAACCTGGAGCGCGACGAGGCTCACAAGTTCTGGCAACTCAAGAAGGAGGAAGGCCGATACATTGCCGAGACGTGGTAAATGCCTCGGTATGGAGATCGCCACATGGAAATGACGACGAAACGATCAAAGGAAACTCGAAAAGTTTTATCAACGGGTGGACAAAACTTGCTTTCTATGCGAGGGGATGAGCATTGTACGAGAGGAAGGACATGAGCCGACGCATTCTAGATGGCCGCGGCGCAAGCAAGAGGGTTAAGCATTGCATTTGTTTGAGACGAGGGGAGCATTGGGACTTGGAACAAGGCGTTGAGAGGTTGAAGCATTTTACATGGTTGTTTTATGTCTGTTCGGCGATGGGAAGCCCATGGCACCTCGCAAGTAGGACGGGTTTCTTGTATGGAAAATACCCCAGCGGTGATTTGAGACGGACCATGACCATTAAGGACTTGCTCTGTCCAGGCTGGGAAGTTGAATGATGAGATATATCTGTTCACGATATTGGCTGTTCTGTGATGTTATGGTTTATTGCGTGATTGGTTGGGTTTGGTGGTGATGGTACGCTACCACACGCAACTCGAAATTATCATTTCATGATGCTTGATTGGCACGGCATAGTCAGACTACATGCCAGGCTGCAGATCTGTCAAGATGGAGATGCCACTTTGGAATCACACCGTTGTGCCTCTTTCATAGTACGTACTCTGTAGCTGACTGTCAAGGCCGCTGTACTAGTGATCAAAAGAGAACGCTCCCTTCAGAGCCTTACTGGTAAAGGTACCTGATATTGACACTGACACTTTGGAATCACTCCGCATTATCACGCTTGGCACAGATCGGGGGTGATGACGCGCAGGAGAGCTGAAACAAAACAAGACATCACATTTCCACTTCCGGGCCTAGCTCTCACATGCCGGGTCAGCCCTGTAATGGCGTTGATTTACGTGAGCGAGGCACATAATCAGCGTCTCGTTGTTAGCAATCAAATTGCGAGCTCCCGCGCGCGGTCTCACGATAATCAGAAACTGGAGGGGTAGAAGAGAGGGGTGGGGCTGACCCCGCTGAATCAGCGCCATGTAATCGACATGGCACCACTTGTAGCGCAGAGCACGTGCGTGGTGTTGTTGGTAGTGAACTCGGCTAGGTTCTCTGTGAGGGGAATTATAGGGTAGTGCATCCGTATCGTATCATGTTGGTGCAAAAGATGAAATAGGTCGTGCCATTGGGGTGCAGAGTTGCGAGGTTGTATTCTTCCTGGCGGCATTTGAACGGGATATGGTGGGATCTGATGCAGGAGTGCTGAGGGGCACAATGTCAGATGCAACAAAGATTCCACAGAGCGACACACACCGCTGTATCAACTATTGAAGCTGTAGACATTACTTGTTTAGCATGAACAAATCTGACACGGATAACCCGTCGAGTTCGTTCCATCTATTTCCGCAATTCCGAGATCTCTCTCTTCTCTAGGGTAACTTCCGGTACTCTAACCCGATCCGGAACACTACATCCGCATTTCTTCGCTGATCAATCCTGACACAAGCGGCCGGGAGGCCCCACTTTCACCGCCGGTCGAGTCAGTTTTTTTTCCTCCATCGGGCACGGCGGCGGTAGGCCGGAGCATGTCGGCACTCCGGGGCAGTACCCGCGCTAGCATGACGAAACAGGGCAGGGCCGAGTAACCGCGCGCGACGCTCGCAATTCTCCCGAGCTGCTGCTGCTGCATTAGTCAGGTCTTTGCAAAGCTCGGTGGGGGTCCGTTTCTCTCTGCGACATTCCGTCAGGGCCTTGATGTGTTGTGACATTTGGCGGGGCTGGAGGAGGGGTATTCTTGGTGAACGAGTCGGTGGAGAGATTGGTATATATTCGACGTGATTCCTCTCGGATTGTTGCTTCTCTTCTTTCTCTACAGACTCATTCAGCTTCTACAACTTGCCAATTCCAACTCAGCTTCTCCCACTTACACACTCAACCCAACAAACAAACTTCACAATGGCTGCCAAGCTCTCCGCCGACCTCCTCCTCCAGCTGGCCAAGAACCGCCGCACCTACTACGCCCTCTCCAAGGACCTCCCCGTGAGCGCCCAGCGCATCCAGGAGATCGTCAACGAGACCACCCTCCAGACCCCCTCGGCCTTCAACTCCCAGACCAACCGCCTCGTCGTCCTCTTCGGCGCCGAGCACGACAAGCTCTGGGACATCACCTCTGACTCCCTCAAGGCCATCGTGCCCGCCGAGGCCTGGGAGGCCACGGCCGGCCGCCTCGCCGGCTTCAAGGGCGCCGCCGGAACCGTCCTCTTCTTCACCGACGTCACCGTCCAGGAGAGCTTCCAGGCCAAGTTCGCCATCTACGCCGACCGCTTCCCCCCCTGGGCCCAGCAGACCAACGCCATCCAGCAGTACCTCCTCTGGACCGCCCTCGAGGCCGAGGGTCTGGGCGCCAACCTCCAGCACTACAACCCCCTGATCGACGAGAAGGTCGCCGAGACCTGGAAGCTCCCCGCCACCTGGCAGCTCAACGCCCAGCTCGTCTTTGGCGCCAAGACTGGCGAGGCTGGTGAGAAGGAGTACGCTCCTATCGAGGAGCGTGTCAAGGTCTTTGGTGCCTGAACACGCCCCGATCAGAGAGCTATGAAGCTATGATTGATGTTAGAATTGCATTTAGCGGTAGACTAGAAGCTTGAATGAGCTGGCATGCGCATAGTCTAGACTTTACGAATAAACTATCAAGGACTATATCTCTTTCATGAATTTGATGTGATATATTTGTTTTAGTATTGAGCCTGGTAACCAGCTGTCAATAAGAGAGTTACCAACTGGCTCTGACAAACCACATAAGCCATAACCACCCATTCAGCACAAGCAATGTGTTTGGCACCGAATTGTAATACAATTATAAATTTCTAGATATCCAATGTTGACATCACGTGTAGCCTTTTACTTCTTTTTATACAATGTCTCACTCAATCACTCGTCCCAGTGCTTGGCCCATCTTGACCTTCTGTCCCTTCTCTACAGCCCATGCCCAGCCTCTTCTCTCCTTATTCTCATCCGTCTTTTCTGCTGGTGCCTCGAATACTAGCACAATCGTGCTTCCTAATTGGAAACCACCCATCTCCTCACCACGTCGAAGTGCGTGGCCTCGGAGAACGGGACTAGCTGCCTCGTAAGTCGCCTCAGCAAAGCCCAGATAGGGTTCACCACGCCTGGCCGCCTCCTCAGCTGCCCGGTCGGCCGCCGTATCCGTCAAAAGGCTGTTTGTCCGTAGTTCCTTGTCAAAGTTGATGACAATGGATCCCACATTGGTCGCACCGACTGGGACGTAGCTGAAGAAACCCCAGCGCCACCGACCCAGAAGCACCACACGTTCGTTGAGAGTGAAGAGCCCAGGGAGGGTTCGCTGAAGATAAGGGGACACACTGTACAGCTCTCCGGCAAAGTGACGACGTCGGTCAACAACCCAGTTGGTGGGAGAGTGGAATCGATGGTAGTCGCCAGGTGCCAAGTAAATGACTGCATAGTAGAGGGATGTTGCCTTGTCGTGGGCGAGGACATCGTACCAGGGCCGCTCACCCAGGGCAAGCTCAGCCCGAACCTCGGACACAACACCAGGAGATGCGGGCATAGCCTGGTCCTTGTCTGAAGGGCCTTGCTTTCCAGCGCCAGAGAGAAGGTCAGGCAGCGTGTACGAGATTCCATTGACCTGGGCAAACTCCTCATCCTGCTTCACAAGCGCTTCGCTATCCGAAATTTCGGTGAGTGTTCGTTCGTCGTCCGAGGACGACAGGCTCGAGATGCTAGGCGCAGGCGTGTTCTTTCCGAGGAGAGCGTCGATGCTATAGGTCATACCCTTGACCTGCTCAATGTCACCGCCTTCGATTTGGCCGAACTGGAGGACCTTGCCGTCAGACGGGCAGAGCAGGGTGTGGGGGTTGGGATCGAGAGGACGAGCACCGGGCTTGAGAGTACGGTAGAAGAAGGATGCGAGGTTGGGATATACATGGAGGTCGGGTTCGGCAACTTCGTCGAGGCTGTACAAGTCAGTACAAGTTTTGCAAGATATGGGTCGATTTGAGAGACCGACTTTACGCCAAAGACGAGCGAATAAAGCCTGAAGCCGGGAACTCGAAGATAGTAGGGAACCGTCAATTCATTGAACCTCCCCCAAAGCCTGGAGATAGCCTTGAGAGGTAGAGTCGACATGACCTGGACTTGCCTGGAGTTGAATTAGCATTGAGGGCATCGAGGTGGGATAGGGGCGGTGATGGGGAGGGATTGTATACCAAGGGCCATCAGGACGCACCCTAGGCCGCCTCTTGGGGGCTTTGGTGCTCTCCTGGCCATCCTCAATCTCTCTCCGCTCCTTCTCTCTGGCAGAGACCTTATAGAACTGGACGAGGCCTAGAAATCCGATACCCAGACCGACAGGGATCCGGTACCATTGAATTTTGGTGTGTCGCATGGCCTCGCCGAGGCGCTGTGAAAATCTCGGTCTCTTGCCCGAATTGGAGGCAAAGGTGCGGATGGAGGATAGTGACGGCCTTGGCAGGCATCGCGACCTTGTCGTCGAGTTGAGAAACATGTGTCGAGAGGCAGACGGTGAGAAGCAGTTTGCGCAGCGAGCGCGCACGTAGAACGAGCAGCGGAGCATGTGACTGCCGACCTGGGAGGAGCCAGGCCCAAGGGTTGGTGCCATGGCGGCGGCGGCGAAGCGGACGGATCCCGCTTTTTAATTGCACGCTTTGATTGCGCAATGCGATGCGGCTGATAGGAGATGAAGGGCCCTCTTCTAGATGGACTCAGGATTGACGTCAAGAGGACGATGACGCCGAGTTGAGGCTGCGGCTGTTCTGTTCAGCCGTTAGCCGCACCCTCTGCTTTGTCTCGTGGGTGGGCTGCAGGTCGGATCGGATGCAAAAGGCGCCGATATCCCGAGGGAGTTGACATCTGGACATTGCCCGGACTTTGGGAGACGGAAGGAAGGGACGAGCACAAACACAAACGGGCAGTACCGCAGGGGCCGATCCTGACCTGGACCAATCAGAGGTCTGTCCCAACGACGGGAAGGTGGCCAGAGCTCAGAAGCGACTGCACAGAAGGACAGAAAGAACACCTGAAAAAAAAAGGTACGTACCAACACCGCAACTGTTTGTGGCCTTGAGTGCCTGTCGCAGGTTGGCTCCATCCATTACAAGGCCCCCAAAAGGCCACCTACCCTGACCACCGACGTCCGTCCATGTTAATGAACGGGGGGAGAATCACATCTTTCACCTCTCTTTTCTTCTCCCATCGACTCTATCGCCTCTCCAGGGGCGTATATCGAGTCTCTGGCACTTGCTTCAGCTTCGGCTCATTTCTTTTTCACGCCCTTGTCCAATATACCCCATTGCTTTTGTATCCGCCTCCAGATTGTTGGACATGCGACCCGACCCGTGTTAGTAAGACGATACCTCACCTCTGCGACCCGACGTCAGTCAACAAGTCGGTGCTTTTTCTCAACCAAGCTTGACTCGAACACCTTCATACGTAGCCGCATCCGCAGCCGCAGCCACGGCCAGGGCGGGGACTGCAAGCACCCAAATCTCGATAACCGAATTATCCTTTCGCCCTGCTTCATCTCCATCATCCCTGATCCTTCAACTCTTCGCCCCCGAAGCTCTTCCTCCCCCGTGCTTATCAACCCCGAAGCTATAGCCTGGTGTGGCATGCTCCCAGTTTGCCCATCATGGCTTTCAAGCCCCCCACTGCGCGTCCCAACGACGAGGGACCCGATGATGCCTCCTCGGGCTCCTCAGTAGACGACCAGACCGTCAACCTGCAGGTCGTGTCGCCTTCGGTCGGCGTGAATCGACCTTTGCTGTTCCCCGGCATCGCTGCCAACACCACCGTTAAGCAACTAAAGGAAAGGATTCGCCAGACTCTCCCCTTGCGACCTCCGGACGAACACCAGCGACTCATCCATCGTGGACGTGCTATTGTTCGCGAGTCAGATACCTTGTTGGACATCTTTGGTGCCGATGCGGTAAGTTGCTTCGATACCGGACTTCAATTCCCCATCATCTACACTTTTGCTGACTGGCACCTCGTCTTTACAGCTCCGTACCCCCGAGCAGCAGACCATTCATCTTGTTATTAGGGATACCCGAGATAGTCAATCGTCTACTCCGACTGTGCCTCCCGTCACCGCTCCCGCTCCCGCTCCCGCTCCAGCTCCCGCTCCCGCTCCCGCTCCAGCTCCCGCTCCAGCTCCAGCTCGCGGCCCCAGCCCAACTGCTTCCGCTCCCCCAACAAACGTCCCCCGCCAACATGTTCAACATGCCCACGGCCATACATTCGGATACCAGACTGCGCCAGGTTTCAGTTGGAGGCATTCGATGCCCCCGACCTCAAACCCGTTTCCTCAGCCGCGCATGCCGTCACCCTCACCGTCTCACACACCCGAACAAGCCGCCGCCTTTCAACATCATCACCAGAATATGACTCAGTGGTTGAACAACATTCAGCGAGAGGCTATGGCAAGGGCATTGAATCAGAATCAGCGGACTAGAGCTCAGATGGGCATGCGCGGTGTTGGGGACACGGCAGCTGGGAATGCTCCTGCAGGCGACAATAGCGGTCGAGCGAGCCCTGCTCCAGGTCACACCATTTACCGCGAGCATGTAGGACCCAACGGACACACCTACCAAGTTGAGACTGTCGTTCGCACCTCGGGACAAGGCAATGCGAGTGGAGCCATGACTACGGCAGATGTTCAGAATATCATTCGAAATGCCGATGTCAACCAAGCAACACTGGCAATGACGAGTGCGATGCAACGCAGCGCCTCAAGCACATCTCTTTACAACCGCTCTCTGGCGCAACCTGGTGTGACCACTCCAATCTACCCTACCCCCAGCTCAATGGCTGGCAGCGGAAGAGGAACTCCGGACCAGTCGGCGGCTCGACTCACCACCACTGGGGCTCCTGGAAGTTCCCAGCCGAGACCAGGTTCCGAAGTGTACATTTTGTCATCGCCCGAAGGACCACGAGCATTGCTCTTTAATAACGTGGGGGCTGAGACTTACTATACTCCGCGACTTCGAGGCCAAGCAAGTTTCCCGCAGCTTCGAACACCCTCTTCCCTTGGCGCCATTCACGATGTTCAAAATCAGATGCGAGCTAGGCACCATCACCACCACCATCACCATCATCTGCGTTCTCATGTGGTGCCACAGCCGCCATCCCAAATTCAGCCTCAAGTGCCGCCTCAACCACAGCCGCAGCTTCAACAACAGCAACAGCAATATGCGCCTCCTCCTCAGCAGGACCAAGCGCGCCAGGATCAAGGCCAAAACCAGGCACAAGTTCAACAGGACCAACTGGCAGCTGTGGCCCCCTTGATGCATCGTGGCAACCCTCCTGCAGCAGCGCTTCCGCCTCTGCTAATGCAGCTCTGGCCGCAGCTCTGGCTTCTGTTCCGGCTTACCCTATTTGTCTGGTTCTTTACTTCTCCCTCGGCGAGTTGGTCGAGATGGTTCACCATCATTACTATTGCAGTGCTCATCTTTGTCATCAGCACAGGTGTTTTGAATGGTATTCCGGATCATATTTGGCGACCTCTGGGACGACATCTGGAGAACCTGATTCCCATGGAGCAGCCGAGACGCCTACACGCAGCCCCGCAAGGAGCTCCACAGGGAGGCGGTGACCAGAACCAACAGAATGGTCAGGCTCGACAAGAACCAAACCCAGAGGCGATGGCTAGGAGACTGGTGGCGCAGCATCAGGGCCCAGAGAGTTGGATTATCTCGCAGGTGAGACGGGTAGAGCGAGCCGGTCTCCTGTTTCTTGCCAGTATCGCCCCGGGCGTTGCAGAGAGACATATTGCAAACCTAGAGGCAGCAGCGCGAGTCGAGAGAGAACGTAGAGAGGCCGAAGCAGCGGCGGCGGTGGCAGCAGCGGAAGCAGCACCAGCACAGGAGAATGAAAACAACGAAAACCAGAATGAGACATCAGCTCAAGGGGATAATGCCGATACGGGAACGGGACAAGGTGGTGAACAAGCAGAGGGGCAAGTAGGTGACGAGATACGCGAAGAACGAGGAGCTCGGGAAAATAATGAGGTGAACGAACCAGTGGTTGAACAGCTTGTCGCGGTCTAGGTACCAGGCGTGTTCCGCTTTGGTTTTGGGAGGAGGGAAGAGTAAAAGGGGAGGGAATGAATATGGATGAATGCGTAAGTAGGTAGGTATGGGATGGATTCAAGCGAGATGATGCTGGTATGAGCGGAAAAGTTTAGCATGGGCAGCTTTGCCACGGCAAGCGTCGAAAGGACGGGATAGGATGGTAGGATTAGGGAGTTGGGGGTGTTTCTAATCTTGGGGTAATATTCTTCAAGGGGTATCATTTTTATTCTTCATTTGCAAGACGCTTTCCTCAGAAGGAAGCTGGGCGCAGGCCCTTTGTATTGATTACATAGCTAGAAGCGACGCAGCGAGTTGAGCTGTGAGCTTTGCTTTGGGTTGATGGTCGAGTTGAGTTGACTTATTAGTGCTCTCTGCGTGGCCATGTCCGGGGCGTATTTAGACGATTACCAGCGGTGCATCAACTCTTTGTTCAAGATCGACTACATGGTATTTTAGCTTGCTTGTCATTGTCATGGTCTGACTCGGCGTCAATTGCTGATTATCAAACCCTGTTCCTTGTCTTGTCTTGTGAGAGCTGTCGTCGTAGCTGTTGCTGCCTCGAGAGGTGGCTTATCTTATCAGCAGGCAAAGTGGCGGATGATATCAGAACGTGGCTGCGAGCTCCGTCTTTGCTCCAAGCTTCAACTTTCGTCATTCACCTCGTCGACCTCTTCTCAATTTGTCCCGCAACAGGCAAGTTGAGCGGCCGAGTCTATACTATCCCTTTCTTTTCGGAGTATAGTTTCCTACCAAGGAATTTCTCATCAGAATCTGCCAGCGCTGGCTTGGAATTACTGGTCACCGCTAGGCCTGTCGCAATCATGAGTGGTGGATGGAACACCAGTCCGTACTTCCCTTGGCTCGTATGATGGACCCTGCGCTGACCTGAACCTCTACAGTTGAGTCCGATGCGGTACGACCGAGAACTCTTCCCTAGACGTGTGCTAGAGCTGACTGTAAGCTTCTAGGGCGTCTTCACCTCGCTCATCGAAAATCTCGGCGTCAAAGACGTCCAGTTCGAAGAACTCCTGACACTCGACCCCTCCGAGCTCCTCACCCTCCAGCCCGTCTACGGCGTCATCTTCCTGTTCAAGTACCCGACCGATCAGCCCTATGCGACACCCGAGGGACCCCGCGACGGCTCCTTTGACCACTCGGCCTCGGAGAACATCTTTTTCGCCGCCCAGACGATTCAGAATGCGTGCGCCACGCAGGCACTGCTGAGTGTGCTGCTCAACAAGACGGACGACGTCGAGATTGGTGAGAAGCTGGGCGAGTTCAGAGAGTTTACTATGGTGCTGCCGCCCGAGTTCCGTGGCGAGGCACTTAGTAACTCGGACCTCATTCGCGAGGTACACAACAGCTTCGCCCGTAGCAGCCCCTTCGCCGACGAGACGGACAAGACAGGTGCTGAGGCCGAGGATGCGTTCCACTTTATCGCCTACACGCCCATCAACGGCACTCTGTACGAGCTGGATGGTCTTCAACCGGCTCCAATCTCGCATGGTGCCTGTACATCGGACAACTTTGCCAGCCGTGTGGTTGAAGTGCTACAGCGCCGCATCGCTCGCTACGACGCAACTGAGATCCGCTTCAACCTCCTCGCCATGTGTCGAGACTTGCGACAGCGCGCACGTGACTTTGGCGACGAGGAGCTGCTGGCACGAGAAGAGCGCAAGCGACGGGATTGGGCATTTGAGAATGCGCTGCGGAGGCACAACTTTGTGGGCTTTGCAGGCGAGGTTCTGAAGGGGGTTGTGCGAAGTAAGATCGCCGAGGGAGGTGACGAGGCTTGTGAGAAGTGGGTGAAGGAGAGTTTGGAGAGAAGAAAAGCGGCCGAGCAGGCCTTGAGAGGTCGAGGAGGAGGAGGCGGCGATGGTGACGGCGATGTTGATATGGGAGTTTGAGTGATGGCAATGAGGATTAAGATACCATGTCTCGCGGCCTGTGAAGGGCGAGCTAGAGCTTTCTGATACCACTTGTCCATGATTGATGGATGTTTAACGGCTGGCGCGATGCTTAGACGCAAAGAAATAGGGAGTTGTATGGACGCATCCTGGTCATGACACTTGGGCACAGCATTCAACGAGGCGTACATGATTTTGATTTCTCATTTCTAAACCAGTTACACTGCTACACAGCATCTATCAAGCCCATCAGCTGTCATCTCATCTAGCCCTCTCTGCCTCTGTCGTCTGTCTGTCTGTCTGTCTATCTGCGTTTATTCTATCCCGCTGATATGACAACCTCTTCCTCTGAGCTGCTCAACAGCTGCTATACATCATCATTATGCAGAGCGGAATCTGCCTCCCACAAAGCCAAAATGAGAAGTGACCTCTCCTGAAACGACTGATTACATAGGTAGATGCCAAAGAGATTCGAGGCGTTAGTCCACCCAGTGACCAGGAGGAGAAGCGGTACGTCCAGCCTTGGTGACGACCTCTTCCTTGCCTGAGGAGACGGCGGTTTCGGAACTGCTGTGGCCAGGACGGTCGATGTAGTTCATGGCAATGCCGGATCGGCTTTGACGGCTGTCATCATCATCATCATCATCATCATCGTCGTCGTTGTCGTCGCTGACACGGCGGCGAATAGCGCGGACGAACCACGGGGCGCGACCGGATCCCTTCCAGGTCCAGTACTCCTTGAGGTCGTACTCGCGGGGCTCAAGCTGGCCGCGGGAGAGGAAGACGACGATGGCGATGAGGCCGTTGAGGACGGTGTAGACAAAGACGCCGCTGGGAAGATGGTTAGCTGGCATCTATGAGGGAGGATAGGGGTGAGCTTACGCGATGAGACCGTAGGCGACGCTGTAGCTGAAGGGAATAAAGGTCATGACAACAAAGGAGGGGAGGACGTCGCCGATGTATCGCCAGTTGATCTGGGTGATTTGACGGATCATCATGCAGCCGACCTGGGAAGAGTTAGCTGCTTGTATAGTGCAGGCTGAGAGGATGGAACTTGCCAAGATGAGGGTACAGCCAGTAGCCCATGGAGGAACAGACGCAAAGATGGGGGCGAAAAACACAGAGACGATGAAGCAAAGCCCGGTGATCATGGCCGTCAGTCCTGTTCTCCCGCCTTCCGCGATGCCGGCGCCACTCTCGATGAAGGCCGTGACAGGGGAACTCCCAAACAAGGCGCCGATGGAGATGAAGGCAGCATCAGTGCAGTAGGCGATGGTGGAGCGAGGAAAGTCTCCATCGCTGTCCCTCACGACGCCGCAGAAACGGACCATGGAGTAGAGAGTCGCCGTGGCATCGATGATGTCGACGTAGAGGAACGTGAAGAGGGCGAGCGCGAACTGCGAAGCCGGAGCTTCAAAGGCCCAGTCGAGTTTGTTGAGCGTCTTTTCCATGGGATGGAAGACGACGATTTGCTTGAAAAAGTCGAAGCGGGAGTCTCCCTCGGGAGAGTGAGGGAAGTAGGTGATGGGAGTGTTGCGGCTGATTGGAGGTTAGAGTGGGAGGAGGAGAATAGGGGGAGCTGACTTACGGCCACGAGAGCATGGAGACGAGGGCGATGCCGATGATGAGGGCGTACTTGATGCGGAAGGCCATAAGGAACGCGGTGACGATGCCACCGCCGAAGACGGCGACCCAGAGCTACCATCGTCAGTATGAGCATTGCTTGGATATAGGAACGACTCACCTTGGGGCTGGACATTTGACCCCCAGCACACATGCCAGTCACCTCATCAATCATCTCGACAGGACAACCACCCAGAGCCAACGGCGTAGCCGTCCATCCACCAGTGATGGCGCCAATACCGGCCGAGTACGAGAGACCAATCTCTGTGAGGAAGAAGCCGATACCAACACCGGTGGCAGTCTTGATGGTGGCGGGTATAAGCTTGACGAGCCACTGACGCATCCCCGTGAGAGCGAGCAAGACGAATATGAGGCCTTCGACAAAGACGGCCGTGAGGGCGAGACGGTAGGGGATGGGGCCGCTGGCGTTGTAACCCACGACTTGGAAGGTGAAGTAGGCGTTGAGACCCATTCCGGGGCTTTGATGGGGGTTAGCATAGCTGAAACAGATGAGATGGGCGACTTACGCGATGGCGACGGGGAGGTTTGTGAGGAGGCCAAACATGAAGCTCGCCATTCCAGCGACGGCGGCGGTAGCGGTGACAAGGTCGCGTCGAACATCTGATACTTGGTCAGTCATATTCTAAGAGGTTAGATCTACTGTTGACTTGCCTTCCTTGCAAGCGACGTATTCGTCAATCTTGTCACAGGCCTGTCTATCAGTCAAGTCGCAGACACAAGTACCGCCAGTTTGAGAAAGAAGCGCAGCCTTGGATGTCAGTTGGATATAGATGTGCAGAAGACAAGAGTGACGTACGTTGACGGCAATGATGTATGCCATGGTCGCAAAAGTAGTCAGACCGGCGCGAATCTCTCGGAAGCAGGTAGACCCAGCAATCTCGTCGGGCTGATGAAGTTAGACCAGGTTCAAGAAGAGAGGAGGAGGAGGAGGAGTTTCTTACGTGATCGCTTCCAGAGAGACGGAAGAAGTAGCCGAAACGCGAGGAACTGATGTAGCCGTCGACCTTGTTGAGGAGATCACGGGCGCCGCAGAAGCGAGAGGACGTGGGCTCGACTTGGTCGCGGTTGGCGTCCATCATGCCGTGAGGGGGCGGGGAGGAGGTCATTGCGAGGGTTCTTTGTCGGGGTGAATGACCAGAAGGTGAAGGGATCAAAAGTGATGGTGAAGAGAGGGAAAGAAAAGAGAGGGGGTTGAAGGGGAAAAGGAGGTAGAGAGGGCTTGGCTGGTGACGCCAATAAGCGCCGGGGAGAGGATGAGGGTGACACTGAACGGGGGGGAGAAGAGTGTGACTCTGGGAAATGAAATGAGGAAGAGAAGAGAAAGAAGGCCAGACAA
This sequence comes from Fusarium piperis, assembly GCA_027886205.1. Taxonomy (NCBI): domain Eukaryota; kingdom Fungi; phylum Ascomycota; class Sordariomycetes; order Hypocreales; family Nectriaceae; genus Fusarium; species Fusarium piperis. Next base: position 26,427 of record RZGM01000033.1, read on the forward strand.
GAGGGGAAAAAAATAAGTCCAAGGTTGGTATGCACCTCGAGTGTCCGACACCTGGCAGCCAGCTGCGACACTGGCGATGGCCTCAGACTAGACTAGTTACCGAACAAACGGTTCTTGTGTAGAGAGAGACTCGACGCTTTCTCGAGTCCAAGTTGCGAGGCACACGCACGACGTGAGTTTGCTTTCTAAAAGGGGCATCTCGTGGGAAGAGGTAACATTGAGTTTTTTTCTGCACTTGGGCGAGGGTCTTTGTTGGAGTTACAAAGGGGAGAGGGTGTTGTTTCTGCGGGTCGGCTGTGTATCACCATCATGAAGAGGATAAAGAGGCTGGAGATTGACATGACATGTATGTCTACCCTCCCTGCTTCTGTACCCATTGAGACCATGTCAGTAGGTTCAAGGTCTGTCAACATGTAGATGATATCGACATGTATGAACCCTTTAATCACTCGTCCCTTATCATCAATCCCCTCCAACACACGAACCTATCTGAGAGTTCACCACCCTCAAGTCGCACGAACCTGTGACACGACCTGCAACTCCCCGGCCTTTATCAAGCGAGAGGGCGTCCAATGGCCTATCTGGGATCCAACCCAGCTGTACATATCCGAAGAGGGTGAAGCCACTATTCTAGAAGAGGTGAATTACTGTTGGGTCAGAGCCCCCTTTTTAGCCATGATGGTTATATATGTGTGTGTCACTACGCTTGACCTGATGAGACTATTCCTCCGTTCCTCATCTTTATTTTTTTCCATCATGTCACGCGCTTGGCCTCATGCGACGGCTCAGAGGAAGATGTGATAGGGGAGATATGCACACGGTGCCTCGGCCCATCCGTCATGACCGACGTTGCACGTTGTGTGCGTGTGCAGGGTTGCCAGTGTTGGCAGCTGGCAACGGCCGTCAACTCAACTAATGCCCCGAAACGAGACGAGCCGAACGGTGCTGAGAAATACTGCCTCTGTAGCAGATATCTATCTGCCTGACGTGATCTCCACAGCTTCATCACCTCTTCATCTTTACCACTCCAATCCACCACCTAAGAGAACAACCATCTCGACACACTCATTTCCACCCGTTACACCTCATTTTTGAAACCCGTTTCCAGACGCACAAGATTCCACTCCTTGCTGTTCTTCACTCACTATCTAGAATCCTCGCGATAGTTTCCTCACAGCCATGTTCGACGTCATATGGACAGATCCCGACCGCGAACTCGTCGGAGAGCATCGCGCAAAAAAGGAAAAGAAGCGCGAGCAAAAGCAGAAGCAAAAGGAGAGAGAAAACTCTACCGCTAGACGTTCTCAATCTGTTCACAGCGGTCGATCCTCAAATGATCACCCATTTGGGTTCCTCCTAGGACGAGCTTCAAAGAAGGACAAGAACAGCATTCGCTCAAAAGACTCCAGCACTGCTAGTCATCGCAACTCGGGCCTATCAAATGAAGTGTCCCACGCCTCGCTTCAGGCGACGAGGGCAAAGAGGTGCTCAGGACAAGAAGCTTCGAGGCCAGAGACTTCGAAGCTCGTTCAACCTCTAGGACCGGCATCATACGTCACAAAGAAAACCGAGGTGTCGTCTGTCCCTCGAACCTCTGGATCTGACAACCAGGACTTGTCTTCCGAGGTCTTTATCTCGTCTGAGCCCGATACTGATCAGCCTGCGACACCGCCCGAGGAAGATGGGTAGGATCCCCGAAACTCCTAGAGAACCATGGCTGATAGGAAATAGAACCTTGCCGACACCACTTCTTCGACCTGATTCTCCATCAAACCTTGTACCCAGCACGAGATTCACTGCTCGAACAAAGGTACCCATGATGATGACGTTCAAGTCCAACGGCGCAGACAACTGGCGTCCACCCCAAGAATGGGCCTGCCTCTCAGAAAAGGACTCCAGCGAAGACATGAAGACGCCAACACAGGCACTGATCCAGACGAGTCACGACATTGGAACGGACTTGGAGACGCTGCATAAAGAGGTCAAGCGCATGGCGGCTGCAAATGCCAGCGTCGTCCTATCCCGCATCAAGGAGGTCTGGAGCACCGTCGACGAGAGCCTCCACGGGGAGCTGGTCATGGAAAAGAAGCGGTGGATGCTGTCTACTCTGCTTCACCTCGATCCTATCCCTCAGAGCCCTGTTCGTTCTCTGCCACCTAATCGTGATGCGAGAAGCGCCAAGGTCCTGGCTCTATACGAGTCTCAAGGTAAAAAAGAAACCCCTAAGAAACAAGAACCAAGATGTTGACATATATAGCCATGGCTTCGTATCTTGCGGCTCTTTATCCAGCCAAGCAGATCTATCACATCTCAGCAACACCGCTCTCAAACGCCAAATTCCCAAATGTCAACCCGGTTCTCGTCCCATCGGTATCTCCGTCAGCTTTCCCCGTTGCGCCGAACCTCTTTGAAACCGTCTACTCGCTCTCTCTCCCTGCTCTGTGTCCATCACCAGATATACCAGCCGTGCTTAAGAACATCAGCAAGTGTCTACGCCAAGGAGGTTCCCTACACCTGACGCTCATAGACCCTCTCCCCTGCGCCAAGGTCCTTGGAACCCGCATGCGCACATGGCTAGAAGAGCATCTCCTCCTCAACCTGGAGCGCAACTTTCGCTGCACGAACCCGAGCAAGCTCTTCGGCGACTGGATGGGCGAGGCCTCTCTCCGAGGCTACGGCAGCACCCTCACATCGTCAAAGTTCTACGCCGTGCCCGAGAGCGTGAGGAAGAACCGATCATCCGAGGAGAGCAGCGATCCCTTCATCGACAGGGTGCGGGACGACAACGAGGTCAAGGCGGAGCTTAGGTGCCTCGTCGGACGGATGCTGTGGATGGAGGTCTGGGGGGGTTATGTCACGGGGGACACGTGGTGGTGGGAGGACGAGGACTGCGTAAAGGAGTGTCTCGAGATGGGTACTTTTTGGGAGTACAAGATGATTGAGGGGTTTAAAGATAAAGATGTCTAGATGGTCTAGAGAGAGGGAGATGGACCGCGGGAGATTCGGTCGCTTTTTTCTCTTTAGACGCGGGAAGAATGGTTTCCATACACCAAGAGAAGACAGGCGCTTGGTTTTCATGTAGAGAGAGAGAGAGAGAGAGGGAGAGAGAGAGAGGGATGGAGAAGAATGCTTTGTTTCTGATGAGTGGAAGAGTTGCTGCTTGGCTCAACTGTACGACGAGATGCTGTCACGAGTTTCTGTTCCAGTGTTGTTTAGTATATAGCATGGGGAATTAGCTGTAAAATATATAAACCAGCAGAGGTGGTTGGAAGAATAATTGTAATAGCTTGTTGTATCATGCTTGTAACCAACTATAAAGCATCCATTATGCAGCTGGCTGGTTGTACTATCCAAATTAATATCCAAACGCCTACCGTGGAACCCTCGTATGCGCTAAACTAGATAATCCAAGTGCAGTCCAGATGTAGACAATACTGTAGTTTTCATGGCTCGCCTAGAAGCGATGCTCAGAATCAACGCATCGAGATGGATATCCCATCCATCAACCTTGGAATCTCCTCAACGTCAGACTCTGCGTCAGAGGCCTGATCCCCACCGGTATTTGACCTCTCGTCGTCTGAGCCGTCGACGACCACCGCCTCATCCCCTTCCTCCTCCTCCTCCTCCTCGCTCGAAACCGCCTCGTCATCATACAGATAACCATACTTTGACGGTGTCTCCCACACAGGCGTGGTCAGCTCTTCCCTCAGATCCTTGAGATAATCCTCAACATCATCCATAGCTAGCTGCCACTCTTCGTGCTGTATCCTCTTATCAACTGCCCGAGCCCAAGCAACATAGTTCTCACGCTCCCACTCCTCCTCCTTCTTGATTAGGGGCACCAGGTGCTTACACGCCATGGCCCCGTCTCGTGCCTTGAGTGAGCCCAACACTTTCTCAAGGGTCTCAATGTCACCGCGTAGGTTTCGATCTCGAATACCCCCATAGAGCCTCATGAATGCGTTCTGCTCCTCATAGGTGGGGAGACGCTTCGAACCAATGTCTAACCAATACGGGGCATGGCTGATCCAGACGAAGCAGTCCCAAGGGGTGTAGCCACCATCGTTGCAGCGGTAAGGGTTTAGATTTGGGAGATCCAGCTCGTTGAGAAGCTCCAAGGCCGCTATAGACGAGAATTCTGCAGCAAAATGTAAAATGTTTCGTGAATCACCGTCAATGACGGACAGGGAAGCACCCGCATTAATCAGACACCTCAAGCCTGACACTTGATCATACATGAGGGCATCGAGCATCGGAGTGAAGCCCAGGTCATCAGGGAACTCGAGGTCAGCCTTGGCCAGGAGCAGCATGTCAATCACCTTTGCGAGATCGTCGGGAGTGCAAGCTGACCCCTGTGCCAGGTGGTGAAGCGGTGTGCTGTTCCGCTCATCACATCCCCGGGCATCGGCGCCAGCGGCCAGTAGCTGTGCCACCATCTCGGGATAGTGGCGGCGGACGGCAAAGTGAAGGGCTGCAGCGCCGTCGTTTTCAGTCATGTTTGGAGAGCAGCCGGCTCTGAGGATGACCTTGATCGTGTCAACATCGGCGCAGTTGGCAGCAAACATGAGGGCCGTCCGGCCGTGGTATGCCTTGATGTCAACATCGGCGCCCGCTGCCACGAGCATCTCAGCGTCCGTAGCGCAGTTCATCCGAGCTGCCAAGTGAAGGGGCGTGGAGCCGGTACTGTCAAAGGTATCGATGGCCCAGGGCTCTTCCTCGAGGGCTTGTTTCAGGCCCCAACCCCGGCGGATAGCAGTATGAACTTGGGTGGTTGTCGTCTCAGGCTGATCCTTGACATAGGATTTAACCTTGTTGAGGATGTAAATCTCGTGGTCAGTGAGGAATTGGTGCTGAAGCGCGGCATTTGCTTCATATAAAACATTCCTGGGCTAGGTTAGAGTTGTAGTGAATAGAGCGCAATAAACACCTACCTGGGGAGTCCGGATTCTGGCAAGACACTCGCCCATTGACAAAGGAGAGCTTCGACGCCGTTGTAGAGTCGACGACGGATTGCATACTATAAGAGTTGTCAGCACAACGGCCACTCAACTTGAGCCTCATGACTAACCTCCATGAGCCCTTCACCAGAAACATCATGGTCATTTGGGTAAAAAGGTGCCTCGGTCAAAGTCTTCTGGGTGATATGAATACCAGCCCTAAGATCACCCCAGATATCATGAGTAAACTCGATCAAGGTTAAGGGCCGCAACGACCAGTTGAGCCCTGAGAACTGGCTATACGACGCCTGAAAGCTGAGAGAACCGGACAAGAGCCACGTGGGAACCTGGTACTGGAACTGGAGGCGCGGCGAGCGTTTTTGTCTGCAGCAGTTCGGATTTGTGCACTGCTTTGAATCGTTGCTACGGAGAAGCCACGAGCCTACCAAGGACCGTGTCCAGGGTGCGCTCTGGTAGCTGCTCTCATTAAAGTGGCATCGACATTGGCATGTGTGCGTATAAGTCATCCATCTGGCCGGCGTGGCGGATCTTAGCTGTACTGAGTTGTTGTATGACCATGGCGTTGAATATTCGTCTTCTTTGGATCCTGGTGGGTGCACAATTCCTCGGGCATGGCTGGGTACTAGACCGATGGACTTTTCTCCGAGATAGTCTGAATCACTGTCGAGGTCCTCCACACGATCCCCGTCGAGCTCCTCTGGCTCTGATGTTAGAGCATAAGATGGCGGTAGTTCCTCAGCTGGTTGAGGTCCTGGCAGTTCAGCCTGAACCCCCAATGCCTTGGCCGTCGACTCTAGCATGACAAAGTCCATAAACATCTGGAACCGGGCTCGGAATCTGCTTTAGCATCAGCGAGAGATGATCTTGGTGAAACTCGTGGGTAGCGGCTGACTCGGCCTCGCTGGATATCCCATGCGACGTCATGGCGAGGTGCAGAGTGCCCTTTGCGTTCTGCAGCTTGCGTTCGAGCTTGAGAATCCTCTGCTCTTCCAGGAGCCACCTTCTCTTCTTTGTCTTCCAGAGCTTCTTGTCGGCCTCGTCGGTCCCACGTGCGCAGCTCTCGAGGACCTTGTTCAGCTCACCCGTTACCTCGTTGACCTGCTCGGTTGCCTTGGCCAAAAAGTCCTGCTCTGGCGAGCTGGATGGGATCTGCTGAGCAACCTTGGCCATGGCCTCGGTCAAGTCCAACTAGAGCAATTGAGTCAGACGCTAGTTGTCACCGCCAAGCGAAGGAAAAAAGATATACCTCTCTTACAAGGCCATCGAAATCGCCTTGTATCTCAGGAATCTCGCGTATCAGGCCGACCGTCTTACGGACGGCTTCCAGAGCCTGCACGATGGCGATGCCACTGGCGACGGCGCCGAATACCTCCATTTTCGGGCATACAGTGGCTGCAGAGGTTGTCTTACGTGACAAAGAATGGGGAGATCAAGAGAACCAACCGTCCGTCAGCTCACGCAGGCAGCGAAGCCATAGAAGGGGCCTTCTTGGTGAGGGCTGAGAGGCCAATCAGATAGCGAGGAGACACAGCCTCGGCGCGTAGAGCGCATTGAGAGGCGGTGCAAGGAGAACCCGCCATGATGAGATTCTGCCTCGCTGGTGATGTTGGCTGAGTTTGGATGCCTCTGCTATTATTACTGCGGCTGAAGCTCTTTCAAGGTGAAGAATTTATGTATGTTTTTTGTTGAAAGGGAGAAGTAACTGCTCTTGCTCAATTGAAGATGTTTAGCCACGATCAAGCCACAGTCCGGGGTTCACACTACCTACGTTCTCAGAGGGCGGGGGCGGGACGGGACGAGAACTGGAGCAGGAAATAACTCACTGGACCAACCAGCCAACTCACGTGAACTCACCACATCATTGGATCTTCGTGAGAGCGACCATCGTGAACTTGTTTCTTGGCTACCATCATCTAGGCGATCTTGGTTAGAGTGTTGAACTTGTGGGATAACCTTGTCCTTGTTCACTCTATCTTGCTGGCAGCAGTCGGCTGCCTCCTGCTCATACATGGGCCTGCCTGCTCTCTAGGTAGCGAAGCACCGTGCGTGCTTCAACACCATGGAACGCGTCCGTGAGTGAACAGGGCTTTGAGGCAGCCATTCCATCTTGAAGCTGGAAATAGTCTTGGCGATGGCATAAGTTGTTCGCCTGCACAAATTGCTCATAGTCGACTATGCATGGTTTTGTGCAGTAACTCATTTGATGCTCCATCCAACTCGATCAAGTTCATCACGACATGATGCTCTTCATCAAGTGGGATTGGCATGATTATGAACTGACCTGCTACTCATGATCGTAATGGCATCGCGGGAATCGAGGGAGCCTTCATAAATGAAACATCTCAACTCACTCACCAGTACACCTCGCCTAACTCCTGCACACTCGGACCAAGACAATCATTGCCAGTTCATCCCAAGTTTACCGAACAAACCGCCTGACAGGCTGACACATAGCCGTAAACCGAGGTCCCAAGCGATCGGATGGACGGGAGGGAGCAGACCATCTTTTCTTCCCGCAGATGGCTTGCTTGTTGGTGAGGAGAAAAGGTGATCTCTTAGAAGATGGCTTCAAAAGCCAAGCTCCCTCCCCCGCAAAAAAGAGCTTCAGCCAGCCATCTCGCTTGTACTCTTGTATCCCACCCCGCATTTTGGACTCGCCTTGGCAGAGAGCTGGATACCTTGACCCTGCCCTTCCTTGGTCACGCCTTGATCTCTCAGACCATGTCATGTCGTCTTTGACAGCGGAAGAGTGTGACACCTCGACTTTCAAAACGAACAGTTATGCTGGCCCCCTCACGACCTGTATCCTCCAAGGTCTAGAAGCTCACTCCCGTTTCACAAAAAAGACCAAAAAGTCTATTTTATTAAATCTCGTACACATGATCCCATGTAATGAGTATCCTCGGGCATCCTGTCCAAAAGAGGAAGCTCAAGACCGTCGTATAACTCCACTTTGAGAGAGACCATCGAACTGCCGCTTCGTCAATCTCTTCCCCAGGATCTCATCTACATCTTTTTGAGAAAAAAAAAAGGGGGGCCAGTGAAAGCAAAGGAAAGAAAGGGAAAAACGGCCCACTGGGAAGTGCATCTCCAGATTTGCTTGTGTGCTCTTATTTTTTGCTGTTCACGACCACCTCATTTCTCATCACCCACATCCCCTCTTCTCCGCGCTTTTGCACAAATATCCCCCCCTCTCTCTTTTCTCCAACAAACATATTAGAAATACCAACTTCTCCAAAATCCTTCATTCTATCATCACTCCCTCCGGACAAGCGGCTACACGCCCCCTTATGTGACAGAACGCGCATGTTCCCATCCCCTGCCCACCGCGTGGTTTTTTTAGCCTACAGAACACCACGTTTTCTCCTCGTGTGCTGGATAAAGCCCTCAGCCTGGAGGAGGTCTAAGCGTAATTCGTATGCAAACCAAGAAGAAAAGTAAGTTCTGTGCATCCTTCCTACTGCGTCTAGACCCATTCAAAACTCTGCAAGCGTTTTTGCTTCTCTCCAACCACCGCATGTGGCGGTCAAGGGTTCTCGGTTCCTTCGCTTCGCTCGTTCGTTCATTAATTGCTCGCATGAATTTGACAGCAAAAGTAAAAAGGAGAGGCGGGTTGCATGTTTCATAGAAAGGGCAAGACAAGAGACAACAATAACAAAATGTGACGCATCAATTCGACAAGAGGCGGGGACTTGATAACAAAAGCAATTCCCATCGGATAAGCTTAGATGGGCTGGACGGCAATGCAGTCTGGGTTGCAAAACCTGGTAAATGGTCACGCTGAGCGGGTGTCATGACTGCAAAAATATACAGAGTCTATTCAGACGCTGGTGAAAGTAAATGTATGTACCGTCAACTCCCTGTTCTCTCCTATGTACTAGCCTACCTTATCCTTGACTAGCATCTCGCCATCAGACGCGTAATTCAAGCCCCTCGGCTTTTCCGTAAAATATATAATCAGTCGCGACACGAAACTGGGGTATCCGTCATATCCGTCCGGTCAATCCTTCAATCCTGTCCTTTAATCTGTCGCTATCCAAGACGCAGTCCATCCACGGAAGCCGTGTCTTCATTATACAAGGTGATACAAAAGAAAAGTATGTAAAATCCACTCCTTAATCATACGCGGTGGCCTCATATGTGTATGTTATCCCGCCGTCCGTCATCAGAGTTTGGCCGGCTTTCGTTGGCTAGCTCCGTCATACTTTCCGTCTCGTACTTATTTGACCGCGTGTTGGCCCGGAACTGGCTAAGATTATGTCGGTGGTGGTTATGATGGTGCACGTTGATCTCAGGCGCCATGCCACCCACCAACTCGGTCACGTCTGGTCGTCGACCCATACGCAGATCGCTCAGCAGGCTCTTGCATGCACCCCACGATGTGACCATGTAGATGAGCGCGTTCCAAAAGCCCTGCAGTGGAAGCACGAAAGCGCTCATAAACTCGAGCGGCACTGATGAGTGCTTGGTGTGAAACACGGCATACACACGGTTGGCGCTCGACGGGATCCAGGTAATGAGGATGGCCGTGAAGAAGAGGAGGGCACACTTGGTGTATTGCCATGCTGCGTTACTGAGCTCGCGATTCCGTCGTCGAGCTGGGGTGCGTTGAACGGTGGGAACCTGCATGCTGGTCCGTGTCTGCTGCTGTTGGATCGGGAGCACTACATCGGCAATATCCCCGGAGCTAGTATCTGCAGAGATAGTGACTGAGTAAGCCCCGTTCGTATCCTGTGGATGATTGACGTCTGGAGCTCGGTGGCCCATGGGCTGAAGGTGGATGGCATTTGGGGCCATCACCTCGGTCGTCACCGAAACCTCGGTAGTCTTGATAGTAGCGAGAGCATCCCCTAGGGAGGTGAGATCCTGATCAGTCGAGCTGAAGTTGTCGAGCTCTCTTCGCTTGCGGTAGATGGTGTGTCCAGCGCGGATATAGATGAAGAAAGTAATGGCAATGACGACCCTGTGAATGTCAGTATTGGCTTCTGGCTCTGGCCTGAGTGCTGCTCACCAGATAGGTCCATAAAATGTGATGATGCGCCAGATACCCCACTCGGGACTCACCCAACACCACAACGTTGCATCGCCATACATTCGCTCGCCCTGCTTGTTCTTGATGAAGATGTATACAAAGGCTGGAATGAATGGGATTCCGTAGCAGCCGATGAGGTAGGGGATTTCCATCTTGCGTAGTCTTCGTGCGTCAAACTTGAAGTAAAACGTCAGATACACGTTGATGGCCATGGAAAGGGTCCAGAATGCGTCCGCGGGCATGAACCTGGTCATATTAGTGTCTGTCGAGGAGTGTCCCGCAAGGCACTTACATCTGGATCAGGAAGGCCTGGAACTGGCAGCCCACGGATTGAGGAGAACTCAGATATTGCCTCGACATTAATGTTCCAACATTGGTCATCATGTTGCCAAACGAGGCGTAAAAGACGAGGCGATTGATGGGCTTATGAAACGCCTTGGATGACACAAACGTGCCAATGACGAAGAGGGAGCCTAGCAACGAAAACACCGAGCATACTCGTTCGATGATGCTAATGGAGTTGACTTGCGACGGCGTGAGAGCATCCGACGACGACATGGCGACGGAGTTGAGGCGTGAGGCCTATGGTGATGATGGTTGTAGGAATAGTATCGTGGACGTCGTGTAGTTGGGTCGTTCAGTCGGAGTGAGAGCAGGCGGTGTCGTCTCACTGATAAAGTATCATTCTCGTAAACACAATTCAATCCTTTGAAGAGTTGGAATAGCTGGTCAAAACGTGGCCGGCTTGTGGCAAGTCTCGTGAGGTTGTCTTTGGAAGCTGGATGGCGAAGGCAAGTCCAACCCAGGCTGGGAGTATGAAACCAGGAACAAAATGCAGAGCAAGTCAAAACAGGCCAGGATGATTATGATGTACTCTAGCGTGATGACGGACAGGCGAGAGTGAGTGAGGGGAGGGCGCAGATCATCATGGCAGGATGGCAAAGAAGGAATATGGAGGGGACGATGCTGGTGGGTGTGGTGGGAAAGACAAGATACAAGTAGTGTTGCCCAGAAGCAGCCAAGAACCCGGCACAAAGGAAGACAAGAGGTGTGTGTAGATAGATGTTGCAGGGAGGGGCAGGAACAGGATTCGAATGGTTCGAGAGACGATCCGAAAGAGGAAGATGAGGCTGCTGTTGTTGCAACAGAGGAGGGGGAACTAGAAGAGCTAGAACAGAGACTACGACAGAGAGGGGGATAAGAGGACAGGTGAGGAGGGAAAAGGAAGGGTCTAGGTCACGGAAACCGTTGACGAGGGTTCCCCTGCGAGCATGGACGGCTAGCTTGATGCGCTGGAGATGCGAGTGGGCTTCCTGTCGGACGCATCATTAATGGGGCCCCGGGGAACAGGGCAGGGAGACTCCAAGGTGTCGACAGGGAGAGACGCGAGATGGAGCTCCACAGCGTTGGTTGGCGTTGACGTAAGAAGGATCGAGGGCATCTGTGTTGACGGATATCTCGGTGATTGAAGCGGCGGAGTGGCGTAACTTGGTTTGACAAGAGTCAAGAAAAGGAAGAAACGGCCCAGAACACGACAACGAGAGGACGATTAAGCCTCAAAGTTAAACTGGACGGCAGATAGTACGGGTGGAATAAGACCAGCCCAGAGGCATTGTCAACCATCTCGCATTAGGGCTGTATCTACCATAGACAGACAGCATCCGCCAGACGAGACCTGTTGTGGCCTAGACAGCTCGGCCAAGCTCTAGGGCCTTGTCGTCGAGGTAGGAACGTGGATGGAGAATGGCACAGAGAGAAGAAGGTGGCGACGAATCAATGGTGTTGGACACGGCGACGGGCCAGCGGGCCTGTGCTGTGCATTTCCAATGAATGGCGGATAATGATTGTCGATGGTGTGTGTCTCTCTCTGATGGAGGTGTGAAGGCAGAGATAATGTGTGTGGGGTTTGTGGAGAAACCTGGTGAGCAAAGCCCACTGCATGCCTGAGGATCTTGGGGTTGGTCAGCCCGCAGCTTCCCCCGTCTGTAACCCGTTGATGCCGGAAGGCGCAGTGGAGACTTGGGTCTCTTGCTGGAGGAAGGCGGCGGGGCGAAGGCCCACTAGAATGGCCTCCCTCTGGGCGACCAGCGGCACGTAAAACAGACCCCCCTGGAGAGCATTGACTCTGTTGAAGAAGCACTGACTCTTTACTGCTGACATTGAGTGGTCCCTGGCTTCATCCCATTACTCAAAGATCCTTCTCTTTGCCGTCATAGTGTCAGGAACGGCGCCCTCCTTACGGCCCTACTCTTACGTGAATGTCGTCGTCGGCCCCTGAGCGGCCAGCCAGGAGCCTCCTCTCCTACCAAGCTTTTCCTTCAACTGTCAAACTCGGCACTAGAAGCCGTCGATTCAATGACAAATGCCCGAGAAACTCGGCCGCGAGACAGTTGACAGCAATGATCGTCACCCTCCCGAGACAGAGCTATCGATTTAATTAAAACTCGTCTTGTCTAGGCCCCGGTGTAAGTCACATCGTCGGAATCGGCATTCCTCGAGTTTTCTTCACCTTCACGTGGTCACTTTCCTCCCTCCCTTTGCTCAATTTCCCCAGAGCCAAGCCCATCGTGACCCTCCCCCAGCTTTTTCCCATTTCAGCTCGCGCCCGCTGGAGGAAAGGAGCATCCAATTGACCGCATTGTCTTGGTCTTTCCATGTCTTTGCTTGGCGCGGGGTTTTTCTTCGCCACGACACGACAGCTCTGGGCTAGCTACGCTTAGCCTATGGGACCCCTGCTCTTTGACGGGGCTTGGCATTCTTGGGGAAAAGAAAGACGAGAGGGAGAGGGCACGGGTAGAGAGAGGGGCGATGGGGACGGCAGATGGAGAGGATCCGGGGAATATTCAGCAAAGGTCAGCCGTTGATGGAGGCGTCTTGCTTTGACCTGTTCAACACCATCTCTCTCGTATCCAGACGATATGGTTTTCTCACCGCTTCCTGATAAGCTTCACTGACCTCACAGGCTGTACACAGCATCTCCTTTTCATCAATCACCACGCAACCCTCAGAAGCACGCGGACCCATGATCCGTCAGCGCTCACAAAGCCCAAGTGGAACCTTTCTTCAGCGTCTCGTCCCCCCTCCGCCAAGCAGTTCCACGACTCAACTTGGAGCCTGGAGCCTTGTTCCCTCTTAAACCCGTGTCGATATCAAAGCGCTCGAGCTGTGGCTGTCCAACCCCAGACGCCAACTGCGCTTTCGTTAGGACTTGCGTCGCCTTCTTCACCAGAGCTTGTGGTAGCAACCGCCTGCGCGCCTCATCGCACGCCGTTTCTCGTCCTGGAGTGATGGAACGTGTGGTGGAGGAAGCGACATAACTATCCAGGTTGCTTCTCAAAACCAGGCCCCTTTCTCTGTGCGGGCGGCTTTGCTTACGGGATCGACCACCATCTCTTCCGGAACTCGAGTCCACGCTTGGAGCCGCCACTGAAACCCTGCCGCTTGATCGATATTGTGACAAGTGAAGCGTCCATCGAGGTTTCAGTCCATCTTTATTGACCATGTTCGCGCCGTCGTCTTGGCCACGTGTGTTGACCGCAAATCATTTCCCACGAGGGCTACTTTGCTCTGGATGCCACGCGGGAGACCAGGCCCACGATGCCACCAGTATCGTGTCACATCTCTTGGGGCGGTCTGCTCTGCCTTGCACCGATAGACGCCACATACGCAGCGGAAACGACCTGAGACCCTTACACTTCTTGAGCGGTGTTATATGCCACGTTCGTTGGATGCAGGATGCAACGGTCTGGGCCCTTGATGGTTTTTGGCTTATGCATATCTTGTATATGCATCCATTACAGATTCCAAGCACAAAAAGCCATGGTGGTGCCATGTCGACGCACACTGACGGCACAGTCACCCAATCTTGGGCCTCGCTTCTGCAACACCAGGCCCATGGGAAACGTCATGATGCCAGCTTCCCCAGCTTCTCGTGATGCCACTCGTTCGACTATCTCGACGCCGAGTGATCAGATCCCATTGTGAACCTAGAAAATCTCGCAAACCCCAGATTTCCCCCGGGGCTGGGCGATTCTGGGGTAAAGACAAAGAGATCTGGGGTATTCTGGGTCTGCTCAGTACATGTCTCACCACCCGCCTCTGCTCACGATGGACAAGCTGCGGCTCGATGGAATAAGAACGGCGGCTCTTGGCAGATGGAATGATTGCGAAATCTCGTCTCAGCGAATTCTCATCCTCGGGCCACACCAGCCAGTTTAGTGCATGTCCCCGCGGACATCCATCACCACCACCAAGGCATTGCATCGCCAATGGCGTCGTCACTTGGCGCATCCTTCAGCACCTGGAAATGGAGGGTAGCCCGAGTAGTCGGGTTTCTGTTAGCCCGCGCCCAGACTCTGAAGCTAAGCAACTGTGCAGTGAATCTTGATTGTGGATTGACCTAGCATCATCTGAGACGAGAGAACAAAGGAGGACTGGCTGGTCAAAAGCCATCAGTCACTTTTCAAAGCCCGGGTCCGACACCATTTGTCCCGGACTCATTATTGCCACAGCTAATTCCCGCCGCCAACGAAGCCATCACCAACCCCGCGCCAGACCTTCACTCTTGGCAATGGCACCATGGCTTTAACAGAGTCATCGTCGCCGCACGTACCATGGTCGAGATCCTGATACCGTAATTATCCATCCCATGTCCCCTTTCCCCTGATCCTTGTAGGGGGAACTACGCCCAAGTTGTCTAAAAGAGAGCTCGGTCCCCTAGCATAAACCGCCTGCCTGGAATCAAGGTCCCCTGACATCTTGGCGAACCTAGATTGTCGAGAACCATGGCTACATCGACAATCTTGGGCCCTGCGCCGTTACTACTTGTCAGATCCCGACGGCGTGTCCGAGCGGCATATTATCCTTTCTCGCGTGATTTCTTGAGCTGGTCAAGATGCTTGCTGTGTGGTATTCCAGGATACGAGCTACGCCCATGTTCAGATGGGTCAGCCGTTGAGTGAGAGTTCAGACTATCATTTGATGCCCCCCTTCTAGGCTGTTGACGTCCAACTGTCAAACAACCAAGATAGAGCCAGCCACGCTAAAGCCATAGCGAGGCCGGCTCTAGACCCCTTGCCGTGCCTTGTCGAACCGTTTCGTACGCTAACCTGGTAACCCCTGAATAGCTTCAGATTGAGCCCAAAGTCCGACACTCCGCCCGCAAGGTCTCACCGGCGTAGCCTCAACTAGGGGGCGGTTTCCGAAGCTATTCCCGGGAATTGGTAGACTGAAGATAATGGTCCGGTTCTAGAACGAGCTTGGGGGATGGGGGGTATTCGATGCTATTTGTTGGAGATGGGCCAAGACGGATTCCTTATGCTGGGACGCGAGTCAATGCCGCGTCGAACTGCCACTTCTCGTAACAGCTAGCTGGCCTATGGAAGAGCGTTCTCCCCTGGCTCAATCCTGGGCTTGGGTTTTTCAACGTCATTTCGCGGCCGGACATATGGCTGGCGTCTTACCTCGACCGTACCTTGCAGACGCATCTAAAGTTCGACTCAAGAAACCCTATCTATCCAAGCTTCCATTCACTGGCTGGCGTCTTGTATTGTTCACCTCAGTCGGCATCTCCTGAGCAGGCACTTCATTCGCCGGCATCTCAGCCTCGACGGCCGTATCGGATGAAGAAGAGCCTGGGCCTATTGGTGCTGACCCTTCCAGCTCATATGTTGGACGAGGGACACAGTCTGAGGGTAGCTGTGCCTTGTACTCGATTTCCGGCTTTTCCGAGCTGCCACCCTCGACGTGTGCGAGTTTCGGCTCCTTGGGTTGCTTTTGTCGTCGCTTCCACCACCAGACGCCGAAGAAGGCGGCGCATGCGAGGAAGACAAAGGATGGGGCGACTGATCCGACGATGATGGGCATGTTTGCATTTGAAGAGTCGTCTAGTTCTCGGTCAGTTCGCCATTCTTCATGAGAAGATGTGCTGGACACACCATTCGAGCCAGAACCTGGGTCTGCCGTCTGAGTGACCTTCAGAGTGCGTGTCACAGTGAAAAAGTCTTGCTCACGATTAGCTCTCATCCCAGAGACTTGGTCCTCTCGACTTAACTGCTTAACGAAGCCGTCGCTGCACCTGTCTTGGTACCCAAAACAACCGTGATGACGCCTCCGGTGTAATCGGTCAAGACGGTGGTCGCGCACCCGGCACACGAGGTTGTCTATATGACATTCTTGTTGGGTGCTATGGTAGATGCACTTTCGGAGGCTTTGCACTTGTTGAGGAATTGCTTGAACTCGTTTTGGACGTCGGCGTTTACGCTATCTTTGGTCGAGTCGCTGTTTTCTTTCACGCAGTCTATGCAGATGTTGTATACCTGCATGAAGGAGCCATTCTCAGCGCACAGTCTATCAGTCTTGTCTCCATCCGAGAGACCAATCTTGTAGGCGTTGTCTAGAACGGGTCAGTTGCTGGGTAAACATGGTCAGAGAAGAGAGGCGTACTGCAGGAGTTGCGTCTTGTCGAAGATGGAGATGCCCGACAGGTTTACTCTGCACAGAGACTTGTGGCTGAAACATTGACCTCCACGTCTGTCCAGCATATTGGAGTAGAAAATCCATCTTTAGTCATGCAAGTGGTGTTTGGACCTGCCAAGGAATCAAGGTAAGGATATAAGAGGGAGATGTAAAGAGACAAAGGTGACTATTCTTCGGGTCATCGGCAATCCTCTCCCTTTTACTTATCTTAAGCATCCTCTCCGAGATTGTCGATCACTGAGGCCAAGTTTCCAACAAAACACCGCCTTGATCATCTCAAGCCGACAACACAGCCTATGTGATTATAATCAGTGGCGTTGACGATCTCGTACCGCCACTGAACGGAAACTCCAACACGCAGCAAAAGACGTCTCTTTCCTGTGAGTGAAGGGATTCGCCCGAGTTCCTAGCGCTGATGTCGATCAGCCTTGTGCCCACGCTTGACGTTATTAGTTGCCGATCATGGAGGCTTGACTGGGCCTGTTTTTGACAACGTTGTAAAATGGGTAGAGTGCAACGTGAGAAACCTTGGGCTTGGATGATTATGGACTGGAAATGACATTTATGGGGTATCAAGGCTGATATGTGCTTGGGTTTCAGACTCAGGGGCACGTGTAAAAGAATAACAAGCATGGCCAACCCGCCGCTCTCCTCTCTCGACTGCAACTTCATTTGGAGGTGCCTGCTGCGTCGTTGTCCCGGTTTCCTGATTCACCTTCATTAGGCTTGCTCTCTTCGGTCTTGCATTCTTCCATCTTGATCTTTGTAGTCTTGTTTACTTCCGTCGTAATTTGCACCTCCTCGCTCTCCTCTGTTCTTCTCTCCTTGAGTTTCTTGTCTGTCGGCATCTCGTGAGCAGCAACCTCATTCGCAGCCATTTCAGCTCCATCTGGAGAAATCGGGTCCGGAACCATGGGCGTCGATCCCTCCAACTCATACGTAGGTCGAGATATACAATCCGAGTGCAGCTGAGCCTTTTCGACCTTGGGTTCTTCTTGGTCCACCTCGATCTGGGCTTCTTGATCCTTTATCTTTTCTCTCTTCTTGTACCACCAGAAGCCGATGAAAAGGAGGACGATGAGGAGTACGACTGAGGGGACAACGGGGCCAACGATGGTGGCAAGATCGGGTCCGGACGGACTATCTGGCTCTAGAAGTAGGTTAGGACGTGCAAAAAAGGGACAACGATATACAGACATACCATTACGATCCGCCTCTGAAGTGGAAGTCGACGATGGTTGTCCAGTTCCGTGATATGTAACCGTCTCCTTGACTGTTACATACTTGAAGACCTCCTCTTGTTACCTGTTAGCCCAGGTTCAATCAACGCAAACAAGACCTTGTGGCTTACTGTCAAGAAGAGACGATGTGGGCACCGCCTTCGTACCCAAAACGATCATGATGGTAGAGCCCCTGTAGTCTTCCAAGGCCGTCGTGATGCATCCGTCACAAGCCGTGGTTTCAGCGCTGGCGGTATCCTTCCCTTCGCAATACGCGACGAATTGGCCAAATTTGGGTTCGATATAGGATATCAGGCCCGCCTTGGCGTTGTCATTATTCTCCGTGAGGCAGTCTATGCAGGCATTGTATAAGCCCATAAACATACTTCCAGGATCACATAGCTTTTCGGTTTTCCCGTACGACATGGCGACTTTGTAAGCGCCATCTACATAGAAATGGCCGTCAATTAGGTTCGCACGCCGACAGGAAGGCTTTCAGACTCACCGCAGTCATCGAAGCACACGGCCGGCGCAACATCAGCTCGACGAAAGAGGCTCGAAGGGGCCCTCTTCCAAACAGGCGAAACCCCCTGAAGTGCTGCTTGTCGGAGACGCCATAGTCGAGACTCCATGGTCAAGTCTCAATCCTAGAAAGATGCCTTGAAAAAGAAAGGTCTTTTCTATCGGATACGACAGATGAGGGGAAACGACGAAAGACAGGGCTACAGCTCCATCTCGTGTTTTTAAACAGTCAAGCAGCCAACAGGCGATTGCAGACATACCCTGGCACTCGCATCATGCAAGCCGCTCCTATTTCGTGCCGTGTCGTGCAACCCAATCGCTTTTCAGCTGAATCCTACACAGCCTGATTTGACTCTCACAACATGCCAGGGAGTTCTCAGGCATCTCAAGACAAAGTATGCGTCATCTGATAGAATACTCAAAAGGCATCGGCATCCTAGCCGGTCGAAGAACTTTAAGAAGTACTAACCTTGAACACGAGAGCTGTACTATCACCTCTCATTCGCGACTTTCTTATCGTACTTGTGGTTGTCCCACGATGGTATTGATTCAGCCCTGCGGCTGGGGCGCAGCGGCGCCTCGAGTGGGCACATGTAGCTACGTGTCTGTCAGCAAACATGCTGTTTCGAGATAGCATCGCGCATATGACTTGGGGGTTAACTTGAGCATAGACGACGGATCCGTTAAACTGCCCGGTGAACAGATGGATGTCCCATTGGTCATAAGTATTCTTCGTTTTAGGCTGTAGACATGGCATGCCATGGCTGAGCGCCTATAATCAGTTAAGAAGTAGGTGCATAACACTTTAAATCATTCTTTATTAACGAAGTAAACTATGGCTATTTGAAATGCTGTAGAATCCGTGTAATGTTTTCTCCCATATCTCAAGTCTTGACCAGATCAAAAGAAACTCAAGTTCCCATCACCTCAAGTTCAGTGGTTGAACCGCCCGCCAGCCCTCAGACACAGCAATCTAGATGGTTCCGGCCATTGGACAGAAATTTGCGTCGAGAGTTGATACAAAAGTGCCATTCCAGTGTATGAGATTGCCTGACTTCCAACATCCTCCTGGGTCGTCGTGTTGCTGGTTTTTGCGTGTCAGATGCAACACCTTCCAAGAAGACCTTATTCCCCACGCGACTAATATACAGATTGTCCCTTGTATCAAGTGCAATCGATTCAACGAGTTAGTTTAGACGGGCCCATTCCACAGACTCGCGGTGGCCGTCGGCAGATTCGACAAGCAGACCAGTGAGGGTCTGATGTCAACGGCTGTTGACAACTCCATCAATACAGTGGTAGATCATAGATGCCTCTCTCACGGAACATGGAGTATACCAATGGAGTATACCAATGGATAGATCCATGGATGGCCTGGATTGAAGGCAGCAACTGGGACATTGGTTGGGTTGGCAGAGAGTCTTGAGCAGTAGGAAAGGGGTGATTGCTATCTCCTTCGAAAGCGATAAATTAGAGCTTGAATAGACATTCCTTGTACTCTAGTTCATTGGTGAAGACATTGCACGGCTCGGGAGGCATTGCAACAAGCCGTTTCATGTTGAAATCACCGGATCGGGATGGTCCATGAACAAGAGTCTGCCCTCTATCTGTAGAGAACTAAGCAGGGTGACTATTAACCCGAGAGGCAAAGAACAGGGAGAACTTGAGAATTATACCGGCACGCCAGCGGTTCCGGAGAGTGGCCAATTCCCGTTGATACCATAAATTTCGATCAAGTATTCACCTTTATGCAGAGGCATAAAGACCAGTGACAGCTCAGCTGGGCCAGTCATGTCTTCCAAGCCCGGTACTCTGCCAGTAAACGTAATGTCGAGAGCGACGGAGCCTTCTTGGCAAACTAGTCTCAAGGTGCCACTAAACACCTGGTATGGCAGGATAGTTGCGACACCATGCTTCTAGCTGATGGGACGAGACTGGAAAGATCTGTCGAGCCCCGAATGCATCAACCATGACAAAGACAGTTCCTGGCTTACCAAACGGTGGAAGCTGGCACAAGATCGTCGATCTGTCTGAAGCATTTCGCAAAGCGTCTGGCAAGGCTTGAACGGAATAGAGAGCCCCGCCGTAGGGTTGGAGTGATAGCAGTTTCCCGGACAAGGTAGCTGGCATTCATCCGCCAGACCTCGCATGGGAGCTGTCGTGGCCAGCCTTAATGTCAGAGCAGCTTACTGAACAGAGGTTTCACAAGGTAACGGGATCTGCGTCTCTAACAGGTGTCCGAAGGCATAAATCCGTGTGGTAGAAAACCACGCTTCCTCGTTTCAATGGCCGACTGGCTGCTGCGTCGGTAACATCGAAGATGCAAACAAGGCCCCCAAGCGCGTGACCTCGGGCGTGCCGGTAGGGGGTTTTGAAGCTCGCTTGATACTGTACTAACTATCGAGTTTGCGATTAACAAACTCTCCAGAGAAGCAGCCCTCTCAAGATCTGGAGATGCTCAAATGCCTCTGTCGGTATAAGTATCAGCCGTAGATGGCCAACACATACACGCGACCATCTTCTCGCCTTGGATAAAGTCGAGTTTATACAGTACGCATTGTATTATACCCGAAAGATTCGAAACTCGATCCGTTTATCAGACTCATCATGCCATGGCGAGACCGGAATGTAGCCACGACAGGGCCAAGGCGGACTTGGTCTGGAGGATCTCACGAAAGAGAAGTCGAGTTGGGTTGTTATTGGACTCAGAAAACGAAGATCATGGAGGAAAGAAGAGGGATTGAAAGGAGCTCGATATAAGTTTTAACCTGCAATATGGATGATCTTGCTTAGGTAGCTACGCACGACATGGTTAGATGCAGCCCTCTTCAAACATCATAACGCCTAACAAACAGAATCTTGCCATCAACACGCATCTATCCTCCCTCTCCTATTCTCCGTCTGTCTTCGGCCGATAGCTCATAAACGGGTGCCTCATTGGCTGGCAACTCGGCATATGTAGACGAAGAAACATGGCCTTGGTCCACATGCGGTACTGGGCCTGTTTGCCCCTGGCTCGGTCGAGGGACACAATCTGAATGTAGCTGAGGCTTGTCCAACTGGGCTGTCTCTTGGTCATCTTGAGGACTTGAAGGAGCTTTTGGTGCCCTCTTGCGCCGCCTGTACCACCAGAAGGCCACCCCTACGAGGACCAAGACGACCACGACTGAGGGGACGATGGGTCCGGCAATCCAGGCTTGGCTTCGACCTGAGCTTTCTAGGAGATGGTTAGATAGTATATAAAAGAGTTGTAGCTCACATACCTTCGGCTTCTGGAGCGCTGCTCGAAGTTGGTGGATTCAGTTCTGACTCGGCCGTTGATGAAGGAGCATCTACTCCAGTTAGTCAAAGACAAGGAGAGAGCGGCCAATACTAACTATTAGAAGTGGCAGCTGGCGCGTTTCTCGAAGTTGAATCATCTGAATCATCAGTACTTGCCGCCTCCGTGGCAGAGCTCTGCTCATCCTCTGTGGTAGTCGCCAAAGTGGTAGAGGCAGTGGTAGAGGTGGTGGCAGAAGCAGTAGCCATAGTCGCCCAGCTCGTCAGCGATGTAAAGCCGGCACAGTAGTCTACAAACCGCCCCAGGTTTGGCTCGACGTATTCTCTGACATTGTCCGAGTCGGTCTCATCCCGGATACAATCTGCGCAAAGCCGATATAGGTTGTAAAAGGTGTCGTCTTGGCACAACGCTTCGGTCTGTCCAGCCACGCGTGCATACTGATATGCACCCTCTGCGTATCGTTCGAATTAGCAACTCCCACTCAAACAGCTCAGCGAGGACCTCCGACCTACCGCAGTTATAACATTGCGCTGGAGTAGATTGCCGACGAACCAGAGTCAATATGCCGCCATCCATAATTCTCGAGACGCAATTACATGTAGCCAAACAATTGAAAAAGGCCAGTGCAAACAAAAAAAGACGCTGGCACTCGGAAGTCTCGGATGTTTTTAACTATCTCTCTAGGTGCCAGGGATGCAAACATGCCAAGGCTGCAAGCTGTCCAGCTGAAAGTTGAGCGCGATCCTGATTTGCTGCAACTCTCGGCAGAGTGAAGGGGTCATGAAACGAATGTTATTAGCCGATGCTGCACACTTAGAGTTTAATCCAACTGTCGTTTGTTTGAGCTCTCGGGGACCCTGGTTGGGTGAGAGTTGGGATCTTCATGTCGAGATGCAGGGCATGGCACGCGCAAATTTCTTGCAAGATCGCCAAGGGTAGAGTCCAGTCGCTCGTCCTTATCACTTGTCCGTTTTCTATATCTACATATGAATTGCTGGTATGTTTCCTTTCAAAAAACATGGGACCTCTGGGCTGCAAGTCCTGTGTTTGCTCGATCAAGACCAGCCCCCCAAGCACAACCTCATCAGGACAGTCGTTGCCTGTTTCGTAGTGAATCAAGAAACACCATGAGATAGCAAGGCATCAATCGACGATAGAGAATGTTGATGACTGCTGTTTGGTGTGCCTGGAGAGATCTTCACCTTCCTGCCTACTTTCCTCTCCCCCATTCACTCTCAGCCCCGAGGATTCTACTCTTTGTATTCGAAATGTCAGCAAGAAGACATTTCAGCAATAAACTCTTCAAAACACCTACCTCCCAGTGGGGATCATGAAACTAACCCACGGGAATCCATCCTGGCTACTTTGATCACATCACCACAACCCGGAGATACAACCCTCGGCAACACCCACCTCCAACATGTCTCGCAGAAACAACCGCCGGGCACGATCATCAAGGCCCACAGGCCGCACCACCGAGAGCCAGTTGGCAGTCCCAAAGTCTACCAAGCAACTCAGGAACCAGAAACGCCGCGAGCGACGTGAAGCAAATCGGAACCGGGCACGAAACCGCACGCGAGAACCCATCGTTGACAGCGACGGCGACATAGACGCCATTTCCGAGTCTGACGCCGAGTCCGAGCAGCAGACCCGACGCCGAGACACCAGCCAGGAGAAGACGGATCCTAACCGAGCTGGGCCATTCGATATCCAGAGACTCCGCACGGCCGTCACGTCCATCATCAAAGAGTGCGTTGAGGAGTTTGGCGTGGGGATCGCGATGGATGACTGCATGGACTGGCAGCCAGAGCCGCCCAGACCTGTGTATCTGGTGCTATGGAGCGAGATGCCATGTTATCCAGAGGGGAGAGTTCGCAGACTTTGAGGAGGACTGCAGGTTGTCAAGGCCAAGGCGAGTGCTGATCATGAGACTCAGCTTGTGGTGTATTGGATATGAGAGACGATCTGAGATTGAGATTTGATGGCTTTTGGATCTTGAGAGAGGA
Source organism: Fusarium piperis (assembly GCA_027886205.1). Classification (NCBI taxonomy): domain Eukaryota; kingdom Fungi; phylum Ascomycota; class Sordariomycetes; order Hypocreales; family Nectriaceae; genus Fusarium; species Fusarium piperis. The sequence continues at coordinate 49,922 of RZGM01000033.1, forward strand.
AAATTTGTTAATGATTGGGGAGTTTAAGGTTGATGAGAGTCGGCGTTTGGGTTATTGGACATGAGAGCTATTGGCCCCCGGAGTACGATATCGCCCCTAGTTTGTTGCATAATGATTGGGCTTTTGGATTATTAGATATCTAGTATATGAAGTGAACTTATTTATTAAACTAGATGATAATCCAAGTGATGCGTTCGCCGCTTGACCCAACTGCTCGTGGATGAGTGCAAAGATACCCTTAACTCGTATCGCGGGGAGAGTGGATTGGGGGCAGTACAAAGAGAGATACGGTTGGTTAGCCCAGGGAAAACGATATATGCTTCTCATAAATATAAGGTATATGATGTGGTAGAAGTGAAAAGGGGAGAGGTTCCAGTGGCTCAGCGAGGAGACACACAGTGGAACATGGGAAGTAGTTGCCATCTACCACTCCTTCCCTCAACAACATCAACCTCCCATCGCAAGAACCAGGCGCACGTGTACTCCAGTAAACATGATCCTCAAACCTCCTGCTCAGCGAGACCATCCAGCATTCTGCAATTCCCCTATAACTCATCAGCACCAAAAGTCAGCCCTACACCCACCGACTCTCCTCATCAGCCCGTCGCCAGCAATGTATGCTCCCATTTAGCAGTCTCGCCTTGTTTTTCTCCCCTCCCCTCAATTTGGCCACATTGATATCATGACAGCTGGGATGTGTGACGGCTACAGTTATGCAACCCTCATCGCACCGGCCGCCCACTCCCGCGAGGCATCGAGGCAGTCGGGCTTGTCTTATCCCTCTTACCCGCCGTCGGTACGATCCAAGAAGAGAAACTCAACCGACGAGCAGCACTCCCGAGCCGAGCCGTCTTCTCATGCCCACACTCGCGAGTCCTCTGCCGTTGGGAGGAGGCCCTCGGTGGAGGATGGAGATGGTATACACGGTCATCGCAGAAGACGCAACGAAGTCAGACACTCCGAGGAGGCTCGCAGACAATCTTATGACCGTCATAAACACTCGCATTCCCCACATCAAGCACATATTTGTGTCCCTGATACTCATCATCTGCATCATGCCCATCTCCTTCCTAATCATCACCATTTGCACCAGCGGTACGATCCACACACAAGGCAGTTCCAGTACTCCAGCAGCGTTCCTAAAGACATCAAGTTTCCCAGCCTAGCCCAAAGCAAGGTGGTGGCAGTCAGGTCGAAGAATAACGACAAGTCCTGGCGGCGCATCAGCCAGAGCATGGGGCTGGCCAAGGCCAGGGAGCATAGCCGGTTTGAAAAGAAGCCCCCCATCTCCAACGAGCCCAGAATTCCCATCTCTTACGAGCCCAAGGTCCCTATCTATACCGACTCCAAAACAGAGAAGAAGAGGAAATGGAAGTGGTGGTGGGGTAAAAGGAAGGAGAAGGATCCTGTCAAGCCAGAGCATCATGATGTTTACAACGCGCCAAAGAACAAGGGACCCGAGATGATCGCTCGGTCGGAGCCAAGGCACAGCATGCTAGAGTGGCTCGACCGCAACTCACTACCCGCTCAATCACCACAGGCCTTGAAGGAACTATTCGAGAAGGAATACTGAGCAGATGGACTTGGTACTAGATCAGTATCGGCTGGGTCATGGCTGTTGCGGATGGGGACGATGAATGTTGGAGGATGATGACTCTTTTTGTTTACCCATAGCATTGTCCATTTCACTACAGAAAGGACAACTACTTTACTCCTATCAACCTGAATATGCTCTTCCTACACTCTTTTCTCCAAGACGGGATTGGCGGGAGCAGTGTAAAACCGTTGACACAGTATAAACGGTACCATGTAGCTTATCTCGAAGGAACTAGTTGACTAAGAACTAGTCTCGTTATTATGAATTGAATCATGTCCTATCTATGCTCGTCGGGTATCAAAGGTACAACCTCACAGATGCTGAACAACCATGATGGGTTCAGTCGGCTCAGCCCTTCCCACAAGATGACCACCCTCGACAAGAGAGAGAAAAAAGCAAACAAACATGGCGTAGAACCCAAGACTCAGCCATCTGCTCAACGGTGACATCACAGGCTGCACACGGGTAGAAGCATGGCTTTTTTCCTTGCCCCTCTTTCAAACGGTTAGGCTCCAATGCGGATAACCTCAGATTCAACGCTGGTGGCGCAAACTTACGGTGAACAGTCAAGACGGGTTTGTTTCCCTGGGAAAACAGTTGATTGGAGAGCAGAGCCTCAAGAATTGTCCAGTTTTGAAGTAATCGACGATGCCAAGTGTGAATGTGCACATGCACCTTCCGGCTTCCCCGTCCAAACGTGAACCACCCGGAAGCTCAGCCTTTTGTGATTTCCCACAAAAAAGGTTGCATGGTCGTTGCCTACCTATGGGCGCATGACGTCCCGCGGTGTGAAGATCCCCCACGATGTGTGTGTGTGGTTTCTCTGACATGTGGCCCCGGAGGAAACCATGAGAAATCCGGGGTAGGCATCGAAGAGGGCAGCTTGTTGCTCGAAGCACGTTTGTTTCTGTAGCACTCCCGTATTCGGCGCCGTCTAGATAGCTGCTGTAGCTAGGGATATCCATGTATTCCATCACTAACCCCCCATGCTCTGCCTACCTTGCGCATAAACAACATCTTGACTGTCGTCATCTGTCGTGTCAACTTCTCTGCACTTTTCCTTTCAACACCATTTTTTGGAATGACTCACGCCCCCCCCTTCAAAATCACAAAAACAAAATGCACAATCATCCTACCACAGCCTTGCTTACCTACATCTCATCCCGTCCCCCCCCCTCCGTGTCACCCCAGGCAATTGTATTTCCGGGTTGGAAAGTGCATTCAGCCAGCCCACCGGGGCAAAGATATGCAGGTGTCTCCTGAACTTTTTGGAATTTGCAAAAGGCACAGGAGTAAGCTGTGGCATGATGATGTCGCCCTCGTTACGCGATGGGGATGGAAAATCACAAAAGGCGAGAGATCCATACGGGCGGCAACTCACCGCACACCCCTTCTCCCCCCGGCAAGAGAGAAGCCGTGAAAAAAAAACACACAATAACAACAAGAGCTCCAGTAAAACGAAACGAAATCACAGTCACATGCCCCAGCTCCTGCAGAAGACCCAACCTTCCCGCAGGACCCGCCCCAGCTGCACACTCCTCCCCCTACCCTTCTGGCGAACCGAGGACCCTCCATGATGGTCTCTCGAGTACCGGTACTTTGCTCTCCCCCGACCCCCCGGCCGGTGGTGGATCCCCACGAAAGGCTCGTCCCGAAGCCCCCCCTCCAAGAAGACGAGACGACACCCTCCACAACCGGCACGTTTTTTTCTCAAGGCTCCCCCCTCCCCCCGCTCGACGGGAGCTAACGCTCGCTCTTTTAGCGGTCCGAGTGGAGAAATAGTTCGAGACGAGCGCATGGCAATCGTAACCCCGAGGGAAGATCGATCCCGGGGAGGGGGGAGACGAACGGACTCGAGAGCCAAGGTCGGCCAACTTCCATTCTCGACATCACCTCACCAAAGGATGGACGGATCCTGTCACGGCGCGGCGCCACTCTGTCCGTCCGTCATATGTGACAGCTGCTTCTGATTCAACGACGTGATGGGTACTATAAAGACCTCCTGCCTGCAGCTAAGCAATGGGGACACGTCGGTTATGGCTGGCTATAAAGAATCCCCCTAGTATTGATCAGTGGATGAACGTATCCGCAGCCCATCCCATCCATCCATTGTCTAGTCCAGTCCAGTCCAGTCCACTTCAGTCTCCGGTCGAGCATGTATTACCAGCGCCAAATCCACATCATTCATTTTTTTTCCTCGTCAAATCCTACATGGAACAAGACAGCACATGAATCCTCTTGGCCCCCGTCCAGAGGGGCGGAAACAAACTGAGCCCTTGGGTATCAGGTTTTGCACCCACGACGCCTTGCCTTTTGCACGCACAAAAATATCGACCAAAAAAGATAAAAAAAGACATCCATCCCTAAATCCCTTAAAAACACGCTTCAAGAAAGAAAAGTCGTTGACGCCCTAGGCTCGACCCAGGTCCTGTTGCGACCAGTCTGGTTCTGGTGTCTGGTCTTGTTTCCAGCATAACGTATCCATGGCTCTCCTCCTTTGCCAACTCAAACTAACCATGGCCATAACCTCCATCTTTTTAACAGACAAGCAGATCAATAAAAAAACAAGATAAAAGAAGTGGAAACAAACAACAAACACACAGAAAACCCGGTGCCGATAGCGGAATGTGGCAACATCGCCGACCTCTCATCAGTGTGGGTGCCACCCTTCTGATGGTGAGCCGACTCCACTGCCAGCGTCCGATGTCCTCCTCGACTGCTGGCTTGTCCTGAATTTTGACTCATAATCCGAGCTCTCACTCGCTGCTCGATTCGAGTCTTGCCGCTCGCCAACCCACCAATAGTGCAGCACATCACGTTGCCACCGCAGAAGGTCGCGAATCTTGAGACTTTGGCTGGTGACAAACGTCATGTAGAGCAGCAGCGCCTTCAGTGGTGACAGCCTGAGCTGATGCAGAAGCCACCGATTGACAAAGTCCGTCTTGCCGCCTTCGTTGTGTGCAATGATGAGCCGGTCGATGGAATACTCTTTTGACGCGAGCTGCATCCGTCCTCGCTTGCTCGGGTCGCTGTCCGGCAACTTGGCTGCAGCCTTCAGCGCTCCACCAGCCGTTTTTGGTGCTTCCTCCAAGAGGTGCTCCGGCTGGCTTAGTAGCACCGAGAATCTGGCATGGGCGAGGCTGCGGTTAGGCCCGTCAACAGGATCAAGGTCGATGTCCTCGTACCCTTGTTGAGGGTACAAAAGATAAGCCACTTGCGACGACAGATGCTTCTGCATTGCCCCTTTCTCCTCACACAGATGTCGAAGCTGCGTTACCTTGTCCTGTAGCTTGGATACGCTACTAGTCATTCGCTCTTGATCCGCTGGGAACTCGGCCAAGAATTCCTTCTCGGCTGTCGTCAACTCCATATTTGCCGTAGTCTTCATCTTCAGCTCATTCTCGTGCTCTCCCTTCAGAAACAGGAGCTCATCGAGATCTTCCTTGGCATTTTGAAGGTCGCCCACAGCCGACATGAGCTCTTGGAACAGTGGGTGGGGGTCATCCGTAGGACCAAAGGGAGAAATTCCCCTGAGCAAGTCTGGCGTGCCCTTGGTGCCGTCTTCCTCGACATGTTCTGGTTCGGGTTCGTTGGGTGGCCGTATGGATATGGTATTGCCCACCGCGAGCAAGCTGAAGAAGTTGGTTTCCAGCTTGTTGAGCTCTTCCTCTTCTTCGTCCTGGGTTATTTCCTGGTCCTCATAATCACGTTCCATGGCCTGATATTCGGTCCTCAAGCGCTGCATCTCTGCCAGCTGGTGATTAATATTGCCACGCAACGTCTGAAGTGAACCATTTGGATTGACAAGCACAGGTCGAATGACACCCATGAAGGCATTGTCAGCTTGATCTCTGGCGCGTCGCAACTCTTTGAGCCTCTTTCTTTTTTTCATCATCTGAGATTTGATATCATTTAATTTGGCCCTTTGGTCTTTGAGCTTGGTCCAGAGAAGTTCCACTGCATCCTCCGGGGGAGCAGATGCCTTGGGGGCATTGCTTTTGCTGGCATCATTCGCCTCTGGGACGGGATCAACCCGCGTGTCAGTACCGGACCAACGACGCGGAGTGCGACTTCTTTCGTATTGAGAGATCCATGTCGTGATCCGGTTGGTCATGGATGCCTTGCGGCGAATCACCCCTGGGGTAACAAGAGGCGCCGAAGGAAGCAGAGGTGGAAAGTGTCGGGTGCCGTGTGGTTCAATATGGTCCAGTTCCGACCCGGGGCCAAGGGAAGACTCTGACCATGATTCCGAGCCCGAATCAGATGCAGAGTATGAATCAAAATGGGCAGTCCGGGGTAAAGGCAAAGTGCTGGGTCTCCGACCCCTCGACGGACTACCGTCCTCAGCCAGGGCGTTGATCTTGGGTGGGGATGGTAGCTCAGTGGATCTTTTTTGAGGCGTCGAACTGTGTGCCGGGAATTTCGTGACCGAAGCCTCGGGGTCTTCCGGCGTCGAGGTGGCCGGTGGCCGAGGAGGCGGTGACGGTGGAGCGGAGCTTGGGGGTGTAGCTTGTCGGGGCCGAAACGAATCGAGGTGTTGTCGAAAAGACGGCGGCGACGTTGACAGAGATGCTGGACGAAGGGACTCGTGGCTCTTTGATACTGGCGGCAGTGAATGTTGACGAACAGGGCGGGATGTTAGTTTCAGCGAAGACGATCGGGACAAAGAAGTTGATGGGCAACGTGGTGGTGGTGAAACGGAAGCCGGCGGTGGAGTGGAACGCGACACGACAGTGTCCGGCTTGGTGATCCCGAAGCTAGCGGGATGGAAGCTGGAGAGCGAAGCGACACTGCCGTCGGGCTTGGAGTATTCGGATCTGGATGTGCTTCTCGAGGATGGCAACGACAGCAATAGAGCATCTTGGACCGAGTCATGAGCCTCGCCCTCGACCCGGCCCCAGGTTCGAGGGTACGCATCAATCCCAGGCGAAGGCACAGGACGGGGCGAGGATTGAACGTGGAGACAAGGGCCTTGGAAGGGTTTCGTGAAGCTCTGGTGGTTATCGCGTACCACCACGGCATCCATGGACAATGATCAAGACAGCTATGGCAAGGGAGAAGACCTCATGGGGGCGGCTCGTCCATACCTATCCCAAAGTGGCATCGATAGATGGATGACTGATGACGAGAGTGTGATGGGTGGATGGATGGATGGAGCTGGAAATGTGAGCCGAGAAGGCAAGCGTCGGGCGATCAAAAGTCGAGGCAATGAATGACAATGCGGCTCTGCAGCTTTGCGGGGATAGAAGGAAGAAGAATGAAGGGAGCAGAGGTGAGCTTTCCAAGTTTGACAGCTGGAGGTCCGACACGAGCGAGGTCCACGGTGTGCTTAATTTCTAGGCCCAGATTGCCCTTTCTTTTTCCCCCTTCTCTCCCTTGGTCAATGAGCTCCCGCCGGAGGTGACGGGATGGGATGAGATAACGGGAGCACAGGCAAGGTCTAGGCGACACTAGGGGAGGCCCGCGTCTGGGGACGGGCCACTGGTAGATGTTAGCGAAGTGCTAGCCCTGTTTTCGGGGAAGCGTGCCCCGGTTCCTGGATGGCCTGCTCTGATTCACCGAGGAGCAACGCAATCAGCAGGTTTAGACCCCAAATTTATTCATGGACAATCTCCTGCCTATCAAGTGGAAACATGGCGTCTCATGTGAGAGGGCTAAGCCATGACACCTATGAGATACTGTGTGAGGTGGACGCGAGCCCCCGTTGCGTTGGGCTGCATAAATAGCCCGCGAAGCCCACTGGAGGTCATCCCTGGCCTGCCCTGGCCAAGGAGCGGCACGGGCATGCATCCAAGCAGTTTGATGGCCAACGGTCCCCCGTCGATACCGCCGAAAACGGTGCTACGGGTCCCCCTCCTCCGGGGCACCACTCACTCCTCCTTCCTTGGACGGGAGCGTCCACTTCACCGACTCGGCCGCTTCGTGCTTCGACTCGTCCGCCGTCATCTCGAGATGACTCTTGAGGCTCTGTGGCTTCGATTTGAGGCCCACGAGGCCTGCAGCTGCCGTGGACTGTGTAGCGTTGTCACTGGAAGGAAGCTGGACACGATGGAGCAGCCACCGTACGAGTTTCCGACTGGTGCCTCTCCCGCACTGTACTATTTTTGACCACTCATCTTGCTCCATCACAGAGCCTCGTTGACATTGTAACTCTACATGGTCACCTAACAGCTCCAAGCTGCACGCGTTCCCGATGCCTCAAAATCGCTCACTCCCCTCCACTTCGTCTTTGTCCAATCACTCGGCTCATCTGTGTGTTTCGTCCATGTCTTCCCGCGCGCTGGCTCCATCCGGAGGGGCGTGTGCGTTCACCCGCCGGTCCCTCTCTTCGGAACATCCTCAGATGGGCGCCAGTGTGTGGTGCTCTCCCGTGAGCACCAGGTTTATCTCGACCTTGGCTGGCTTTACTTGTCTCGCTTCCTCCTTCTCTGGTCTCTCCCACAGAGAATGGCTAGAGGTCGTCATGCGAGCCTGCATGTTGACTCCTCAGTCCCCTCCCTGAGTCCACCTCCTCCACTTTCTTCTATCCCCACTTGTCCCCCGTTCTATTACTCGCTGGGTGATGCGCGACATAAGAGATGCTGGGCTGCATTGTAAAAAGCAACTGATAAGCTACGGCTGCCGCTCTGTTGTGCACTCTTCTCTCGGCTGTCCCTCTGTCTCGTCCGATAACCTCCTCGGACTGGCGGGACTCGTGAGACTTGTTCTAGCTGGAGCCCGTTGACTTCAGTCTACGCTACACCACAGCCATCTGTCTGCTCGACGCAGTACAACAGCTCCTACAGCTATAGCTACAGCTACAGCTACCGCTGCTGCTTCTGTGGCTGCTCATTGCTCAGCCCTCCCTGCGATCATCACGGGCAGATGCCGATGCCTTGTTCCACCACCACCACACCTTGGAACAGTCCACCATCAACCACCAACCCCAGCTACTCTAGGATATCAAAAGACCACCACTAGCAGACACCCTCCAGCATATCTCATGCGTCTTCGAGTGGCCATCCCAGTCTTTGCAGATAATCTGACCTCCCACCGGCTTGCATGCAGCCAAAGACGTCGAGATCCATAGGGACACTGCTTCCAACTCAACTGAGTTGACAGGAGAAACACGCAACAAGGTCCATTCCCAACTTTGAAACAAAAGCAAGACAGCTCCCCCGCGGCATTCGCCAAGTGCAGTCACTTACACCACTCCCCCTCCGTCTCGATACGTCGCCAACACATCCACGACAGGGACCAACGGGAACCCCGACCTCCGTCCCCGTGCAACCAAGCCGCAGTTCCCAGGTCCGGCTCGCACCTTTGGGGAACAGCTGAGCCGCAAGACCTGGTGCTATTCCGGCATTCCTCTCTGCCCTCTCTGCTCCTCTTGCTTTCAGCCGTTGGTCTATTTCTACATAAGCCCCCAACCCACCATCTTCTTCATGTTGGTGCTTCTACACTTCCAGCCTCAAACCCAGAATTCCGGAACTTCGAATCCTGCACGTCTGCAAAGCCTTGGAGCCTTTCGAGGTGTTGGCGCCGGGCTTTGCATTTCGATATTTATCCAGGCCTCATCTTGAGCAGCTTCAACTTTGACATCCACTCCCACCACGCTGGTGGATCTTTTCAGTTCCTCTATCTATACTCGGGCAACTTTATTGACTGTTGCACGAACCAACTATATTGTTTCCCATCTGCTTCTTGGCTACTTTGTCGTTACGTCGATCTCCTCTTCGATTTTGCGCTCGGTGCTACGGAATCTTGATACATGACTCCCCGCACACGATGCCATCATGTCTATGTATTCATCAAGCAGTGTTCGATGGTCCGACTGGATCTGGAATGAAGAATATGGCCAGAGCTATCGCCAGGGTGTAGACGTCAATGGTGCGTGATCCTTCTCCTAGTCTGCCCCTTTTGCCCCAAGAGGATGCTGAACTAATTATGGCACCCATAGGCGAGACTCACATACAATGGCAATCCGAAGTCGTTGATGATCCTTCCACACCTCGCGAAACTGATGAGGTTCCGGACGTATCGACGCTTACTCTCCAAGATCCCCCATCCCCGGGCGACGACGACCCAACCAGTACGTAATACCGTCTGAGGTCAAGATTTTGGCTAGAACACTGCCATACGCGTGACTATCCGACATTTTTGTCTCAATTTCGGTCTTGGCTAATGTTGGACCGCGATAGATTATACTACAGAAACCTCATCAAAAAGCAAATCGAAGTCAAAGTCTCACAGATCATCCAAGGGGAAGGAGTCGAAGAGTTCAAAATCCAAGTCCAAATCATCGCATCGAAAGGGAAAGAGCCGTGCCCAAGAGGAAGAGGAGGAGGAAGAGCCAGATCCCGTCCCAGCCGTTCAGATGTGTGAGTATTTAGTGAGCCACGTTCATCCTTCAATGCGTCTAACTATCTGAAACAGATTTCGATCATGAGACTGGACAATACCTCCCTTATCCAGACCCTGAACAAGGTAGGTTTAGCAGAAATCTTACAGTTAGTCGAGTGCTTACTTACACATCACCGATCTAGCGGGACAATATGGTGCCGGGGATGACGACGACGCAGCGCTCCAGGCCGCCTATCATGAAAGCCGCAAATATAGCAGGGACCAATACTCTGCCGGCGGACCTGCAGGCTCCGCCTATGGTATGTTGTCTGGCGCTCAACTACGAGCTAGTAAACTGATACATGGAACACAGCCTACGAACCCACTGAACCCGAAGAGGCATCAGTTCGCGCTGAAGAGCACATCGCAGGTACCCAGGGCGAATACGAGCCCCTGGACCCCCGTAAGTCTCGGGTTACCCGCTGATGCGGTTGAGTCCTAGCTAACGACGTTCCAGGATATCAGGTGGTGCATTCGAGTTACTTCCAACCTGGCGAGGTGCGTATACTTGCCGATGGCACCCCCACGCCTTGCTAACTACCTGCACAGGTATTCAAGGTCCTATGGCCTGAGCCGGCGGGATCAACGAGAGCCGCTCCCAGTGTGGCGATTTACCCTGACCAATACGGCGGCCAGATCTTTGCTCACTTCCGCCGTTTCATCGTGATCGCAAATGATTATGGACACTGCCAGTGTGTGTAAGTCACTCATGATACACCCGATTGCTAAGAGGAGTGCTAATTGCCTAGGCCCATCTCAACGTACGGTAAAAAGGGCTGTACGAAGAGCGGCGCCAAGCCCTCGCAACATGGCATTGTCTATGACATGAACTCGAGGCCAGTTCTTCTGTCAAACGAGCCTGAACTTGGGTACGACCCAGTTCGACTCCAAATCACGGATCCGAGTGAAAAGATTTCCAAGGAATCCCGAGTCAACTACGCCAAACTGACGACTGTCGAGCACAATGTCAAGGTACTCTTCGTCGGGCGAGTAGTGCCTGATGACCTCGCAATCGCCAAAGACGCAGTCGATGCGTGTTGGCGCAAGAAGACCCATCATAGGAGGCATCGCAGGTAATAACCTGCCTACACTTCGCCTCAACAACACGTTCTACGGGACCCAAACGGGCCCCGACATCAAGGTGTCATGAACGGCACTAGCATAAATACGTTCACCAGAGGCCGGTGGTCCTGTCCACCGGCACATCTGCGAAATAGGACCAAGTGATTTTGCTATCATTGAGTCCAGTTGGGGAGGAGCCTCGACTATGGCCGATGCTACCTGAATACCCAGGTAGCTTTCTGAGTGCGTCGACCGAAGCCCGCCTGCGTCAGTCAGACGCTGGGGTCGATGACCGTACGCCTTGGGAGAAACACGAAATATGACCTTCTACGCACTCTCTTTTTACAATGTTTGAGTCTAATATTTGGTACACAGAGATTGAGACGTTTTCCTTGGATACGAATTCACGCTGGGGCATTGCCACATTTCACTTGGATACGGCAGGAAAGTTAGGTGTAACAGGACTCACCAAACAAGTACGGTGCCTCAAAGGCGGACCAGAGGCTTTTCGAATGGATGTTTCAGACTGTCTGCTATTCTTTATATACGTTGTCATTTGGGTCATGTTGGTGGATATCTGCTTTTGCACGTTGACTTATGAGCAATAACGAGCAAGGAAGATGAAAGATATGGGCAGATTGTTCGGGATGAATCATGAGATACTATGTTACGTTTACTCTCTTTAAATTCAATCAGATACCGATTCACTAGTTAAAGCCATCTTCCCGTCAAGCAAGTCTATGGTGTATGCAGTTGAATGAGATGGGTGTTGGTATTGCCCCCTAGCACCCACGTAGACACTACTCATCAGCTCAAGCAACATGTCAACACCGTCATGGCACAACACACGACGATCAGATAATGCACTTTCACCCTTTCCTCCCCCGCAAAAAAGAACCCCGGCTGCACATGTTGCTCCAACCGGTGGCTCTTTTTCGGCCGAGTCGTCTTTACTTTACGATCCAGGCCCAAATAAGGAGCTGACCGAGATGTGACCCACTTGGCGGATCCTGTGCCTCGGCATCTTGTTCCCCGCAACGCCGCCGAGACTGACCCCGGTCGCGCCCTCAAAGGAAGCTCCGAGGCCGTGGAAGGGGGGGATTTGCCGCTGGTTTTGGTATATTATAGACAATTTTGATCTTTCATCTTTTGGATTGAGACTTGCATCTTCAAATTGACTTGTGAATCGACTGTAGCATTGGTATCCCTTTGAAAGTGAGAGCTGTCTCAGTCAGATCGAGTAACCACAACATCCATCTCCAATTCAAACCTTCCAGCTGTCATCATCTCTTGTCTCCTTCAACATCAACAACAACAAACAACAAACAATGGCTGAATCTCACCTCGAAGACTTCCCCTCCCTCTTCTCCCTCAAGGGCAAGGTCGCCGTCATCACCGGCGGTTCTCGCGGCCTAGGCCTTCACGCTGCGTCTGCGTACGTTGAACCCCCTTCTCTTTCATCCTCTTCCTGCTGACATCATACCCCCACAGGTTCCTTCAGGCTGGTGCTTCCAAGGTCTTCATCTCCTCCCGAAAGGCCAAGGCCTGCGAGGAGGCGTGCAAGGCCCTCAACGCCCTGCCCAACCTTTCCCCCGGCGCCGTCGCCATCTCGGCACCCGCCGACTCGTCCACGCTCGCCGGCGTCGAGAGTCTCCTCGCGCAGGTCAAGAAGCACACGGACCGCGTCGACATCCTCTTTGCCAACGCCGGCGCCACGTGGGGCGAGCGCTTCGACACGCACCCGGACTCGGCCTTTGCCAAGGTCATGGATCTCAACGTCAAGGCTGTCTTCAACACCATCCGGCTATTCACGCCTCTGCTCGAGAAGAGCGCCACCATCAAGGATCCCAGCCGCGTCATCATCACCTCGAGCACCGCGGGCCTGGGCGTCGGCACCATCGGAAAGCAGGGCACGTACGGCTACTCTGCCAGCAAGGCTGCTGTGCTTCACCTCGGCCGCAACCTGGCCATGGAGCTGGGCCCCCGACACATCACGGTCAACTCCATCTGCCCGGGCTTCTTCCCCAGCAAGATGTCCAACGGACTCCTGGAGATGTCTGGCGGCGCCGAGCAGATTGGCAAGGCGAACCCCATGAGAAGGTTGGGTCAGCCCGAAGACATCGCGGGCGTGGTGGTGTACCTCGCGAGCAGGGCGGGTGCTCACGTGAATGGAGAGTCGATTGCCATTGACGGTGGTTCGCTATGGCAGAGGGGAGAGCTGATGATGGCACACGATTCGAAGCTGTAGTGATGGTGTTTGGTAATGTATGATAGACATAGAGTCGGTGATAGTTTGTGGTTACATTCAATAAGTTTATTGATGCTTGCGTTTTGCTTTACGCATCTACTCTATTTCCTCTTCCTACTTCATGAGCTGCTCGCATTAGCTGGTTTGCGGGCCACCCAAGTGCTCGCCTTGTATATCGTCTGTAGTAGACTCTCGCTGTCATGTATGTACGGTGCTTCGACGCCAGTCTGATGCCACTCGACGACGAATCCCATCTTCTCAAGAAGGGCAATGACCTCATCGTCCGCCAGCTCAAAGCTTCCCGGATCAGCAATTCCCGATGAGGTGCTGTGGTCGTGTTCGCCGTCTCCGCCATCGCCCAGGCCATGGTTTCCTGGGGCGTTATTCTCAAAGTGCCATAGCAAGGGCCCCACGTTGATGAGTACACCTCCAGGTCGGAGGCAATGTCGGATGACTTCGAGGTAGCGGATCAGGTTTGGTGCTGTGTCGAGGAAGAAGACGCTGGCGACGGCGTCGTACTGCTCCTTGTGATCGTCGTCCGAGTAGAGACAGAGGAAGTCGGCAGCACACATGGACATCTCCCCGGTATTCGGAGTAGCAGCCAGAACAGAAGCCGGATGGACGTCTGGAACCTGGTAGCTCCGCAGATGATTGGCCCGGGAGAGGTGGTTCGAGAAGGAGTGAACCCAGGGGTAGATGGTATGCTGCTTGGCTGTTGGGCAGCTGTTCAGGATGTAAGATGAGGCCAGGAGCTGATGGTACGAGATTTCGTTTCCCTCGGCCGTGTAACCATTCACACAAAGGTCGAACACTAGCCGACCCAGTCCTGCACCTGGCACCAGCACCTTTAGGGACGTTTGCTCGGGATGCTTCTGCTTCTCTGTTTCGAGAGCCTTCATGATGGGTCCGTAACTAGCTTGTCTCTCGGCAGCTCCAGCCTCAGTCCAGTCGCGGTAGAACTGGCGGATAGTACTCCTAGCCTTGTCGACGTCCGAGTGCTTAGCTACTCCAGTCCACTCGGGAGGCATGCTAGGCTCTCCTCGGTCGGGGTCAGCTGCGATCATCCGGAAGGACTGGAGACCATAGTGAGCGATGGTGCGGGCAAACCCGGCATTCTCATCGATGGCGTCGTCCACCTTCTCGAGGGTGTCGAGAAAGTTAAAGGGCGGGCCTGCAAGGAGTTTCCAGTGATCCTGGGGGAGGGCGTAGAAGGACTGGCGACGGAGGTGGGTGACGTTGAAGTGAGTGACTTTGGCGTATTGACTGTGAATCTCTCAGCATGATGAAATTGTTGAAATAGAGAAGCTCCCTAAAAGAGAACTCTGTATGATTTGAATACGTTTTTCTTCTTTTGGTTGTGAATCGCCCATCGTGGCCTCGCCTCATACTCACAAGAATGAATCCAAGGCGCAAAAGATGACGCGAACCTCCTCGGGATCCTCCATACTGTCCTCCACTCCACCCCAGGCGCTGTCATCAGGGACTATCTCGATGTGGTGGCCATCTTCGGATCCAGCCATGGCTTAGAAATATGCGAGTGTGTGTTGATGTTGTGTGTTGTCTCAGGAAGGGCTCATGGCGGGGTAGAAGTAGGAGAAGAGATAGCTATGACGGTGATCTGTGCAGGACCTTTGTTTCAAAAGAAGAGATGCTACTGAATGAGAAAATTCTATGAAGAGAAGAAAATGAAAACAATGTTCAAGTTCAACTCATGCTCCATCCCCTCCCGTCAACTCGAACAGTCATTTTTGCGGAGCTGGAATGGCCATTTGCCATTTCCGTGGGGTTTTGGCTAGATCATGTGATTTGGGAAGTTCGTCGTCATTCGCAGACACTGCGATAACGACAACAACTGCAGAAGCTGCTTTTTATAACAAAATCTTGCAAATAGGCTCCATCTCTTTATTTCTTCTCGCTAATATTCATTTTGAATGTGAGTGCCCTTATGCGGTGCTTCCTCAGACCAAAGAGAACCCCGCCACCAACATCCTTCAACTTCGAATCCCCATCTGATAAGACTCTCCTACATACTCACCTCACCAACAACACCACCAATAGAAGGCACACCTGAATCTCACTTCAACCTCACTAATTCCCAGCTCGGTTCACTCCATCACCATGGCTACAGACACAGTCGAGCTTTCAGTACCCCTTCCCCGCTCTCTGGACACCCGCATCTACCTACGCCTATCCACGAAAGCCAAGTCGGTCTTGCTCAACCTGACGACAGCTTCACAAGACGAGCTCGCTACCCCAACATCCATGGGCTCATTTGTCTATGCCCTGCCTAACGTGAGTGCAACCCTTTGTTCATCTGACATCTGCTGACATTCTAGCAGAGGCTCGACCCTGTGCAGCCGCTGTCTACCACGCTCTACTCATCAGAGTCGTCAGTCGAGTTCACGACCCGCCTGGCCAAGCTGCTGGCCCGGAGAACGCAACTCCCGGTTTACGTGAGCAACTCTATCAGCTTTGCCGATGCCGGCATGGGCGGCACGGTAGAAGAGGAGATGGAGGCCTTCAAGACCATTGTCCAGATTGTCTTGGAGAAGCTGCAACCTAATGCCAAGCCGGCCACGGCCTGAGTGAAGGAATTGGCAGTGCCATTTCTCTCTCACCAAGGACCTTGACCAGCCCACACATTACTCACCTCGACTTCCTAATAGCCCCAGGCAAGAGAAGGCGGGGTCGGGGTACAATCAAGAGAGCTACTTGGACGTTTGACATGATCACCTCGCTTATGACAGAGCTGTCAGGGCGGTATTCAGCGATTACAGCATGGACTATGCACGGCTCCGGACTATTCCGCCGTTATACACGCAGAGATGGGTGGCTTGAGACAAGATGTTTGTCATCTCACGGGAACGCGCGTGTAGCACAATGATGCCTTTGTTGGTAGAGACGGGCGATGGCAGATTACCCGGCTTGAGACTACGCCTTGATATATTGTGTACATAGTCCAAACCAGACAATGTATTACGCTTCTCACTCAGCCCCGATATAGTGGCGAGCCTTATCCGGGCACCATGGCCTCAGTGTCCACACCCACTCCTATTGATCGACGAAACTTGGCTTCCCAGGTTTAAAGACTTGAAAATGGCCACCGCCAGAGGTTGTGTCGCATTTGTGATACATGAAATGAGGAGTGGTGCAACAGTGCATCAAGTGGCACTCAAGCCAGTCATGAGCTGGCAGCGATCCATGCACTAGGTGCTGTGAACAAGTCCTGTTGCTGGGATGGGATACATGCAGAGTGCGACAGGTTGAGATGAAAGAGGAAGGCCCCCCTGCTTCAAGCAATTTTTCACATGCGGTTAGCCACGCTGCAGGTAGCAGTCAATATCGATAAAATTTCATGATATTCTATCGGTTGTCGAGCTCGCACTGTTGCCAACAAAGAGGAGAATGTCGTTGGGGTTCGCCTGTTTATGGTTGTCTCCACACACAGAACGTTGCAGGTGACTTGGGAGAGGAGTTGAAACGATTCACGGTCAAACAGGTCGAATATTTCCTTTTCGAGGGTTAAACTGGCAGTCAAACGATCAATACCTCATCGTCTCCTAATAAGCCTACCCCCGACCAATAATCACGATACTAGAGGTACAAACAAAGACCTGATGTTCAAGGGCATCAGCGGCGACCCCCGCATTCGAAGAAAAAAAAAGAGAGACCTTCTGACCCGCTCGACTTAGGCGGGTTATCGTTATCGCACCCCGCCACTGAATAATTTTTTTTTCTCCCTTCTTTCCCTTTTCTCCTCGTCTCGGGTCGTTTGGCACCGTGCTCCGATAGCTCGGATGTTTGTTTCAGGTTGCATTTGGCTGTTCCTGCATGGTGCCAGATGGTCCGTGCTTCTTCCATCTCGCCACGGCTAGCCCCAATCCAGCAAGTCGCCTGCCGCCCACCGTCCTCCGTTCCCCCTCCTCGCCTGGCCTGGCACCTAGCACCTGGGTCTGGGCTGTCCTCCCACTCCCACTTTATTACTGCGTACACCAAAACCTCCTTCTTTTGGTGGGCAGCTTGTGCTGGCTGTGCTCTACTGTGCTTCTTCATCTCGACCTAGACCTGGAGCAATCACCTCTACCTCTCCATCCATCTTCCTTCCTTGCTCCTCTTCCCCCCCAACGTCGCGACCGTAGCCGGCTCAGTCGCAGTCGCAGCGGGGACTCTCACGCCCTCTATCAGTCCCCGGCATCAACCGCAGACTTGACAAAATCCAGCAGTAACCTAGGAGAGAGTCGGGTACGTTCGAGTCGAGCTCTCCCATCAACGTGTGGCCCCACGACCGACCTTTGCACATCCCTGCACCTGAGGGGCACCTTCGCTTCTCGCCCACTACCATCCCAGCCATATCCCATATCCCATTATCCCATAGCCCACCGCTCGGCCTCCTCCAAAGCCTCTGTCCTCCTCCAGAGCCTCGTTGTCCTGTTGAGCTCTGCGCATTGCTGACCCTCACTCCGTAGAAGCTGCGGACCTTGGCTGATGTGAAAGTCGATCTCCAACTCGCCATCCCGCTTCTGCGCGCCTCCACTTCGCTACCACCACCTTTTGCGAACCCTCAAACACAGACTCTGCCCGAAACGAACGACGCCTCAGCAGCCATGTCCTGGCAACCCGCAACCGAGTCGCTGCAGCAGCTTGCTGCGTGCCTCAAGGACTCCCTCAGCGGCTTCGACAAGAATGCCCAGAAGCAGGCCGACTTGGTGAGACGACCCGTTCCCGTCGCAATTGTTGCGCCAACCTTGGGGCTGACCATGTTCCTCTCTGCAGATGCTCCAGCAGGCCAAGAACTCACCTGACATTAACAACTACCTCGCATACCTCTTCTCCAGCTCCTCGCCTCCCGATGGCCTCCAATTCTCCGAGCAAGACTTTCACCTGGTGCGGTCCGCCGCCGGCATCATGCTCAAGAACAATGTCCGGACCGAGTGGAAGAAGATTCCCGAATCCAGCCTCCAGCTCATCAAGATGGCCGTTCCCATGGGCCTCCAGGACAAGAACTCGCAGATTCGCAACTTTGCTGGAAACATCGCCACAGAGGTCATCCGCTGCGGTACTCTCCTAGGCTGGCCCGAGCTGCTCCCTCAGCTTCTCGACCTGGTGACCAACACCTCGGGGCAGACCTCCAACGAGGCGCAGGAAGGTGCCATGTCCGCCCTGGCCAAGATCTGCGAGGACAACCTCGGCCAGCTTACCAAGGAGGTCAATGGCCAGAGGCCCCTCAACTATGTACTGCCCCAGTTCATCGCCGCCACCAAGAGCCCGTTGCCCAAGGTGAGAGCCAGTGCTCTGACGGCCATCAACGTCTTCACCCCTCGAAAATCGCAGGCCATGCTCAACTCGATCGACGACCTTCTTCAGCACTTGTTTGTCCTGGCCAGCGATGAAAACACTGATGTTCGACGACAAGTTTGCCGTGCGTTTGTTCGACTCGTCGAGGCCCGGCCTGACAAGCTCCAGCCACACATGAGCGGTCTCGTCGACTATATCATCTCCCAGCAAAAGAGCGACGACGAGGACTTGGCCTGCGAAGCTGTCGAGTTCTGGTTGGCCGTGGGCGAGCATGAGGACCTCTGGAACGCGCTACAGCCCCACCTCAACAAGATCATCCCGGTCTTGCTTGAGTGTATGGTGTACAGCGGCGAGGATATTGCGCTGCTCGGTGGTCAGTCAGATGATGAGGAGGAGGAGGATCGCGAGGAGGATATCCGCCCCGCCTTCGCTCGAAAGGCACTTGCGCGAAAGGCCAATGGTGAAACATCCGAAACGGCAGGCCAGTCCCAGAACGGCGAAGGCTATGAGAAGCTTGGTGAGATGGATGAGGATCCTGAGGAGGGAGAGATCGACGACGACTACGACGACGGTGATGATGCCAACCCTGACGAGAGGTGGACTGTTCGCAAGTGCTCCGCCGCCGCCCTGGACGTTTTCGCTCGCGATTTCCGAAACCCCGTCTTCGAGGCCATCTTCCCCTACCTCTCGCAGAACCTTAAGCACGATGACTGGCCTCACCGAGAGGCTGCTGTCCTGGCCCTTGGTGCTGTGGCTGAGGGCTGCATGGAAGTGGTGGTCCCTCACCTTCGAGAGCTAGTACCATACCTTATCTCGCTGCTCGAGGACTCTGAGCCCGTTGTGAGACAGATCACTTGCTGGACCCTCGGTCGATATTCGTCATGGGCTGCCAACTTGGAGGACCAGGAGAAGGATCAGTATTTTGTTCCCGTCATGGACGGCATCCTTCGTCACATGCTGGACAAGAACAAGAAGGTCCAAGAGGCGGCCGCGTCAGCGTTTGCCAACCTCGAGGAGACGGCCGGCAAGATTCTCGAGCCCTACTGCGGTCCCATCATCCAGCAGTTCGTCCGATGCTTTGGCAAGTACAAGGATCGCAACATGTACATCCTCTACGACTGTGTTCAGACGTTGGCCGAGTTCATCGGGCCTGTTCTGGCGACACCCGAGCTGTCAGGCCAGCTGATGCCCGCCCTTATCGACCGGTACAACCGCGTATCCGACCAGTCCCGGGAGCTCTTCCCTCTGCTAGAGTGTCTTTCTTATGTGGCGATGGCACTTGGCGATGCGTTTGCTCCCTACGCAGAGCCCACGTTCCTGCGATGCGTCAACATTATCCACGTCAACCTAGAACAGACCTTGGCCGCCGCCAGCAACCCGGCGCTCGACCAGCCTGACAAGGACTTCCTCGTGACGAGTCTGGATCTGCTGAGCGCTGTCGTTCAAGCTCTCGATGACAACAAGTCAGCTGCGCTTGTCAAGAGTTCGCAGCAGTCGTTCTTTGAACTACTCAGCTTCTGCATGGAGAACCCTGCCGACCAGGTCCGACAGTCTGCATATGCTCTGCTGGGTGACTGCGCCAGATACGTTTACCCCTTGCTCCAGAGCTACCTCCCCACCATCATCCCCATCCTACTCAAGCAGCTCGAGCTGGATAATGTTCTGGACGAGGACATTGATAGTGGGTTCGGCGTGGTTAACAATGCCTGCTGGTCGGCGGGCGAGATTGCCATGCAGCACAAGGCCAACATGGGACCCTGGGTGCAGGAGCTCCTCCAGAGATTTGTCGAGATCATCACCAACCCACGCGTGCCCAAGGGCTTGAGCGAAAACGCCGCGATGGCCCTGGGTCGACTTGGTCTGGATAACTCGGAACAGCTGGGACCTGCTCTGGGAACATTCTCTGAGGAGTGGATCAGCCTCATGGACGAGGTCGAGGCGACCGAGGAGAAGGCGACGGCCTTTAAGGGATTCTCGATGATTGTTGGACGAAACCCGCAGGCGATGGAGAAGGCGTTGCTCGACTACTTTACGGCGATTGCCCGATATCGTGATATCAGCCTGAAGAGCCCCATCAGGCAAGAGTTGCACGATGTCTTCCAGAACGTGAGTCTTGGCCACCGATGCCCCATTCTGGACCAGCTACTGACAAACACTCACTCAGGTGATCAACATTTATAAGCAAATAATCCCCCAGTTTGGCGACTTTATCGGCCAGATGCAGCCGCGAGACCGACAGAACCTGGAAGCACACTACTCTCTATAGGTAGCGAGGACAGACGGTCGCTTCCGTGTGCGGGTGAATGAATGCCGTCGAGGTGGTGGAGATTTGAGCAGCAGGCTTGATCGAGATTTATTACATAGTTATAGATAGCACTGATTTCAACCGCAGTAGGTAGCATGACATGGCATGACATGGTATGGGTTGCATGGCGAAGTTTGAGCAGGCTGACCAAAATTCCGGTGATGGATGAATGGATCTGATGCCGACATGACGGGATGAATTGATGATGGAAGGTTGCAAGGCAAGGCAATCATTATTGGGGAGGGGAGGAAAATATACCTGGAAGGCCTGGCCTGGCTGGAATTGGGAATGGAGGAAACGCATCGTTTGCAGTAGATAGAAAATGGGAGGAGTGGTTCACGGGAGGAGTCGATGGGCATTCATTTCATTGGGATCCAGCTAGACAGATAGGGTTAGGGTAGTTGTTGATGCGAGTTGCAAGCGTTGCCATTCATGGATGATGTGGGGAGATGATATGATGATGATTATGGATGGTGTTTTTAAACTTGGGCAGCACCACAGGGTTACCACCACGGGGTTATTACCACAAGGATATTAATATGCTCCCGAGTTGAACTTGATAGTCTTGTATCTATCCACATTACTCTCATTGATCTGATGGCCAAATTGATGATGCTCGTTCTCTCCAGGGGCAGACAGAGCCAACTCGTGATGGGTATAGGGTAGCTGACTGACACATTGCAGTTCAAGATTCACTCTAGACCTACTACCATGAAGTATAATAATATTTAGACTACGGGGTTTTGTGATGCTTTTTGTGTTAAATTCCGTTTCCATGTCTGTATTCTTTGCTGTAGTGACTGGTGGTCTCTTTCAAAGCCGTCACGATGGTTAACAGTAAAAACACAAAGATTCATATGCCCAACCAGATAAGAAACTAACCCCCTCCCCCCTTCTAAAGCATAGGATATCCCCCCCCCAATACCTAGAGTTCCGCAGAGAATGAGTCTTTATTATCCTAAATTCCATCAAATCGCGCCGTCGAGACACTGACACGTCTGTCAATCCATCGCATAAACACCCCATGACAGAAACGAGCAGGATAACCTGCAGTAAGCACCCCAAGTGAAATGTAGCCCATGTAGTATAAAAAGAGCTAGATTTGAAGTTTATTCAAGCTTAAAGGTGAGCTTGAGTTTGTTGTCTTGGTTGACGACAGTTATCGATTCCCTTTTGTCGTCCAACAGAGAGAGAGACAGAGTGCCAGGCATACAAGCAAAGAACAGCAACTATCAGCACAGCAGCAGCACCACCAAATCCGGATCCCGAGGCACAGAAAGGGCAGATCCATTATCTTCTGTTCAATTCCAGCGTATCCGGGCCTGTAAAACTCTCATTGTACATCCACCCCTGAACCGGTTGAATGAGGAACGACGACGACATCATCACCCACGCCTAACCACGCCATCACATCAACCTAATGCAATCTTCATCACAAGTCAAGAGACGGACTTGAAAATCGCAATAGAACCCACAGAAAAAAAAAAAGAGTCCACCCATCTCATACTTGGAGCCTATTGTGATCGTCAATCCTTGCAGATGGGAACTCTAAAACCAACAAGCACACCAGAAACCCAAGATGAAGCTATCAAGAATCCAAGTTAGTTCTGTCTTTAAAAACATGCATCAATAAAGTTAGTCCACGTCACCTGTCAGTTCTGCCAATTTAACTTGCATCGCAGAGCTATTCGTCAAGGTGTGTGTGTGTGGGTGGACGTGGCTGGAATAGGAATACGAGGTTTTCATCAAACTGGCCTAGACGGGCCAAGAATTCCACAAAACCATGGTAAATACACCAAAACAAACGCGTAGATGCCGGCAAAAGTAAAACCACCTTGTCAAGGCAAAAGTCTGGTTGTGGAGTTTCAATAATGCATCTCTAGATGCCGGATCTCGACAACAAACAGACTTGCAGCAACAGCAACTGCCGGCGCTTAGCACTCTCGCGATATTGGACCAGCACATCGAGAGAGGCAGCCAAGCCTCGACAGTCGCGCCGAACAGTCCGGCGGTTGGAAAAGGGGTAGAGGATATCAAACACTGCCAACCACTCGTTTGGCTACCAAGGTTGATAAGCGCCGTAGTCTATACGAATGAACATCAGCAAGAGTCGTATAGCAACAGAAAGACTCAATTAGCACTCTTGCAACGCCCAAGATACTCAACCACAATTGGACATATGAAAAGGGGTAGGAGGCATTGCTGTTTGTGTGAGTGGCGAGTTGTCTTGACCTCCAGAGAAGAGACCCATGGCGGCGGGGAATAGCTTCACGAACCCCTTTGCAAGGGAAATGACGTTGAAGAATTAATGATTCAATTCCAAGGGTAAAGACAGAGAGCGAGTAATTCAGGAGACGGAGAAATTAGAAAGTGAAACCTAGGGCGTGAATGATGAACTCGTATTGGCACGACTTGCCCAGAGGTGTGAAGTCAAGTGAAGCAGTCCTCGGGCATATACTTCAGACTAGATGCATGCATGGCATGGAACGGCATTGATTAGCATGCTTGCTTCCTCAAATCTGTGACAAAACAGTCGGGGTACTGGAGCCACATGGAAACTTCCAACACAAAGCCTGAGGCGATCCTAATTCGAGGGCGCGGGTCAAAACACGGATGAGACGAAGTGACAGCCAAACGGAGACCCCGAGAAGCTTTTGTCCCTGGGGAACTTTTGTGGCGAAACGAACCGGCGGGACGGATGCATGTCATGAATGTCGAGTCAATGTGCGAGAGCCAGAGCCAGAGAATGATCTGATACAACCCGCAATGAAACTGGCTAGGCCACCCGGGAATCTCTCACGCCCCCCGCAAGCAGCTAGTCTTTGGTTGACAAGCGTCTCTTGAAGTTGTGTCCCTGCTGGTCATAGATCCCACTGAGCGAGGGGAAGAATCTCCTCTTGGGCAGAGTCAGGGTCCCATCCCATCAACGACCCCCGGAATCAGATCCTTTGACCTCCTGGTCTGGTGGCGGGACTGTGCAGAAAATAGGGGTCTTCCGAAGACCGGGGCCGTGGGTTGGAAGGCTATTATTATCTTGCAAGCAAGCCACCTCACCTCGGCAGCACTCTGCCAGCCAGAGAGAGGACAGCCCATGCCTCCGCTTCGGCGCATCGACCCGTCTGAATGTGGGATGCCGCCGTCAAGGACCTGCGAGCAAGTCCGGTCCCTTGGATCGGAGAAGATACATAGTAGTTGCATGACGACGGGCTTGCCGGTCTCCAGCCCTGCACGTGGTCCACATGAGGCTGATGGAGTGGTGGTAGTAGGCATAACGCCTATCCATCAACTGAACGTTGAGACGGACACTCCCTTCTTCCACCGACGTCATAGCCCAGCAGCTGGTGCAGAATGGACAGAAAAGGTAGCCGTTTCGGCCCGACCAGAGTTGACTCTCAAGCCCTTTTCAATGGCTTCATTCATAGTCCAACAAGCCCAGGCGCATGAACCATCATCAGCCCAACAAGCAACGCACAAAACACCAGCCAGCAGCCAGCAGCCAGTAGAAGGAGCATTGTTGCCGTGCCGTTTAAGCTTTGGCACTAGGTACGTCGGTGGCCGTCGGGGGCCGGGGACCTCAATGTACATGTGTCTTGGCGGTGATGCAAGGCCCCTGTTCAAGTCACCATTAATAGCATAGTCACCCTGCTTACTGGACTCTCCCTAGCCCACTGCGGACTCCATTTTCCCCATCCTGGCTCTATGCCCTTAGTTCCCTGTCCCTTGGGCCCTGTCGGCAGGGCGCCAACGCCCTGCGAGTAATCGCCCGGTCCAGAACAACGCCCTCATCCTCAGTGGCTGGCCCGTAACGGGTGGGCTCTCAGGCGAACCTTACGGGGCTGGCGCGGCTGGGGGGGGACAATGACTGTGACTGTGACAGTGGCAGAGAAAGCCAGAGATAAAAAGTCCCTGTGGAAGATGGCCCGTTCGTTGCTTCGGCGGCGCAACTGCCCACCTACCAGGGCCAAGCCTCTCGCCATCATTCGCCCGCTGTGGTTAGGCCTGGGGTTATCTTGACCAAGCGCGTGGCCCAGTTGGTAACAGAGGTCTCAAACCAACCCACGACAATTTGGTGCTCAACTGGCCATTTGTCTTGACCTGACCTGACCCGCCACCCTAGGACAGCTTCCAGTGTCAGAGGTTGATCAAACAGTCCTTGAAAATCCTGGAGCAACTCTTTTTGCGCAGCATGCTTTGGTTTGGTCAGGCGCCATTGTCGCGTGCCATACCATGCCATGCCATGCCATGCAGTTAACGTCGGCCCGCATCCGTGGCTCCTCCTGGGTGGCTTCAACGAGACGAGTCAGCACTCAGATCTGGGCTGGGAATGATACGTTACTGTGCTGTAAGCCATTAAAAGACCCTTGCCTGAGGAGTTCGTCGTCGTGAGGAGAGGACCCTGAAAAGGCTGTTAATAGAACAAACAAATGCAACTATGTCATTGCCGGCTGGCCAATCTCACTGCCCAACCCATCATCATGCTCATGGCTCATGATTCGTAAGACGCACTTTATGACGGGCCTCGTCTCGTTAGCCTGCACGAGTCAGCCAACTCGACTTGTTCGAAATACCTTCTTGATGGCTTCACGAACCCGGCCTTGACTCGATCAGCACCATCCAGTTCTCTTCTTCAAATCGATTGGTGCGCAAGTCGGCCTCTCCTTGATCCCAAGTGACGGACATTGCCGCAGATCTGATACAGTCTGCCCAAGTCGATGCCCAAATTAATTTCTCCGCGCTTGCGAAACATGATGAATAGCACAGTAGAGAGGCAAGATCGGCGAACTGCAATCAGTCTGTGATGCATGTCCTGAGATTAGCCATGATGAATTCCTGCTCCATGGCATCCGTACTCGTAACCTCGATGGTCATGTCTTTTCCACTCTTTCGCCATGCTTGCTTGCCCTCCAAGTTCAGCTCAGGCCAGAGTCAATAAGCGATGACGCGAGACGGGAGCAACAAACTGCCCGACAAGCGATGTCGATCAACAAGGAAGACCACCTGACATGTCCTCCCTAGGCAGTTACAGCACAGTACAGCTGAGATGGTGATCATACATAGGTGTCTGTGATCGCTGCGCGGACCCGACTGGCTCTCGAGCACTCAACTTTGAGGGCGCTGCACTGGCTGACTGACTGACTGACTGACCGACTGACTGGGCAAGCCCAATTCCATGCCATCCGGAGTTTTTTTCCTTCTGGATTGTGACAGCATGATGTGTTACACACCCCAAGAGCACCGCCTCCCACTTGGCTGATGAGCTTTCGTCTGGGCAGTCCAACGCACCCGTTGCGGCCTCTCCTTGGATGCAATCACCCGCACGCAATGTCTCATTCACACTGACGGGTTAGCGGACGCTACCGACGCTCTGTGACGGTCAAGGTGAGAGACAAAGAAAAAGAAACACAGATGCCATGGGTCTGCATACGCAGCCAGCCCAACAAAGCGGTGCAGGTTGCGAGTTGTGTTGCTCCGTCAGGTTTCGGTCAAGTCGCCAACCTCTGCATGTTCAAAGACTCATCGAGATGAGAGTGGGTGTGAAGGGGGTCGCCCTGAAAATCTCTTTTTGCAAGAATCGCCTCTCGACATAATCCCCGATCCATCCCAACCCCCCTCGCTTCGTCTGGTTGGCATGCAGTAAGAGGTTTTGACAGAAACCCATGGTCATGATCAACCCTTCTCCATGCCTCGGCTCCGAACGCTAGAAGGAGGACATGGCATTCTGGCGTGTTGGGAAAGATGACCAAAACAGGAAATTCTATAAATAAAATGCCTCGCGGGGCCGACCCTCGTGGCCGAGCCAGAGCGAATCAGAGCAAGGCCAAGAGACCCGGCATCTAAGGTCTCGCGCAGGCATTTCGTCACCGTGGGTTCATGCGTTGAGCTGCCGTGCCTGTACAAGACCTAACCACCGCCCGTTGAATTCTTCCTTTTCCCTCTCTGCAAGGGTAGCTTCACGCATCTTCTTCCTTCTAAGCCCAGGGGGACATCGGAGGCGGGGTGGTGTAGGGACTTTTTGTCGTGCGCAATTTTGAAAATGCTGATCAAGCCTCGAGACCCTCACCCTCTCGGCAGACCTGCGGATCCATGCGGGGGGGCCTATCGTCTTATCCCGACCTCCCCGTCCGCTTCAGGCGAATCGTAACCACGCCGGAGCTCCAAGGGCGTGGTAATGTTGGACCAAGTCGAGCGAGCACTCCCCGCAGCCCAGCGAGCTTGCATGGGCCGACGAGATAAAGCGTGCTTCGAGGTGCTCTTTAACCGGTCTCGGGGTTTGGACTGACTCTTAGGACTAATGGGTGCTGCTGGATGCCCCCAAAGTAGATTGGGCGTGCGGTGGGGTGATAGACCACGACCAGGGGACCGGCCACATCCCATGATGGTCACGTCGCTGTGATTGTTGGAGCAACCAGTCCGGCGCGGGTCCCGAAACGATCATCGGTCTGTCTGTATCTCGATCTCCTGTCCCTCCCAGCTACACGGGACGTGCTTTATTAGCGTCTTCTGAGACAGGTGGTGCGATGCACAATTTCAGCTTCCCAGGCACGCCAAAGCCCTTAGCCGACCCGACCTCACCGCTTCCGTTGTCTGTTCTTCGTGGGGGAGCCCAGACTGGAATGTCTAGGGTCCCTCATGGGTCGAGTCGATTGGGAGAGGTCATAGCCAATACCCCATGCCAGCTGCTTCTGGCCGACGGCTAGAAGATGAACTCATGGCGAACCTTCAAGAATAGCAACGCGCTAGCGCTGATTGCGGCAAAGAGCCTTGCCCCAGCCCACAGCCTGCAGGTCGTTGCCAGCCTCAGCAGTAGAGGAGAGAGATCCAACACGATTCAATCTGTCCTTATGCCTGAGCCACCGCAAATCTGAATAGACAAGGAGGCCACAATGTTGGGTTGTTACCGCAGAGAGCACTATTGACTTTGTGTAATTTGGAATGCTTCTTGCTCGAGTCAGGCCCTAGCGTCCCCACCTCAACCAGCAAGCGACCAGCCCTCCCTAGCCAGGTCGAGTGTGAAGGTATCGTGAACATTTGTTGAGCTGGGCGGAAAGGAGCAGGACCGAGTTGTTGCAAGCTTCCGTATTGAGCACCTGGATGACAAGGGAGTAAGCGAATGCAGGGATGAAACCCTTTGATCCCACGATGTGAACAAGAAGTTCCATAAATGGGAGCGCGCTGTCTAAGGATGGTGGTGAAGTTGAGCCGTTGGTGCAACGTGGGCGCCTGGGATCCTAGCGTCATGGCCTATGGAACGAACGAAATATGGCCCAGGTTTTGATGGACAATTGGCGAAATGCCCTATCTCTAGTTCGACATGGGTCAGGGTTGGCAGGGAGAATCCCATTTTGGGACACGAGGTTTGCGGTTTCAGCCAAACAGAGGCGTCAGAGGCCTGTGAATCAGATCTGATCCAGGGGCAGGGGTCCCTGTCGTCTCCAGACAACCTTTGGACAGCAGCATTGGCTTAATACCGCCTCAACATCTCCGGTGGCAGGCGTAAAGGGACGAGAGAATATTCCATCGGCGGCGTCCTAAACACCTTGCCGCGGATTGGCCTGCCCCCTTTGAGACATGGGAAGTCTTGACATCCATTTGTCTCAGATACTTTCTAGACATGATCCACTCGAGGCAAGGGCATGTCGGAGGGCGCTATCGGCAAGGCCGGCGCACGCAGTAGAGGATGAGAGAGGCCGTTGGGAATGGCGAGTGCCAATGTTTGTAGCCTCTTGGCATGTGACCTCATAGCGGCAGGACTGGGCCTAAAATCTGGGGCGATCTCAAAGAATGGCCATATTTTCTGAACGTCGAGTCTTTAATTTTTTGGTCTCGAGCTCTTGCGGTAGCCAATGGCGACGGCAGTTGGTAGTTGACGATATGTTGGCCGAGATGGATTCATGAACGAGTTTGATGACCGTTTGTTAGTCATCGGTCAACTTGAAGGCTGGTTTCAACTGTGGGACCTAAGGCGGAGACCAGGACCCAAAGAAGAAAAGAGCTGGCCATGTGATGAAACCCGTCCCATCTGAGGGCGGCCGCGGAGTGTGAGGTCATGGCTCGCTCTGAAGTTGTGGTCCGTGAAGAGATTAAGCTGGCCTAGTCCATTCTTCATCTGGTCTTTGCAGCAGAGCGTCTGCTCATGCTCGGCACCTGAAGCGGTTCGCTCCACTCACGGGCCGGAAGGCTGGGCTCGGGAGAGCTAGGGGCGAGTTATGGGGGCCGGAGGGCATCTAGACCACGACATGAATCAGTTGGAGGTTGAAGAAGGGCAACTCGACGGTGGCCAGGGTGAAGGGCGGCGGCGTCCATCGCTTCTCTTGGCCGACCTTGGTTGTCCTTATTGAGGTTTGTCCCCGTTGACCACGACTAATAGAACCCGATTCTATGACAGACAGGGAGGAGACACCACTGACTTGACGGCCTTTTGGACTGTTGGTGCACGGAAATGACACTGGAAAAAGCCGGTTACATCTGGGAGATGGGTTCGGAAGAGCCGCCGATGCTCTGAATGGCCCCATCTCTTGACGGAAAGTGACCGCAATGGGGGAATGGGACGGGCTAAGAATGGAGCATGGAGATGGACATGGATGGATGATTGGGACCTGATTGCCGGGCGTGTGCGACTTCGGGACGATTGAGGTTGCACAGGACAAAATGTGCTCGTGGCTCACAGGCCGGTGCCAGGAACCTGCTGATCATTGAGTTTCTGTGCGAGACTGCGTTCTGCATCCCACACTTGGCTTGATTGGAGTACTGCGCATTGGCGCATTGGCGCCGAGGCGATAGGCGTCTTGTTGGGCTGCTGTACTAAGGGGATCGGGGAGAGCGGTGTAAGTGGCGGCGACGTGGACTCAGATTTCATCAGAGGTGATGGCGAAGGTGGTGATGATGATGATGGGGCGACGAGGCCATCGTTGGAGGAGTGGAGGAGCTGGTTGGCTCAATGCATGGGATACACTCCTCGTGGGATGAGCTGGCTGGGTGAATATCACATGGCAGTCGTCGATAGGTTTAGGTCTGAGGAGGTGCAAAGTCGGAAGGCACCTTGGCAGGGCGTTGCTTCCTTTCGCATGAGAATGCACCTGTATGCGTACCCAAGGCAGGAGCTCTTCAGCTCCATCCGTTGACGGAGCCTAGGGTAGACCCTGTCTTCCCCCATCCCATCAACACTTGGACGTTGAGGTGGACTACGTAACCGGCCTAGTCTATTTTTGGCCCAGTTTGTAAGTGATAAGATGCTTCATGACTGACAAGCGTTGACACGCCCTGTTCCCTGCCCAGCCTCATTGTTCTTTGTCAATGTTTAGAAGAAATCAACAACGGCAATTGCTTTTTTGGAAGAAACCTGCACTTTCTTCCACCAGGGGAGACCTTGCATGGGTATAGGCGTGTGCCATCTATCATGCGCGTCCTCTGTAACATCGTCGACAGCCTCAAACCTAAAGAGAAGGAAATGGCTGTGACGGCTCATCAAACAAGATCGTCTGGGATTCCGAAACTGCCGGAGATCGCCTCATCGCTCTGTGCTTCCGTGCTAGATCCTGCGAAAGGCTAAGTGTGATGAGAATGCTGATTAACGAAGATTGTTGCCCAAGCTCGATCAATTTGCCATTCGTCCCTGGCGAATCTTTGCCCCATTGGGTAACGGGGCTCTGTAATTGATGGCGTGCCTGAATTGAATTGAACCGCGCCGCATCCGGTCCCCATAGGGCATCGGCCGCCGCGGCCAACAGCTAGAGCCCAGCCCGGCCTGAGGAACCCACCAGCGGAATCAGTCGTAGCTGGCTCCCAGCCGGGAACCTGCAGGCGCAACCAGCAGAAAGTGACTCGGGTTACACGGCCTTTGTGTGCTGAGATCGGTTGTTCGGACAGTATCTCAGAGCCGATGAAAACTCTGTTGAGGCAGACTGTCAATGACACGACGATTCTAATTACATGCCGAGTGGGATGAATAAGTGCTTTTCGAGCTCGGATCATCAGTTGTAATAGACTAGCAAAGCACCTTTGTTCATCATAGGCATGGATGCTCAGCCTTGACACAGCTGTCATTGGCTGCTTCTATACCAGTTCTAGTAGCTCTCTGAGAAGTCTTGGGCCTAATCAATCTGAAGCACGTCGAATCTCATACAAGGTTCAAAGGATTCGGCTGACGAGGAACATCCAGGGCCCTTGGAATGCCAAGAACTTGTCTCCAACCTTGTTTCCGCTCCATTCGGACGGGTCGTCAGCCCGCGTTTCTCCATCATGTTCCGTTTGCCCCCGGCCGTTGTTTTTTTATGTCTCACGCCTCGCCCGCCGAGGGCTCCGTGCCGGCCTCAGATTCCTCACCGACCCTCGCTCATGCTGTGTGCCGAGGACAACTGGGTGGGTGGATGTTATGCCGCTTGGCACTTGGCCCATTTCCCAAGGGAGTTGGGCAGTCTGCCCTGGCGGGTTTGCAAGGTGCAGAAGAAGGCCGGCTATTTTCGTGCAGATTGCAGATCACCAGTCAGTATCTGTAAGATGCAACGGCGCGCTCAACGTGATTCGCACGCAACGTTCGATTTCGACACAGCGGCATCCTGTGACAGCTCAATTCGCTTGCCATAAACGGACATAACATAACTGTCACCTCCATGTCATGCTCAGAGCAAGGGTGCTGTGCCAAAAAAAGGCGAGCAAATGAGGAAGAGGCCGAGGTATGGCAGACATAGGTAATATTACCATCCCCCCCCAACCAACCTGACCCCGAATGCGAAAACCCTCAAGGTTGGTGGTTGGATCTGGGCCGCTAGCACGGGCACCACAGTAGTATCAATTCCCATGCTCGGGGACCCGAGTCCGAAGGGGGAAGAGGAGACGGAGGAGACCAAGCGAGGAGGGAATAGGCCCGTCGAGGTTGGGGGAATCATGATCATGGGGGAGTCCTAGCATCAGATGATTTGCAGCAGTCCCCGATCATCCGTGCTGAAATGGCAGTGACCAACCTCGTCGCCCAGTCAAGTTGCGTGCAGACTGCAGGTATGGCACACGCAGGGATGAGAGATACCGCCAAAAAGAAAAGAGCGCTGTTATGTCATGGCTGATGTCGCGGCTGGCGATAGCCTCACCATGATGGTGGAGAAGATACTTTGCCTGACAACGACCCCCTCATTAATGCTCTCCCTTTTCTGTCTTCTGCCCTACGAGGTGTTAGCTGGAGCCTCGGGGGTACACGCCTCGGCCGCCAAAGGCCCGGGGACCCGGTCGGCCGTGGCACGGCACCAGGACCAGCAAGGTTGGGTGTGTGGAAGACATTCAGAAGCCCTCACAGAATTGACCAGGGCAAGGACCGGCTGAAGCGGGCGAACGATCTACTGCTTAGCGCACCCGAGGTTGTCCCGTTCAGGCACGTCGAGGCCAACGTCACAGACAAGCCCAGCCGTCTTGGTAAGGTTGTACAGAGAAGTGAGTGCTGATGGGAGAGTGGAGAGGGGGTGACAAAGATGAGATGAGTGATGAGGAATGATGACGCTCCCAGAAGGATGGATGAGACAGATAGACAGGCCCGAGAAGGGAACGAGCATAGCCCTCTTTGATGGTGCTGTACAGCTACTGCTACTACTACCTTGGGGCC
The DNA here is from genome assembly GCA_027886205.1 of Fusarium piperis. Lineage (NCBI taxonomy): Eukaryota > Fungi > Ascomycota > Sordariomycetes > Hypocreales > Nectriaceae > Fusarium > Fusarium piperis. Next base: position 82,401 of record RZGM01000033.1, read on the forward strand.
AGTTGATGCGATACGCAGGCTGAGTACGGTCATCAGGGACGGATGGATGTCATGATGCTAATAATGATCAATGCGCTGGGCTGGGCTGCAGGGCGGGTGCAAACTTGAGGCCATTTGCCCTCTGGACCATCTGAGTGGCCCATTTGTTCCATGTCTCAGCTGCGAGGCAAGGTAAGGCGACTCAAAGCAGCGCAGACCAAAGCGCTGGGAAAGCGAACCAAAGCAAAGAAGGGCCCTGAACTGGAAGCATTCGTGCGGCCATGACGGTGGGCCGTAGGTAACGTTCCAGTGTCTCTCGTCCACGACTTGACCAGCTGCAGTTAGGGCAGTGCCTTTTTTAGATGCGTCTTGTCCATATCTCCATCTCGAATCAAGCCTCACATCTATTCTGCGCCGCTTCTGGAGCGATCCCGCCACCGAGATGGCGCTTGGATGCGATGCGATGCGATGCAGTTGAACCCCAGCCTTAGCCTTGAGGCATTGGATGATGAGGCTGGGTCTGGAGAGACCTCAAGGGTCAGGGCCTGGCCTCAAGCTCAACTACCGGCCCCGGTTTGTCCGTCCGTGACGCATCCCCACCGCCCACCGTCCCTCCACCGCCGTCAGAGCCCGCCAACAGCGCCTTCTTGCCCATTCGGCGAACCAAGGGCCAATCATCTGCCAGAAAAGGCCGGCCCCAGCGGCCGATGGACGAATAAAAGTGCCAGAATGCCACAGCGAGCCGTGAACCTGACCAGCCAGCCTGCCTTACTAAGGCCCCCCCGACGGACGACGTTGGAGCAAAAGGAGCGGGCGGCTTTTCGGCCACGACCTGACGACCTAGGATGGAAGAGCGAGCACGGACTCGAAAAGTTATTTTTACTCAGTTACGTAGGGTTTTTGTCACCCACCCGCTCGCAGGAGCTCGCTCTTCTGTTCTGCGCTTTGCGATGCTTTGCTTTGCTTTGCTTTGCCTTGCCTTGCCTTGCCTTGCCTTGCTGGGGGGGGGAGTCTGGTTTGGTCTGTCCGACCGATAGTACGCACCTACCAACTGAACCTGTTCGCTGCCTGCCCGTCTTGTCGTGGGCTTGGCTTGGCTTCCATTCGCTTCACTCGCTCCCTCGTAGTTTTTACCAATGCTTCCTCTTCAACTCTCAGCTCCTGCGACTCTGGTCCCCCCCGGTGGTCGCAGAAACGGGCACTATCACTCATCCATGACACTGGATCCATCCCCTTGGCCCTAGCCATGTGCGTCATGCCCTCCCTCCACCTCGAGGTTACCTCGGCCGCCGCTTTTGCTTCTGCTCCCGCGTCTCATGGCCCTTGAGCGCCAAGTCGCCTCTGGTCAATCTGCTGTTTGCTGCAGATGCCGGCCTGTCCGCTGACCCTCGCCCCAACCTACTGGAGATGGTTCCAAACAGGCTCTGGAGGGTGCCCAGGTGCTGCCGCCCGCCACTGTCTCCCACTGTAGTCCTCTGTATTTGCATTTGCCTGGTTCCCCTCCTCCCTTCTGAGCCAGGGCTGGGCTGGGCTGGTTTTCCTTCCCGCCACCACCCACCGGCTGGAGCGGCGGTGGACAGAAGAAGCGGAGGACAGCCCACATCCGGTCCTCATCATGCCGTCCGTCCACGTCCAGTCCAAGCATTACCGTCTCGGTGGTCCTGTAGAACCAGACAACGAGCACAAGCCAGCCAGCAAGCCAGCCCGGCTGCCCAATAGCTCATCTCCAATCTTCTGCTCCCCAAAATAGCACACAGTAGAGGGCACCCGGTATGGATCGATGCTATCCTCAGGTATGGATCCGTCCTACCTTGCCTTGCCTTACCTTGCCTTGCGGGAGCCGTACAGTAGCAAGCAGTAGTAGCATCCATCTCCAGTTCCCCGACGACATAACATGCCCGCTTAGCTTGGCTGAGCTACTGCCAGACCAGAATCCTCACGCACCCCCTCCCCCATCATGCCTGGCCTGGGCTGTTACTAAGGTTATCGTCTGTGATGAACCGACACACACCCATACCCTCCGTCCCCATTCCCAGCAAACCCGCACGCATGGGTGGAGGATGGATGGGAACGGGGATGGTCGACGACTATGACAGATGCCCAGCCCAAGGGACCTTTTGGAGACAACGGCCCTTTCTGATGAGGCTACAGAGCGAGCGCCCCCCCCCTGTTGCACCTGTGGCACCAGGCACGCCCCCCCATCCTAGCGTGCTTGTTCTCCTTCTGTGGCCCAACGCGGAACAATGATACAGACGTGCTCCCTCGGGGTTCACGGCCATGCCATGGGTCAGCGTCCGATTCATGGGGGATCCATCCATTGCTGCCGCTGCCGTAGTCCCGGAGCCCGCACTCCACAATCCACAAGTGACCTTGGCCCTAGCTAGCCCGAGCTCGCCTGCCATGCCAGCCTCTGGTCTTTGACACTCCCTGGGCTCTTTCTCGCGCTTTGCTTTGGGGTGATTGACGTTGTTGGAGGAGGAGAGCGAGGAGGTGGTGGTGGTGCTCCTGGTGGGTGTGCCGTCGGGTATCTCTTTTTGGGTCTTGTCTGGCACCTTCTCTGCCCCCCGGGGCACGCACATGGCACCCTCTTACTCTGGCACGCAGAAAACGTACCTGCCTGACCTTACACAGCCTTCCTCCCAAGGTTCCTTCCCACTCCCCGGCGCCGCATCCACATCCACTTCCACATCCTCACACTCCCACTCTTACCCCCCCGGTTGCTCCTCCCCCGGCCGCTCCTCCCCGGTGCCTGCTTGTATTTAACAAAGCCGCTCTCCCCAGCTCCTTCCCGGATCCCCTCTTCGATTCCTTTTTGGTCAACTACATCAACCATCATCAACGTCTCTCCAAACCAACAACACGTTCGCTTTCCTCCCTCCTCACCTCCCCCAACTCTCTTAGGAAGTCCTCGTCGACTCCTGTCACTCGCTTTTTTTTACTGGTGCTTTGGGTTTTCAACGACCCCTTCTTCTTTTCAACCAACGATACCTTTTCCCCAATATCTCGGGGTATTCAGTCGCTTCCCGCTGCGGATCGTTAACAAAGGAACAATCGCTCTGTGCAAAGACCAATCGACAAATAAGGAAAAGAACCACGCTAAAACGCACACCCCGGCCCCGAACTGGACCTGCCAAACGGATTGCTGTCTCGTCTCCAAGTAATACGAGCTCTCCAAAATCTGCAGCCCTCATCCACCCCGGCTCGCCCTCACCCTCGGCCCCGCGTGTAGTTGATATCTTTGTCTCTGCATATCTACGCTCGCTTCCCTGAATCCGCATCAAGCTGTCTTGAAAAGGAAAGAAAATCAAACAAAGCCACCAACCATTCGATCGCTACCACCAATCACGGACAAGAAGGAAGACTTGACACGGGCAACCTGACAGACTTCGATACCGAGTTTTTTGAGATATCCCTATCCAGCTCATCTAGCCGAGATCGCCGCAGCTTCGTAGAGCTCCTCGAGCATTCCAGTCACGCTAGAAACTTGGAATTGCCTCCGTATCAGCTTGGTTCCCTGACTTGCACCTGAGCCCAGCTCATCAAGTCCACCAGCTCTCGAACTGCTGTCTATTCTTCTCTGAGTGTGTCGATCTTCGCAGATCTCTTTTCTGGGATATCCTTGACTTGATTGCCTCAAGTCGGTTTCCAGAAGCAACTTGACTGGGTAGATCGCCAATTGCGCCCTTGTCTCCAACGCTCGCTACCCGTCCACAGGCTTGCCTTTGTGGACACCGCGTACGTCTCTTGACTTCCATCTTGAGTGACGGTGTTGTTTCTTACAACCTTGACAGGCCTTTCGCTACACTTTTACTTTCATCACTTTCAAAATGGCTGGTCCCGGTGGCGGTCCTCCTCGCCGCAGCCACACCAAGTCCCGCAAGGGCTGTGATACCTGGTAAGGTTCATCAATGTGGAAATACGGTTCTGCACAGTTTCACTCTAACGGCTTCTCTGCAGCAAACGCCGACACATCCGCTGTGACGAGAACTTCCCTCAATGGTGAGTTGGCCCAAAAACGGTATCTGATGCAGTCTCCCTTGCTGACCATGCTGTAGTCGCAACTGCACCAAGCACAAGATCCGATGCCCGTACAACGATGTGCAGGTTCCCGATGCTGAGCGATCTACCACTCCCGACAAGCCCGACCTCATGTGGACGCCGCAGATCGAAGCCGCCATCGCCGAGTGGCAGAGGACGGGCATCTTCCCGCTCCCGAGCCTCGGTCTGTATCCGGCTCCTATGCCACATCTCTATTCGCTCGAAGACCTCCGATTGATCTATCACGTCGCCACTCTGTACTACCAGCTGGCCACCATCGATGCGAATAACTTCACCCTCTGGACTCGCCACATCCCAACGTAGGTCGCACAGATCTGGATCATGCGTTGATGGATGCTAATATTGGTCTAGTCTCCTCCGAATCGGCGCCACAACCCCCTACGTAATGCACGCTCTGCTCGCCTTCTCCGCCATGCATATTGCTTTCCTCACCGACTGCCCCCTAGTCGGCAGCCTGGCTTATGAACATCGAGGTATTGCCCTCAAGGGTCTGCAGGAAGCCATTGGCTCCTTTTCTCGAGAGACGTCCGACGCCATCCTGGCTGCGTCTCTGGTGCTCTCCTGGCAAGCCACCGACTGGTAAGTGTTGGAGATTCTGCAGTTTGTCATGTCGGCTCACGCAATGATTAGGCGCAGCTGGACACAGCTGATGCAGGGCACCTCCTCGGTGAGTAACCAAACCCCGCCATGGCCCGAAACGGCTCTGACTTGCTTGCAGGTGATCGACGCAATGGACGCTTGGAAACACGAATCCCAGTTTGGAGACTTCATCGCCGAGAGTAGCACCTTTCCCACGGCTCCGCCCTCCCCTGGACAGGACCATCGTCCCAGCCAGCCGCGACCCGAGGATCTTGAGGCTTTCCAGCGTACGCTCGAGCAGGTTCAGAAGGTGGAGGCTCATCTCAAGCACCACAAGGAGGACACCACTCAGATCCAGCATCTCATTGGCTTCCTTCGTGGTTCTCGCAAGATCAGCCCCACGCTCTCGATTGCCCAGCAGTTTGAGAGACTCCGACCGCTGCGGACCTGGCTCTTCTGGATGCCCGTGAACTACCTGCAGAACTACCATGGCTCTCCCAACTCGCTGGTGGTCATTGCTCATCTGTACACTGTGGCCCTCCTCATGGAGCGACTCTTCCCTGAGATCGGTGCTGCCTACTTTGGCAGTCTATCCATCTCTCCCGTTGAGGAAATTGCTCGGCGACTCATGTCCATCAATGTCTCTGGTGCCAGGGGCGAGCTCCAGACGCCTCTCACGCTCATGGAGTTCCCCATTGACACTATCAGTGAGTTCCGATCGCGAATGGGCTGGCTGCACCCGGAGAGGACTCCGTCGTTCCCGCAGTTCAACCCTCCCAACTTCACTGTCCAGGAGGAGATGCCGAGCAACGAGTCGTACCTGTATGGGAACCCTGCCTTCAGCTACAGCACTGAGGAGATGCCCATGCTCAATGCGTCTGGACCACCACCTTCGTCGGTGAGCCCCCTGGTTCTCTCGTCGCCGTACCCGGCGCAGCAGTACCTCAATGTTCCGTCTCCAGCGTACACGGGAGCCTACAGTCCAGCTTCGTCCACCTTTGAGGGTTCCGTTGCGTACAGCGATACCGAGGAATACAGCACCTGGGACATGAACGCCCTGCAAGGCGGGCCTCCCACGATGCACGATTCTCCTCACAACTATGGCGTCGGGTTCGTCACTCCTGTCCAGACCGTGTGGATTTAGGCTCCTCGAGGCGGCCACCGGGTCTTTTGCGCGAATAAGAATAGGGGATTGACCGTTTCCACCCAGGATGAACACCAGCACACCAACATACCCGCCTCCAGAGGACCCATCTTCCTACATGGCCTCGCTGACGAGCGCTCCGTCTCCGTACCTCAACTCGGATCAGTTCGGCATGCTTCCACTCCCCGAGTCTCCTGTCACCTCGAGCACGCCGCTCCCACGACACCGCCACACCTCCTCCATGTCTTCGGCTCCGCACCCGCCGTCGCCCCTTGTGCAGGCCCCCCTGATGCACAGCTACGAAGACCACGCCCGACGCCGAGCGACTTGATGTTTCTCGGCTTACCCTTTGATTCGCTCTGCAATCGCTTCAGCCAATTTGCCGTCGATTTTGTTTTGACTTTATGTTTGATCCCGCTCGCTGCTTTTTCGAAATCGACGCAGACGCCATGTATACCACACTCCTTCGACGCTCGCTACCACAACCACAACCAACTGGATCGGGGTTAGGCCTCCTGACCCCTAGATCCATACGACTCTCCTTGAGACCAAAGATTACGCTCCCTACCACCAACGAAACCTGCACTATTATGTGCTGTACACTATTTTCACGGTCCTTACGATACCCAGCAAAGAAACGACACTCCTTTTTGAACACAACCACCAATGATACCCGATAGACACTCCTTCCTGACGACTTAATGACGACTTCATCGGTTATAGAATTCACTCCTTACGGACTCCGCCAACGGCGACGGAAGCACCGTATCCAAAATGCATAGCGACTGTTGTTTGTGTTTTTGAACGCGCTCAAAAAGCTTGGTGTTGATGGGAGTTTTTTGATTGATATGGGAAAGCATTTGTTCGGCGCACTTGATAATGTTTTGTGTTTATTGATATTGCTTGATTTTTGTTTTGGATCTTGTTTTGCCGCGCCGGACTTGACTCTTCGCAGAGTCGACGGCAGCGAAGGGATACTACGGGACAGAAGCATGTTTTTGATGTTTTTTTTTTGCAATGATTTTATCTGATTTCGGATGTAGGGACTGACTGGCTCTATGAAAGAGGCCATGGGATATATGTACGCTTCGGAACGAGGAGGATGATATACGCGAGGGATATCGCGCGAGGATAAGGATAGACTGTTGCATTGAATTTTTTTTTAAGCGCTTGGAATTTTGAACTGCTGAGAAGGACATGGAAGTCTGATGGCGGTTCCAGCAAGGTCTGCCCGGAGATTAATTGACGATCGACTGATTGCGCGCAACAAATTTGTTCCTGATGAAGTGACTTGATGAATGACATGTGCAAGATTCTTGATGACCAAGTTGAACCATCTGTGAACGTCTCCATCTCTCATCTTGCCGTTTTGGCCAATAACATGTCCTTGCATTAAATGAGAATGGACTCTAGTTAGCCATTGTGTTTCTTAAGGGGAGTTGGCACTTGGTGATGCCCTCTTGACAGGCTGGGAGGGGTCGCTGTCGTACTGTCACGCCTCCATTATACGGCAATACCACAGGTTAATCGTCTGGCTTGGGATGAAAAGGCTTCTCGTGTGGAATCATCTAACGCCGAGGGGCATGACAAGGGAAAAGCTGTTGGGTTACTATCATGATTTATCGTCAGGCCTTTTGTTGTAGTCGTGGAGATCGACGGGCATCTTTCTTGATCAAAGGTGTCCTCGGTAGTGGTCATATCACGGGGTGACGCCGGATGGAGATGACATTATTAGTTCTGTTCTGTGAGAAGCTCTGTGAACTATCAGCAGGACAAGGCAGTTTAGCGCTTTGTACTAGATTGTCTTCCATCACAATAGAATAAGCAGAGAAAAGTGCGGTAGGATATGTGAGTTTGTATTCAAGCCGTGGCTAATTCAGACCCCGTCCGTCAACTCCGTCTCTTTCTTTCTGTTGGTACACACGCGCACGCACACATCCAAGGCGTCATAACCAACACACCACCAGAGCCAGCGGCGTAACAACTCCTCATCCAGACACCTAGCCACCCCTTGACCGGATCGGTCCTATAGTAGAAGCCGAGGGAGGGGGAAAAGAAACAAGAGGGCGGCGCAAAAAAAAAGCAGAAACCGTGACAAGAAAAAAAAAATGAGCGCAAGTCCGTCAGGTGGTTGTTGTTGGTATCACTATTCCCGTCCAGGCCCAAAGAGTAAGTGTTTGTTCGTATCCAGCCGAGCTTCCCGAGACGGGACCAGGTTTCCTCCGTCTAACAAAGACAAAAAAAAAGGAAGGGCATTTGAACGGCTATGGGGGATCCCATGCCGTGTTTTCACCCATGCTCAAAACTCCCAGGCGCCTCTGCAAAAAAAAAGGATTGAAATGGATCGTGTATGGTGATTTGTTCCTGTCAACTCCGGTGTCATGTTCGTTGATGCCAATCTCTTCCCGGGCATCATCGTTTCGTCTTCAACGACGCTACGGCTGTCGTCGTAGCCAGCGATATCCAGTCGCATCGGGATCACCAGCGTCGTTCTGGCGCTCAAGCAGACGTACTACTTCGAGGCCTGTTGGATGACAGTCGATCTCGCTGGGGTAATCGCGCACTATCGCTTCTGTCACGGCCGGCACCTTGTCGTACGGCATCGCTGTAACTCGGAACCGGCGGATTTCGGTCGTTGACATGTTGTCGTGGGGGAATCACAGTGGCAGCAGAGTTGCCCCTGCTTCGGTTCATAACTCGGATCAAAGGAGTGTTCTCCTCACTGTCTGTACTGTATCGACGGCCATCTTCACTGCCGGAGTGGTCGGGGCTTTGGTATTCGGGTGGGGGGTTCGTTGCGTCTTCAAGATGTAGGTGGAGGGGGTTGTGGTCGTGGGTCTCGTGCTGAGGTCCGACGTTGCTGCCTTCGCCGTCCTCTTCGTTGGGTACAAAGTGTGCCAGTGAGATATCGGTTGAACTCCTTCCTGGCCCGGGACTCGTCGGGGGGAGAACGCGGAAGTTGCCGCTTCGTGTTCTTCCGTGCTGGGGGTTCAGGTTGCTGGTCGGCGGGCGTGTATTATAGGAGCATGCTGTGACCGAGTGACTATGTTGTCGACCTTGAGGATATGTGGCGCCGCTGTCGGTGCCCGTTTCCAACAGAATACTACCCTGCTCAGATCCGTACGGCGGCGGCGGCGCGAGGCTGCCGGTAGCGGGAGCCAGACCCCATTTCTTGACATTGGCCTCGATGAAGACGAAACCGGCCTGACCAAAGTTGACGTGGACCATAGCAGGACCGTTGGCGCCAATGGCGGGGAAGAAGTTCTGCGACTTGAGACCATGCACCACCTCCTCGAGCTTCTTGCCGTTTCGAGTGAAGAAAATGGCACCGGTTCGAGGGCGGTAGCCTACACCGACGACATCGCCCTGCACCAGCTGGGGACCGTAGGGAGTTGCGCCAAAGGGCTGGTTGTAGCGACGGGTTCCGGTAGACTGGTACCCAACCGAGTACTTGTGGTATCCTGGCAGATGAGAGTAAGCAGGTGACGGCAGCAAGAGGATGACAAGAGGTATGACAGGCACTCACCAGGTAACCGGAAGAGGGGATAAGGCTTGGTAGCCATGCCGATGCTGAGGAGGGTGCTCTCGGGCTTGTCGTATATCTTGGCCTCCCAGTAGTAGACGTCGTTTTGCTTGGGGACGGGGAGATTGCTCATGACGGTGCATTCCGAATCAAAAAACTCAATCTCGGTGCGGGCCTCGACAAAGCAGTTGGCGATCTCGAGCTCGGGCTCAAACTCCCAGGCGGAGACGCCCTTTTCCTGGATGGCGAGATATTGCGATAACGAAATGTCAGTCTGCGCAGACTCTGGAGTGTTGGCAGTGACCCAAGCTGGATGGGGCGGACGCGCGTCAGTAAGAGTAGCGTTTGAGGGGACATGCAGCAAGGCCCCCTTGAGGGCAGCGACCTACCCTTTGCTCGTAGATATTCCTGGCGGGTCATGTCATCCATAACCTCGAGGGCTTCAGCCTCGTCACGCGCGAATGCTTGCTCATCATCATACTCGCCGGGTCGACCGAGGCGATCGAGTATGATACGACCAGTGCTTGCGCAGCCCGAAACCCAAAAGATGAAGATGACGAGGGCGATAAGGATGATGGAGCCAAAGGATGACACGAGGCCGATGACGACGCCTGTAAAGGCTGACGATGGGGAGGAAGATAACCCCATGATGGGCTTCCGTCGAGGAAAAAGAGCTTCCTTCTCTCTTTTCCAGGTTGAATGTTTTTGAAAAGACGAGGAATTGCGTAGGTTTGCTTCGCTTCGAGTCGTCGTATTCGTCGGGACAATCGGTCGGTCGGTCGGATACGGGGGGAACAATCAAGTCACGACTCTTGGCGGACGGCGTCACCGCCGCGAATGGTGCATCCAAGAATCAATCGCGCGGCGAGGGAGGAGAGACGCTAGTCGCAACGAGAAGAAGGCAGAGGGAAAAGGAGGAAGCGCCGGAAATGAGAGTAAGATAAACAGAGTGCAAGATGATGAGGAAGGTGAGAAGAGAAAGAAGGAGGAGAAATGACGAGAGGCGATGGGAGAGGGTGGTTGGTGGTTGGTTGGTGGGATCTGGATGTGGAGGAGAAGCAGAAGAGGCCCCGAGGAGGACGAGGAGGAGGAGGAGGCTCGGGCCTTGCTTGGCCCACGCGATGTCGCCACACCTCACAGATAGCAAAGTCCTTGGAACAGGCAGGGGGGTCTTGGGTAAGGGAAGAGGCACAGACACACGGCACTGATGGATAGTCAGACGGAAGAAGAGGGAATAGAAGGAGGACCTGATTGATAAAGAGCAGGAGAAAATAATAAAAAAAATAGACTCCCGTCTTGTTGTCGTGCCTGTCAGCAAAACTCGTTCGTCCCGGCCGCTGACCGGGCCCTTGCTGATGCTGACGCCGGTGGTGACGATTCCAGTGGGTGACGGTTCCTGTCAGTGGAACCCGACAGTGGATGCACCCAGTGGCTTTTGGTGGGCTTCCGGCGAAAGCTCCCAGGGACCCGCGGGGTTCTGACGGAACCGGCGGGAGTGGGTGGGCGGTACTCGCTCCATGTTAGCGTCAGACTGCATGAGGTCACACAAAGTCTTAACACTACGTGTGGGGTTCCAGGTATCTCCCACCTGCGCCCGAAATGTCCGGATCGCCCCCAAGGCTGAGCAGGACGATCAAGTGGCTGGTCAGGGATTGGCCAAGCGACCTTCGATTGAGACGGAGACGGGATCCTGGAAGGGGAAGGGATTCAAAGCCCGGACGAGGCAGGACAGGGCGTGACTTGAAAACCCGTGACGTCGTCATTCACAACATCAACCACCAACACCAACAAACCTCCAATATTGCCTCCCCCTTGCAATATTATCATCCCCCTTTCCCTCTGCATCATCATCCCTTACGCACAGCACACAAACAAAACAACAACTGGTCGTCGTTCCTCTCGGCCCGGCGGCTACGCGCTCCAGCTGAGGCGCCCCAGGTTTCATCTTTCCAGCTAGCGCCGCATAACTATTTTCAGCTTTTTTGTTTTTGGCGATACGCGCTCACCTGCATGATGGGGAAGTCTTTTTTTTTTTTTTTTTTTTTTTTTTTTTCGTTGCACATCTCAATTAGAGCTCCGCTGAGACAGCCGTAATCTTCAAAGTAAACAGGTGAGACAAGAGGCTTTGTCGGAGCAGCAGGGACCGCCTTGTCAGGGATAGGAGTCCTGCATGTTGGTCGCAGGGAGAGAAGCCCGTCACACAATGGATTTATTGGAGCCAGATACGATATTCAAGGGGCTTGTTGGGTTTGAGCCTTGCTAAAACAAGTCATCTACAAGCAACTACCTGCGACCAAGGGTCCGGGTGAGTTGTCAACATCACCGCCTCCCAACAAGATATAACACTACATCACTAGATCAAACCCACTTGCAAACCATTGCTAATCCCTAACGCCTTTATTCATTTACTGCATTGCCTATCTCATATGCTAACAATCTTAAGACATGAGTGATGATGACCTCTGTATCCGTAACGCAAGCCGTGACCCATTTCTTACAGTCATACACAACATGATAGTTCCTCGTCGTGCGCAATAGAAAACACCCAATTAACCCTCTTTAACCTCCCTTCACTTAGTCGACTTCCTCCTGTCGGCCGCGTCGGTATCCACGCTCCGCCCTTCTGGCACGGCGCTCCTCCCTGGCTCTCTCCCTCTCCAGCTCTCGGAGCTCGGGCATGGGGTGGTGGTAGCTCTTGGTGCCGAGGTCGCTACCCGAGTCACCAGTCGTCCGAGTCACCTGCGATCCATCCAAAAGACTCTCGGTAGCCTGGCTCTCAGCGCGCGTGTAGCTCTCGGCTCGCTGGTAGTTATAGTCTCGGCGCGCAACTCGGCCAGCCTCACGAAGGCGTCGGGCCTCAGCTCGCATGCGCTCCTGCTCACGGTCGGCACGGCGGTCGGCGACAGAGTAGACCTTGCGGATACCACCGCTGGGCTTCGTAGGTGTGGTTGTTGGTGTGGTCTGGCGGTCAGAGAGAAGAGTTGTAGAGACGTTTGACTCGGTGCCGGGGTTCGTAGATCCATCCCACTGCGAGCCTTCGCTTTCCTTGTTCAGGCCGCCCACGCGAGCAGCCCTCTCATGTCGGTAGTTTCGAAGCTCCTTCTTGGCCGCACGCTCAGCATCCTCATCTTCGACGCCGTCCTCACCAACAAAGCGGTGCTTGGGCTTCTTGCCCTTCTTGACACGCTCGCGGTCTCGCTTCTCTTGCTTGCGGCGTCGCTTCTCACGCGCAAAAATGTCGCTAGCTCCCGCCGTGATGCCACTCAGTCCCGTGGCCTCAGTAATTACAGTCTGACCATCATCGTTATGGCCATCATCATCTGCCACATCCTTGTACACGCTGCCGCCGCCCAGGTTTGTCGGTCGTGTCGCGTTGGAGAGGATTGTGCCGTTGGGGCCGGTTCGGCGAAGAACAGTGGACTTGTAGTCATCCCAGTCTGTTTCCCTGAAGTGGAAGCCGCCATTCTTGGCCCAGAAGAAGAACCAGATACCACCAGCGACGAAGCCCACGCCGATGAGTGCAAAAAGAAAGAAGAAGCCAGCATTGTTGATGTTGTGGGGGTCGAAAGAGCCCGAGTCTGGGTCGACGGTGGGCTTGTGTCTATCGTTCTTTTCGTCATCCTTGTCGTCGTCGCGGGCGAGCAGCACCTTTGTAACCTCCAATAGGTGGCCCGGGACGGTGGACAAGGCCTCGGCGGCACGGATGCGGATGGGTGCGGGCGCCATGATGATTGTTGTTGATGGAATGCAAAGGTCTCAGTCGGAGACGAATGTGTGTTCAGAGGCTGGGCTTAGGTCGCTGGAGCCCCAGCCGAGCTCAAGAGTGAGGTGATATGCCCAGGTACAGCTGTCGTTATGCTTGACCCGGAAGGAATTGTTGAGTCGATGGTAGCTTTCGTTGTGTGTCGTGATGTGGTTTGGATGAGAGTGTGGTTCTGGAAAGAAACAAGGTGAAGAGAAGGAGTGACGCGCAAGTCAAGGTGAGAGCTTGTGCTTGGTTAACCCAGAAACGAGGCCCGAAAAGGCCGTGGCTGGGGTGTGCCCAAAGAGGTGGCTGGCGGCGAGTCAACGTTTAACTTGCCTCAACACTCTTTAAAAAAAAAAAAGGAAAAGACTCAAAAAGGCATAAATCAAGCTTTGCAATCGACATGAAAGGTTTGAGACATGAAAAGAAAAGGCTGAATATTGGTTTCTTCTCTTGCATCCGCTATCTGGTTGTCGAAATGTCTCTAGATCAGCCATCTAGGGCTCGAGAATATGACGTCGAAGTAAATAATCCACTCACTGACCCGGCAACCACGAACTGCGCTCCTCCCTGAGCAATCTAGTCCAATCAATGCAGTCCACGACTTCTACGCCCCACTTCAGCCCGGAATGGGCCCACACCACCTGCCAAAGATAGGTTTTACTGAAGCCACCCCCTTTTCTATGCTTGCACTCCCTCTGAAGGGCCATCCCCGAGACGAGACCCCGGCCCAACCCACGGGTCAAAGATGCTGTGTCGGCATTGAAACATGTGTCACTCACGAGACAAACCTCTTGTCGTCCGGCCGGACACTCATCAACATGCTCAATCTTGCCCCATTGTTTAGTGTTGTCTCTGGTCCTGCTTCAGGATCATGAGACTTCCCTCGTCCCGCCCAGCCCCTGATGCAATGCCCTAGGGGGCCTATCAATATCGCCATCATCCGGCGCGTAGTCTGAACCATGGACCTGGGAACGATATATCGGTAGCTGTTTTACAGACCTGTGGATAAAATATGACCTAGCAGATCAATGCCATAACCTAATCACTCTCATGCATTATAAGAAGAGTGCATTAATCAATGACAATTATCAGATCGTTAGTGTGTCAAGTGCGTAAGACTTGTGTATCTGAGACAAGGAGTTACGAAACATATAACTTTCATGCTAACATCAAACATTCCAAACCCCCGTAAATCCATGACGGCCACCCACGCTTGAGAAAATCACATTCCTTTCCAGTCGCCTCCGTCCTGTCCATGCAAACTAATATTCTTTACCCATGCCCATGCCTCCTTTTAGTCCCTTGTCCGTTATCCGTAACCTTTGTACCCCAAACTGAGAACCAGACGTGTCAAGGGGTACCGATCTGAGCAGGTGCTCCGTCGTTCACCTCAGCAAGTCAGATTCCCGCGTGATTCGAACAACACAATCAAGAAGTGAAACGTCAAGATCATGCCAGTCGTAACAAATGATTATTCTCTGCAGGGCAGCAGATGAAGGCGCGAACCTCCTTTGCCCGTACAATCTATCGTTCTGGTGACGCGGATGGAATAAGCGGCCCAGCCAAGTCAACTTCCTCCTCTTGCGCCATGCTCAACAATGCGATACACTAGCCGCACAGTACCATGGCTCACATAGCTTCCTCCAGGGATGCATGCAAGTCCAGTTGTAATAAACCAAAGAAATAACCCGGCGAGCCTGCGAATTTCCAAACTCACCCCAGCCCAATCCGGGGGACAGGGGACCATCATCATGAACTAGGTAGCCCCAAACCTTCCGCCAAAGAAACGTTTCGGTCAAGCTCCAGCCAACTGACAATCTTCCCTCCCCATAGATAGGGCATCCTCATTTCCTTCAATACACGAACCAAACTTGGACAACCCCTTGAGTGTATGTGATTTCCAAGACAGGGCGGCCTTCAATAAGCGCTGTTGGTATATGCGGATTGAGGCGGAGGAGGACGAGGACAGGAACATGCCCACGTTCAATATCCTTCCACCATCACCGCTTTTGGGTATCAACTTTTCCTGCCATGAGGCCAATGAGTGGGCTTCAGCCCACAAACAAAACCATAGGGATAGAGGCTCAATGAAAAAAATTCCATGCTCAAATGAGAAACCGAGGAGCTACACAGCACATCATGTCCGCCAGAGGCCCATCTCAGAGACGGCCAAGATTAAGGGCGGACACTGTCGATGGCTGTGACAATCCAGGCACAAGGAAAAATAGAAATGAGAAAAATAGGAATAGATCAAAAACAAAATCCAAAACAGTGCACGCTGATATCATCAACCATATCATCTCTCATAAGCACAAATCATCATCAGTAAATGTAGTCGTCGTGGGCAAATGTCGGGTCGTAGGGAGCATGGCTTGGGGTGTAGTTGCGGTGCGAGTCTGACTGGCTAGGAGCCCGTGCCCTGTAAGGGAGAGCCTTCTGTTCCGGCCGGCTCCTGATGTCCTCGATCTGGTAGATGGTACTGGCCCGATCACTACCGACACGAGAGCCGCCAGTTCGACTGGTAAATGTGATCTCGCCTCCATCAGCGCACTGGATCTCGGCACCCGGCACTCGTACGACGGCTGAGCCTGAGACTTTGATGGTGAGGTTGTCGGTGTCGCTGGATGAAGATCGAGTGAGACCAGTCGTGTTGCTTCGCTTGTACTCGCTCTCGTCACGGCTATCACTGCTTCTGCTCCGTGTCGACCGGCTGCTGCCACCAGTAAGGCGGGGGTTGCTGGCCTTGCGTAGGGTCTCGGCAGTCAGAGGCATAGCTGGACCACCGTTGATGTCGTCCTGGTACCGCAAGGCGTCCATGTATTTGTCCTCCTCAAGGCTGACACCTCCGCCGCCCAGGGCACGGTCAGGGCCGGGCCCGTAGAAGGACTCTCTGCGACGCCGAGCAGGCATGATGTCAACCCCAGGCTGCTCATAGGCGACGGAGGGACGTCGAGTGCGGGTCAAGGCTGTGCTGCGGTGGTTGAAGTTGGGCTCAGGAGACATGTCTTGGAACAGATCAGCGTTGCTCGCGAGATCCTCGTCATCGAAGCCTCGCTGATCAGCAAACCCAACACGGCTACGAGTGGTGGGCGGAGGTCGCGAGGGAGTTCGCGGCTTCGGCCGAGACAGCATTTGCTGAGGAGGTGGTCGGAACGGAGTGGTTGGCGGCAATGCAGACTTGGGTCGTGGGATAGCAGCAGGAGGCGGCATAGCCCTGCGGTCTTCATCATGTTGCTGTTGCTGATGCTTCTTGGACCGAGAGGCGCGTCGGATAAGGCGAGGATCGGGCTCCTCCTCAGGCTCGTCCTGTGGATATCCAAAGGCGGATGGGGGCGGTTGCTGGCGGAAACCAATAGACGAAGCCGGTCGGTCAAAGCGACCCCTGAGGTGTGCACTTGCGGCCTGTGAAGGCATGTCGAAGAACCCGGGACCGCCATGCTGAGAACCAGGAGAGGGCGGCACGCCGACTATAGAAGGAGACGGTGCTCCAGGATAGACAGGCGGCGGCGGAAAAGAGCCGGTAGGAAAGGACGGCTGAGAGTGCTGAGCATGATGCCAGCCGGCGTGGGCAATTGGAGGAGTGCCGGACTGGCCAGGATAGTAGCTGTTGGGACGAGTCTGAGCGCGGGGGCGGCCTGTGACGGCAGGCTGTTGAATGCCGTAACACGAAGGATCTTCGACATGACCTCTGCGGTATTGTTGAACGACAGGTTCAGTTCGAGTCTGGCTCAGAGATGTGGGACGCTTCCTGGTAGGCTTGGGCTCGCGTTCCTTGGCTGCTTTGGCATCGACGCGGACCTTTCGTTGCTGTTGCACGGCTGCTTCCTTCTGCTTCCGCTCCTTGCGACGTCGTTCCTTGTCGCGGTCCTCACGGTCAGGGTTTCGGTGTTGGCGTTCCTCTCGGCGAGGGTAACCATCCGAGTCGGTTAAACCATCGTCGGGCGATGAGTCGGATCTCCGGTTGGAATACCGCTTGTCGCCGCGGGATTTGCCAGTGTTGGGACGCTCCTTGTAGGAGGAGCTGACAGGAGCCTCCGAGACGGCATAGCGGCGGGTTGACTCGATGCCCTCAACGTGAGAGCTGCCAGAATCCTCCTCGGCATCCTCGACATAACATACGTGATGCTTCGACGACATTGTGGAGTTGGAACACGGGGTGGCGCGATCAGAGTTTGGTCGACCGGTGGAAGCGTTTGATCAAAGAGGGGGGTCGTCAGTCTCCAGGAATGGCCGCACTAGGGCGGGACGGGACGGCGAGTCTATGCAATCGCAGGTGCAGGTGGTGAGAGTGTCGACAGCGGCGACGATATATGCAATCGCGGACGCGGTGCTTTAACGTCCCCTTCTGTTGAGTCGAGCGGCAGACATAGGAGAGTTGCCAGGTTCGCAGTGGATGAGAGCAGCGCAGGCTGGATGAGTTGCGGGTAAAATATTGCTGCAGCTGAGAGGGTTGAAGAAGGCGGTGACGATTGTGGCATAGACTAGGGCGTGATGATGGAGACACTAGTGACGATGCCGATGAATGAAGCTGGAGATGGTCAAGATAATAAGCGATGCTCGACTTGAAGCAAGAGCAGGACGATTGAGACAAGGAATAAGAAGTATGTTTAAAAGACAAGGTATCGAATTGTCATGGGGGAAAGGAAGAAGAAGGAGGGGAGGAGGGGAAGAGTCGATGGGCATGGGATGGATGGGATGGTCTGTTTTTAATAAAAGTGGTGGTAATTTCAGGGCAGAGGGGGGGTGTGGGGGGCGTGAGCAATCCTGCCTACTCATCCAATGCCTGCGCTAAGGACTATCCACAACTTACCTTAGGTACCTACCACTGCTGTGGTGCAGTCTATGGAATGGCCCAGCGGCACTGGTAGTGCACCCAGTGCCCGCTAACATCCGCTGTGGTCTTTGAGGCCAGGGGGTTTGTTGTCTGCCACGCACGATGAGTCCAGCTCAGCAACTCCAAGTTGCTTATGACTAACATCGCCCAGAAGGTTCTCGAGTCACGCCTCGATCGTCTGCTCCTCAAATGGTCAACGCCAGGTTGAGAGGAGAGCGAGAGAGAAAATTTGCGTGTGTGCGCGCGCGTGTTTCGTCAACACAGACACAGCAAGTGCGGCGAGTGAGATGGGGAAGCGGCAGGTGTGTGGGTTCAGGTTGTGGGTGTGTGAGTGTGAATGTGGGCAAGTGCGACCCAGCAACACCGTAACGCTGCAACACAGCACAGCACAGGAAGCAAGGGGGAAGGAAGGAAAGAAAGAAGGAGGGGGTGTACCTAACTCACGGGACGATCAGTCAAGCGACCTGGGTGGACTTCAACGCTGGAGCCAGCACAGCACTGCACGGCCTGCCCTGCACCTCCATGCTCCATGCCGCAACCACGTCAAGTCGACGAGGGCCATGACGGATACACTGACACAAAAACAGAAACACACGCAGAGAGACGCAGAGATCTTATCTCTTACTCGCTCATGACAGCCGTGATGCTCCGTTCCAGGCTGCCTTGATTCATCAGCGAGCATTGGGACCAGCGAGGTCAGAGCCAGTGGGGAACTCCCTCCAGTTCGCACTTCATTCATCCAGCAACGAACGACGCCTGCCAGCACCTATCGCGACTGCGCAGCACGACGCCTCTCCTTATCATCCATCCCAGACACCAGCCACGGGCATTGGTCCTCGCAAGCCGTTGTTGTATTCGTCAGCAGTCGACTGTCAACAACAACAACAACAACAACAACTCATAGGACAGGGGAGCCTCGAGAAACAAACGATTGTCTCTCGCTACGGCCCGCCTCGGAGCGCCGTCGTACTCGCGTTCTTATTCCCCCTTTTTCACTTCGTCCAACCCATCACTATAGGTGTTGTTTCTACTGTCCGCCGTTCTTGGTTCTCATCCCTCCTCAGCCTCCCGAATTCTCTGCTCCCGCAACGACTCCGTGGTGATGACAAGAATCATGCCAGAAATAAAGAGGTGGGGTGCATAGTGGCAGCTTAGAGGGGTGTTTGAACAGGGGTCTACAGCTCTGTCTGGATCTCTGCGTTGGCTGTCTCTCAAGGGAATGGATTATGGATCCCATCCCGCCCAAAAGCACCAACAAGCAGTGAGCTGGACGATGGAGCTGCCGCCGAGACTCATGACATCGTTGGATTCAAGCTGGGGTGTGCCTGGTTGAGTCAATAGCCAGACCAGCCCTCGGTCGCTCACGCCGTTTCACTCGCTGGCGTTCCCGGACGAAGCCTCCATTCATCCCGTTTCGACCTATCCGCTGAATTCTCTACAGATATGGACCATGCTTCAACGCAATCCCGCGCTGTCCCCCTCTCGCATCCCGAATCCCAGGGCATAGCCGAAGTCTACCTCAGACAATTGGCGCCTGGACAACCCACAGGTTACACTCGACCATAGAGCTGCCCGGCGACAGGTGAAACCGTCAAGATGCGCAAGAGTGAGCGAGTAATCATTGAGCGGCACGGAAGAAGTGAGGCGGTTAAGCTGGCTTGCTGACGATGGCTTAGCGGCTAGAGGCCCCGGATCCCAGATCCCAGAGACCCAGTGCTTGCTGTCAGGCTACCCACGAAACCGCGCCGCCGAGAATGGATCTGATCTGTCGACGCAACCCCAGATAGTGTCCCGAAGGCCCGCAGCTGGACGCGTTTGATAGGCTTTCCTGTCGTGCCTCGAGCTTTGTTGAGAGCCTTCCAAGCGGGTCAGGGTGTTGTCTGACAGGGAAGTCCTCACAAGGCCTGGCGCCGGTTGCAAGCACGCAGGCCCAACTGTGGAGCTGGCTTCCGGCCGCCTCATCCAACGATTCTTTCGAATTTTCCCTCGCCTTTCCCCTCTCACGGATTTTTCTGCGCTGGTCCAGCAAGTTCTGTCCTTCCGGTCACGCCAGGCCAGGTCATCCGTCCTGCCTGCCAGAAGCCTCCACCACACACGCCCTGGTGAGGCTGTTGCACGCCCTGCTCTTCCGCTTGGAAGGCTGACGTTGTGCCTCACTCTCACAGTCATGAGCTTGCAAAAACACGGCACACAAGGAAATGCGAACGGTTAGTTCTAAAGAGATGCACATCTTGAGCCCTTGCCCTAATCCATACGTCAACTCAACTCTGTGTATGCCGTGCTCTTCTTTCATCGGTGGCCATCCTAGTCGGAACGTTGGAGGAAGCACGGGAAGAAGCTTCGCTTCAGACAGGGTTCTTTGAGACAAGGCGCCATTAGCCGGACCGCCCCCCGCGACCTGAACGAGAGTGGCAGATTGATTGACGATACCGGCTATCTCAAATTGATGCCACACAAGTTTTTCGCCAACCAAGGGACACAGCTGTTAGAGCACGCTCAGGCTCCGTACTGTCCGGCACTCCATTCTAATGCCGGCCTCAAAATGGACGAACACCTCTCTCTGTGTAGCCAGGACACTGGCGACCAGCCCTCATGGCAGGGATGTTATCGATGTGCGCAGCAGCCAGTCAAGCCTCTATGCTATTCTAAGCTTGCCATCGCGTGGCACCAAGGCTTGATGTGGTAGCACGAGGCCCATGGAGCGGGATGACCACAACGGACCTTGCCAGGCTCTGGTAGAGCCGGAAAGACACTTTGATACCCATGGACCGTTGGGTACATACATGGCCGTTAAGGCGCCGATACCAAAAGCTTGAGCGATCGAGAGGGGCGCGTGCCCGTAGACGATTGGAGGGTCCAAGGATTTGTCCGTTGTTGCCCCTCCTGTGCCGGGTCCTGGCGTCTCCATTGATCTACACCTCCATCGAGTGCCGTGTTTAGGCCGCTTCCGGGCTTCACCTTTGTGCCTAACTGGGCTACCCTTTGCCAAAGTTGGCTCCAGTCCCTGGGCTCAGGTATCAACAAGGAACCTAATCGATGTCAACTGGAAACCACAGAGAACTGAAACGCGGGGTGCACGTGGAATACAGCAAGCCCGTGACACGATGAACCTGGCTGTGGCATGCTATCGGGCTGTCCTGAGTCTGGGGTTAAATCCACAACTTGACAACCACGGTCGAGACTATGTGAGAAATAGCATTGACTCACAGGACAACGAGAGGGGGTGTCGCGACGACAACTCGCTACGCCCCTATCTCATCCATGTTTCGTCTCCTCCTTGAGGGATTGGAAGAAGCCCCTTGTGTTTTCACACCCGCCCTCATGCCATCGACATCGTCTCAAGATTGCAAGAGGGCAGCTTCAAACTGACCCAGCTCATTCCACGAGTCTCTTCGCCGCCAGCTCCTCATGCACACTCCTGCTGCCCAAAACCCAACGCCTCTACTCGGCTAGACGCGTAACTCCAACCTCAATGCTCATAGGTCCAGGCTTACGAGTCGGGCTCGGTCCTTACCCCTCTACACAGGCCGGCCTTTGATCCCCGTTCTCCGCAATACCTCTCGGGCAGCTGCATGATTCTACTCCGCCGGGTACAGGCGATTCGGGGAGGGCCCCGTACGATGGAGGCCCTGCTCGCAACCATTCATACGGCATGGACTCGTGTCCAGCTTCACGACCAGTCCGGCTCAGAATGGACGGTTTCAACTCCGTGCCCGGAAGTGACTCATCTCCACCATCCTCCGGCCCGACCTTCTCTACTACTCGTCCGGAGGCTGGCCTCCGTCTCCTCCGCCCAAGTATCGGAGGTCAGCTTTTGGCCGTATCAGTCTGAGGGCTCCTCATCACTCAAGTTGGGTTGGCGGAGTCGAGCTGTCACTTTAATTCCCGCCTCTGAACTGATCACGCGGACCTCGGCATAAACACTCTTGAAACAATGCCTATGTGGCCAACTTGAGATTATCAAGCAAACAGAGAATTGGACAATTTGCTTACCTGTCGAGGCAATGGTTTGTGCATACTGGTGGAAGCATCGGTCAAGACCCGCAGCACGAAGCATCGACCAAGTGACAGGCCGAGTTTCCATCGACAAACACGCTGCAGGTTCTTACTCGATCTATATCTGTCCAATGAAACCATGGCCTCGAATTCTAGCCCATCCACTACTCTTTGCCCTACACCCTCCCCATGGTGAACGTCTTGAAGGACTTTGGCCACCTTAATCTTGCACTTCCACACACCCACTTGCTGTTCTTTTCGCTGCGTCGGCCTTCACCTTTGGCCATCGAGATGGCCTTTTCGGTAAACCTAGGGTTCTTGATTGGCCTTGACTCTACATCCGGACGGTCCGTTGTCACGCGCTGTACTTCCCAAGATCTCCAGAGATACAGTATTGCAGTCTCCTGCTGTGTCCCCTCACTCTGCCTATCCATCTCCAGCAGGCACAGGATCGAGTGGATGGGTGGAAGTCGTCAACGGACCCAAGGGTGGTGTCTAACTGAAGCTGACGGGAATATCCCTGTCCGCGGTCTCTCGGATGGCTTGCTTTGGCGTTCAGATTGTGGGGGGATAGGCTCGACGTGCATCCAAGGCATTGACGCATCTACAGGGTGTTGGGCAACATGAGTGCCACACACACATCTTGACGAGTCACGACAGGACGGTTCTCGTCCTTTCTAGCAATCGCCGAAACATGTCGGTTTGGATGCGGCTCTTGCGACCCAGCTCTCAAGGCTTACATGGACGACATGGGAACAACAGAAATCACATCGCATCTTGATCTGACGGTCAGTCGGTGAATGCATGTCCTTCAGAGGGTTGACGCGTCCATGTAGAAACCTCGTCCCCCCTCGGAATGACGGACCAAGCTAGACCGGAGCTACTGTACCCATGGCTACTAGTCGCGGGATGACAAGCATACCTGCCCTGCAACCATCGTGAGCATGGACAGATGGACTGGGCTGATGCTCCAGGCCTCTATTTCCTGGGGCCATGGGCTTTCAGCTTCCAGTTGGCTTTGCACAGCGAGTGACCATTTGAAGGCAAATAGCTCAGCTTTGTTTGTTACATGCTGCTGCACGCAATCGCAAGTTGCATGGCACCACCGTAGATGTGGCCACCTCCTTTCGATGGCTCCCACCCACCCAATTTCTCTTGGAACCCAGCATCTCTCGGTCCATGCTCAACACGGCAGCCTCTCAGAGAAGCATCGCTGCCATCGTGTTTCCGGATTCAACCGTGAGAGCTGATGGCGAGTACACAAGGTGTCGGGACCAGTCCAAACCCCTCTTCTCCTCCACCATCTTCACTCACCGCTCTTTCAAGTCACCCCTCCACCTCTGTCCAGATGC
Source organism: Fusarium piperis (assembly GCA_027886205.1). Taxonomy (NCBI): domain Eukaryota; kingdom Fungi; phylum Ascomycota; class Sordariomycetes; order Hypocreales; family Nectriaceae; genus Fusarium; species Fusarium piperis. Next base: position 105,615 of record RZGM01000033.1, read on the forward strand.
CTCTGTTCTCCTCCCGAAGAGCCTCAAGTCCCGAAAGTTTCCATCCGCCACCAAAGCCTTTGCCAGCAGGCCATTTTATGCAAGATAAGATTGCGTAGAAGCGGATGGAAACCCTGGGGGCGAATACGCCGTCTCACGTGGACAGAACGACTTGCTTTCAACCGAGTTCAAGGACCAGCAAGTTTACTAATATGCCTGTCACTGTTCAGATTGCCCTCGGCTAGAAGATGATCAGCATCGTAGGTTCCTTTGATTCCCTCTTCTCTCATCGACGTGCCTGTTGTTGTATCTCGCGTCTCCTGACAGATGCGCAGACAACATCTGCCCATGTCAATGGCCCAATCATCTTTGTCGTGAGCTTCATGCTGTGTCTTGTTATGACCGATTTCCCGTTTACAAAAGCACCACGGCACTAAGCGACTTGTTCCATTGACACTCTGGTTGCACTTGTACGTATTGTGGCTGGCTTGGTACGAAGACTTGTTTCCAAAGAGATGGTGACGGTACTTGATGCTCCCAGGTTCGTCAATTTGCAGACTGGTGCCGACTTGTCCCGCACGTACTCCCAGTATCAATGCATGGGAGACATGCTGCTTGAGAATGCATGCCTCGGACAGAGACTAGCTATGAGAGCTGGGTCTCAGACCATGCGAGTTGATTCTCCTCATCATGCATCACCCTGCGTAGTGCCCAGGTCCATATCCTCTTATCCATCCATGCTATCCAATGACGAAGGCCTTGCTTGAGTTGAGGGCGTCGGCTACGCAGCTGTATGCTAAGATCCTGTCTGAAAGCCTCCCTCGTCTATCCGTCATCAAACCACAATGTCTAGGTCTGATACGACAGGCCGGTGATCGGACACACGAACATCGTCATCAAAGAAATTGGCTAGGACACCAAAAGTTTTGATACGGGCTGTCCGAGGCTCCTGAATGAAGAGAAAGTCGATACGTGCCTCCTCCCAGCCTTCTCCAGAGCCGTCGTACTTGCCGAAGCTCGTGTAAGTGATCCGATTTCCGTAGTGGGCACTCTTAGGTATTAGATGAGATATGTCAGACATGCCCGAGTCGGGCGCCGTCATAATCTTGTACCCGCCGTCATTGGGAGAGCTGTTGAAGTCTCCTCCGACGAGGACGGCCGATGGAGAGCCCGCATCTCCGGAGCCCCACTCCTGGGCAAACTTGATGAGGAGCTTGGCGCTGTTCTCTCGGGCCTTGACGCCGATATGGTCGAAATGGGTGCTCATGACGATGACGCGCGTCCCCGTGCCACGGTGCAAGAACTCGCCCATGGTGACGATGCGGTTCAGCACAGCGTCCCAGCCACGTGACGGTTCAAACGGCGTCTTGCTCAGCCAGCGCGTCTCGGAGCGCTCACAGCTCCAGTTGTCGCTGCGGTAAAAGATGGGCGAGAACTCGCCGTCGTGCTCTCCCTGGCCGCGGCCGCGGCCAATGTGCGACCAGCCATCGCCGAGATTCGACTGGATATCCTTGACCTGGGGGTACAGGCACTCCTGCAGGCAGATGAATGGGCTCTCATGACCAGCGGTGATGAAGGACAGCTGGTTGGTCAGCTTGGGGCAGCGGACGTCCCAGGGCTTCTCGTGAGGCTCAAAGTTGGTCGTCGCGTAGCGGACATTGAAGGTGACGATGCGCAGGGGCATTCGCTCGCGAGTAGATGAAATGTCCATTCTCAGCGATGCGCACTCGGGGATGTCGCCGACTCTGGTCATGGTGGAGGGGTTGAGGTGTTGTTTGTACGAGGTGGCTTGGCTTATTAAGATGGGATCGTCAGCAAGGCTCCACGGAATATCGGAGAAGGCTGCGTCTGATGAGGGGTCAGGTAAGTGGGACAATGAGAGGTTCAAGTTGAGTGTAGTAGGCAGAAATGTTTGGTTGTTGTTGTGAAGTGATGAGGCGCGAAGGCGTTGGTCGTCCAATGAGGTCATCACGTGGCTCGAGAGTTTGTATGCTGAGATAGGCATAGGGCATTTCCCCGGATTTGACAAGGGCTATCATAATATAAATCAAGACTCATCATAAGGAGGAGGCTGGGGTTTCATCAGGCTTGGATCAGACAACCCCGATCGGGCAAGCTTGGGTTTTGAAGTTGTTTCAAGTTCAGAGTCTTGAACGAACCACATCCAGATGCGATCGGGGTCTAATTGAACCCAGTAGATTCCGGCCTATGTATGTCAATTGACATCTTGGCATGTCGGCCATGACTGGTTAAGCCTTGTCGACATGCTCAAACTTGGAATCAGCGTCCCCCTTGACAAGTCTCTCTAGCAACGCGGCTGGGAGTAAAAGGAGCCCTAACATTGGATTGTGAGAACATCTCATCCATACCTTCCAGAGCAAGTCCAACTATGTCGTCAGCTGGATAACCCCACTGGAGCGGATAGTTAACGGGTTGCAACTGACCCTTGGCCTCCGGCACGAAGAACCAGGCAAACACGACCATGATGAAGCAGAAAGATCCGTATACAAAGTATGTGCCAAATCCACCGCGTCCAAGAGTTGCGAACATGCTCGGGGTGCTCGCGGCGGCGACAAAGTTGAAGAGTCATTGACTAGCTGTGGCCATGCCCATCTAGAGGGCACGCATGCGCGCTGCAGGAATCTCGTACACACCAGCTAGTCTCTGCAATAGATTACACCGTTTCCAGATCAACTTACAAAGCAATAAGTCCAAACCACAGAACCCCACCCGAATTGGTGCACGGCGGCAAGGATGTAGATATGGCGACATATCCGGCAGCACTAGGAGAAGAGTCTGGATGGGGAGGATCAAAGCGGACATAAACGCCAACATAAAAGAGGGCTAAGCCTTGTATAATTCTGGACCATAAAAGACTCTTTCTTCGACCCAGACCGTCCGTGACGAAAAAGATGAAGATGGCGCACGACATCATCTTGACAATACCATAAATGCCTGTCGCGAATAAACTAGTAGAAGACGATGAGAGTCCGACGCTCTTGAATACCACCGTGGAGTAATACGTTAAGGAGTTAGTGCCTGCAAGGTTACTCCACATCATGAGAGTGATGCAAAGGAACGTCCGGCGATGGTAGGACTTGACAGTGAAAGCCTCCGAGACCAGGGTGAAACCAGAGCTGTTGGCAGCCTATGAACGCTCCTCCTCAATCTGCAGAGAAATATTCTCCATCTCATCTCGTATGTATGGATGGTCCTCGGGGAGACCTCGAAGATTGGTCAGCACGGTGAGTGCCTTGGTGGGATAGCTTTGGGCGAGGAATCAGGGTGATTCATTGGCGAAAGCCATTCCGACGAAAAGGGCAACAGTGGAGAGAGCCTGGAGAGCAAGAGGAATAATATATTGGGCATGTCCCTGGACGTGAAAGAGACAGCCATAGTTGATCTAGAAAGCGAGCTGTCGGGTTGTCAATTTACTCCCAAGCACGGCAACGGTGCATGATATAACTTACCGTCAGACCAGTGACGATAGAGATCTTATCCTTTAAACGGCTTTGGGTTAACTTACTATTAGGCTGATCACAACCATCCTGAGGTTGTAAATCTCGGGGGGTCAGTCTTGATGGCATCATTGCGAACAAAGTTCTGCAAAAACATGATGGCAATAAAGTATGAGGGATGAGATAGACAAGCTTCTGCTCATCTAGTTGCATATTTGGAAGAGATACATGTTGTTTAATATCATTTCTCGACAACCCCATGGTGAGTCAGTCTCAGCTTGCACTCTTAACTAGCGACGGTAAGCCCCCCCCCCCCCCCCGTCGGACGAACCGCCCCCGCAGGGAACCTTAGCACCAGAGCCATCTCTGAGATGACGAGATGCCTCGCTTGAGACCCCGCCTTTCTCCGCATATTGGATCTTGTCGAGCCCGGGGAAATGGGGCTAACCTAGCCAGCTTGTGGGCCAACCCGCCCTGGGGTTTCGACCGTAGATGGGGGAACACGATCAGGGCACACGGATTGCGGAGGCGAAAAGAATGGGAGACGGTGTGGTTTACCCCACTAATAACGAGGTTGGAATATGGTCCGGGTACTTAGAAGTGTGGTTTGGTTTATTGGAGCTTGTGGGTAGGGGATCTATTGCCGTCCGGAACCATGGAGACGGGACTTCATTTCACAGAAGCCAGTTGGGTGATAGGAGGTCTTTACTATTAGGGGCTTGATCACGAATACTGTGCCAAGCCTGAACACATCGAGTGTGTGTGTCTTGGCCCAAGTGTTTCGGTGAGAAGGAGGTCAGGATAGCCTCAGTCTCTGCGTGAGCAAGGATGTGACAGTTAAGGGTGAATGATCTAGCATCATGAGCCATTCAATCGTTGCCAACATGGCCAGAACTACAAAGCACGGAAGGACTTGGGAGAAACACTTAAAGCTTGTTGGTGTTCGAGCACAAGACGATCTTTTCCTTGTCTATCATACCTCTCCTACTTATTATATCGCTAAAAGGACCCATGTACTAACCTCTGTATGCTTATAATGATTGGCATAATTCAGTATATCCTCTCTTATAATTGAGATGACCATTAGGCAATCATAGTTTTTAGAATAAGTAAAGTATCTGAAGTTACTTGAATGCTATGGTAGCTCTCTTCTGACCATAGTATATGTAAAGACATACGCTATGAACATACCGGAATGTGTCATTAGCCCAATATACTTAACATCTACTACCATCCAAATACTGTCCCCAAGAGGACCTTTTTCTGACCTCAATCACTTCCTTGACATCGTCTATTACCGCCAAAAAATCTGGGGCAAGTTCCACTCTGCTTCATCATCCCTAGCCAACCCCGGATTCTCCATTCCACCTTCTGACAGCTAAAGACGATTCCGTTGCTTTTTCTTATTTATTGTTGCTGGCATGACCAAAGGACAGGGCATCAGATAGTATCGGGCCTGCGTCAGGTTCCGTTCACGCAAGACGTGCCGCGACTTGTGGGTCCCGTCATTCCCCCTGAGCTTCTTCATCTGACTTGACCTCTTTCTTTTTTCCCTATAGAGGCACTATTGTAGAACCTATGAAGCCTCCTGGTGCAAAGTGTCTTGGGGCAGGCGCTGAATACCTCCTTGCTGGCCCTAGAAGAGGTGGCGATTTCTCTCATCTTCGCCGTCCACACCAATAAGCAAAGAGACGCCCCGAGACGGCTCTCTCGATCTCTTCGAGCGATCATGTATCGCCCAGACAAGTTAAAGCTGGCGAAGATTCGGTTCACGAGAAGTTACAAAACCCTAGTGATGCTTTGATGATACTTTGTCATGCTGCTGGCCAGCAAGGTGATCATGATGCTTCTTGTGAGAACCAACACACTCCAAACGGGTTGATGGACGGCTTATCGAATGGACCTGAAGCGAAAACTTCGGCCTATTCAATGCAGACTCCTCGTGGGTCAGTTCACATCCGTCCTGATCTAGGACCGCCGAGTGAGGTCACTGTTAACGACTATCCCCTCGTCAAGGATAGAACGATTGACCCTATCCTCCTTGTTCAGCTTTTACGATAGAGAGCTGACTTTTATCCCATTGGCGAGAATTTTCATGATTTAAAGCAAGGTTGGCCTAACAAAGCTCAGTTATGCCGACAATTATCATCACTTCTTCCCCATCGTCCTAATAGACGTGCTGCGACCCGAATACATCCTCGACACGACAAGAAATGAATCATTTCTACTAACAGCCATTCTTGCCGTTGCCTCAAAAGACCGCCCCGACCTTGCCGATATGCAGAAAGCCATATGGGATCATATGAGAGGGCTTATCCTCAGTGTCGTTCTGGCCATGGCCAGTGTCTGCCAGGTCGGTATCGTCGAGGGGCTCTTGCTTATGAGGGAATGGACCTTGTACAACCAGAGTGAATTCTACGACTAGGATGAATCGCCAGCGTGGTCGATGGTTGGTCTCGCCGTGAGACTTGCGTATTTGCTGCGTTTGGAAGACAAAGGATTCAAAGGAAACGACGCCGACCTTGACTCGGTCCATCGAGATCGGCCAGCCTGGGCTTGTGAGCGTCTCTCCTCAAACTCATCCTTTCGTCAAACTCATCGCCTCAGTCGCTTATCTCCCAGATCATCAAATCTCGATCCGCATGGGGCAAGCATTCTGATGCAGAGGCCCAGCTCTATCAGCGCGCTTCATGGCCCACGACTTTCCAGTTCTATAACCCCGCCAGGCCCGCGACGAAGACTTTGCCTCGTCCGTCCAGGCCCAGGTTGAGCTAACAACCCCGTTTGGAAATGCCCACGACATTCTCTTCGCCTCGAGGTCGCGAACCGCCGAACTCATGAACCAAGGTGACTACATAAAATACGTCGACAACACGACAAAGGCTGTGCACGCGCGGCAGCTCGCGTGGACATTGCTCGCGGCTTCATCACACCTGAAGAGCTGCCTACCTCTTATTCATGAATACTTCTGGTTGTACGTCAACACGTTCGCCTTCCAGGCCGTCATATACCGTGCGTCTGTTGCCGAAACCAATTCTGATGCTTCAAATGGATCTCGGCCATCAATAATCTTTCCCAATTCGGCCATGGCAAACCCCGATGCCCGGCACATATATGAAGCTGCCGATGCAGCATAGGCTTTGATTCGAATCGTAACGGACGATATCGATCCCGTGAAACCTCTGCGTTACATGCCAGCGCGCTTTTATCTGTGAGTCACCATTGGGTTAGGTATAAGACATTTCAGCTAACCCAGCCCTGGTCAGATATGAGATTCATTCTTCCGTCTTCCTTTACGAGGCCCATGCATGCGGGGCCATATCCTCAAGCAAACACGTCCACACAGCGTCCCTCATGGAACGCTTCATATCCGTCCTCAAAACAGCCGCTGCCAATGAGAACCACATCGCAGCGAGATATGCCAGACTACTAGACAGACTATGGTTCTGCCTGGCGCACAGACTAGCCAGCGTCGACGACTCACAGAGCTCGAACCTGGAGCTGAGGAATCCCGGCGTGGTGATGGACACACTATCGACTCTAGCCGATCTCAATGGGTGCCAGATGCTGCTCTTTGATGATCTCGACTTGCAGCCATTCGACTGTACTGATACCATGGATGAACTATTTGCCATGCCTTCGGTGGTATCATGGGATCCTTCAAGTTTCTTGAACACCATGGCTTGATGCTCAGGTAGTGCATCAAGGGATTAATAAACACATGAAACAAGCTACCATGCACCTGATGACAGTAAGAGGGCAGAAGCTTCATCCCCAAGCTTTAGATAGTGCGAGCAGTAGTCCAACCTCCCACTGTGCCCAACCCTGTCGGGCTGCCAAATGTGGGCCCTCCGGTGAGAGTCCGGGACCGAGCCCACAATTGCGGCCCGCGAGCGGAGGGGCCGTTCCGCTCTGACGGGCATTTCTGTTTCCTTTTCTGGGTCTCGTCAATCGACCAGATTGCGTTGCGGCTATCGGCGCCTCGGCACGGGCACATGGTCACCTTCGAATACTGGTAAACAGCTCAAAGCCAGAAAGAAAGATCATCCCTAACCACATCGGCTCAAGTCTGAGGGGGTGTTATCAATCAGACATTCCCGCTTGCGCGAGAATGACGATACTTCTTGGTTCTGGTGAGGGGAAACGAGTCTCGGCCATCCTCCTGCCGGCCTTGGGACGAGAAACGACCGGAACCTCTCTCCTTTCAGTCGAGACCAAGGGCCGTGGCTTGCGTAGGTGTGGGTGGTCCCCCCGAAACCAAGGAAGGGGGGAGGTGGTCATGGGATCAACCACGAGACAAACCACGGACCCGGGCTTGAAAGGAGAAAAGCAGGATTGACTTCTTGGAATCTGGGGGAGGCTGTCTGGGCTCTTTCTCAGGTCGCACGGGGGATGAGCCAGTGGCCACCATCGTCGAGATGGAGGGGGGAATAATAGAAATCAGAGGAGGCATTTACGAGATGGCATTCACGGCACACACACACACCACTCATCCTCTCTTTTCGGTCTTTTTTGGATGTCACCCTTTCCTCGTTGGGAACCAACAACGATACACACGTAATATTTGATTATCCCTCGCAGGGGTCCAAGACGGATAAGCCGTACCCCGGCCAATTCTTCTGTTTCCGTGATGACGATGGAGGCTCCCGACTTTTTTGACTGATCACTTCGTCCCGGGTTTCTGGTCAAGAAAAGAAACGGACCTCGTGGCTCAGACTTGCGACACCCCCTCAGACTGACTGACTACTGTATTCCAAGGCCGAGCACATCTGGGGAGCCCTCGCGTGCTTGACATATGCCCTGAACGTGGGCCTTGACGGATTCACGCTACAGATACAAGGACCAGATGTGCTGCAAGGCACCATGCAGGAGCCCTCTGGGGGCCTCACGACGATCGATCTCGCCTCGAATCCTCGATCGTAAATCCGAATCATGGCCAGCTTCCCCCTCAGGGGGGGATTCAGCATGACTGCCCCCTCAGAGAAGGTCGGCCTGGCCGGACTGAAAGAGGGGGAAGCACAGTCAGATGGTCACACTCTGGAGTTGGAGATGGTGTCGTCCATGTCTCACTCTTTTTATTCAAAGAGAGCAACCCCAGCCACCGCGACGCCCGTAAACCAATATTGCTCAATGGTGGGCGAATGGGAGGTTTTACATTGGTCGTATTGTTGCGGCGATCACTGCTCATCCTCGACGCCCTTTTTACTGGGCGGCTGCCGCGTTAGCTTCGAGGACCCTGCGTGAACCTGTTCATCCCACAGCTGCCTATCATGTCCATACCTAGAACAAGAGAGAAGACGAAAGCTGATATCGTCAGCCACCAACTCCTTCAGCTCCTCACGAACCCGCCAGTTCAAGACCCATGACTTCCGCTTCCAGCACCGCCGAGTCCGTCTAGCGTACCGCCGTCGTGGACGCGTGGCGTCGTCGTCGGTGCCTCATAGGCCGGACGGGCTGAGGCCTTCACGTGCGATGGCAGCCCTGTCTGTCCATGACCAACATTCGTCTTCTTCACGGGGGGGCTTACAGGGAGAATTCCTGGATGTGACTGGATGGATACAGCTGTGACTGGGAGGTTGCCAGCCCTGTTTCTTACCCCTCACCCCTCCATTCTTGGCCTGCGCGGCCTCGTTTTGGGGTGGGCACGGCTGATTGTCTCGTCTGCCTGTGTCTCGCAGGCTACCAAAAGGTGTGTGAGTAAAGTGAGCTCGTGGTCGATGGATTGGTGAACATATATAGGTGAGGCCGTATCGCCTCTTCTCTCGTGTGTTTAGCCTAGAAATCATCAGTTTCGTCTAGCGTTTCCCCCCCATCCTTCTTGTCAAGTGTTCAGTCAAGGACTCTTCAAAGTGCAGCCTTCTTCGGTGTGTGACTCTCTTGGTCATCCCATGGAACAATATCAGGCTTCCACTTCCTCCAGCCTTGACAGTCATTTTTCGTTGCGCCGGCCCAGCCGGTAGGGTTTCTTTGCCTGGCTCGCAAAACCTGTCCTTTCGGTCATACATCGATCAACTGTGGTGAGCCTCTCTTGTGCCGCCCACTTATAAAGAGCCCTTGCACGCCATCACTTCGCGAGTCTCAACAAGCAACCTATTCATATACAAACCACAACTCGCATGTCCGTCATGCCGACCGAGTCTGAGATGCGATCTCGTCGAGACTCATGGCCACCTACTCAGGTGCGCCTCAAGCCAACCGTTTCAACAAAGGATGACCCGCTCCCGTCTCTGGATGATATCGACGATGATCCCCTCACATACTTTCTCACCCCGGCGCCAAACATGGATGACGATGACCTGGATCAAGTCATGATGGACTTTGACGCGGGCATCGAAGACGCCAGCCAACCTCGTCCCATCGTCCGCAGCGTAAGTCCATCCACCCTCGATGGGCTCCGCAAGCCGGGCCTCCGCCCCATCTCTCCGGACACAAGCTCCGACATCTCAACGTCCAACAACGAGGACGAAGACGACGACGATGAGGAATACATCAGCTTCTCGCCCAGCAAGCACGGTCTCCTCTCCCTGCAGGACATCTTTGCCAACAGCCGTCCCCCGGTTCGCCCCAAGAGTCCCGCCTTCAACCAGTCTTCCAACACGGCTCTCCTCTCCCCGGCCTCCTTCTCCAACCAGCAGGTCCGCGGGAGGGCCCGAGGCCGCGGGCGGCACGGGGCATCGTCGTCGCGGAACCTCACTGCACGGCGCCGAGCGGCGGCGGGTGGTCAGCTGTGGAGGGAGCCGAGCCCGGACGTGTGGTCTATCGAGGAGGAGACGGAGGAGGAGATGATGAGCGACATGGGGAGCAGCGTCGCCGCGCCGAGCGACTTCGGTGATGATGAGGTCGAGGGTGAGGGGAAGAAGGGTATGAAGCCCAAGAAGAAGGTCCGGTTTATGTTGCCGGCGAGGGAGCGTCAGTGATGGTCGGAGGTGGACTTGCATAACACGGTGTTTCGGCGTTGCTCATCCTTTCTTCTCTTTTTGCTTTTAGTGTTTCTATTTTCCTTTACCTCTACATCTGCATGGTCGGAGTTATGCATTCCCTCGGATTAGCCAGTCTTGACTGATGCATCGAGACTATCAGGTTGTGCTTTTTGGTGGACTTTTTGAAGCGGGATACACAGCAGGGGAGCATCATTATTACATTTCTCTCGGAGCAATCCGTTTTCTGATACCTATTTGGATTTGGAGGATATCTTGTCTTTGGGCAATACACTTACTTATAACTATCATTTTCAAGACTTGACATTGTCCACTCGTTGAACATTCTTAAGTTCCGCCTTGTCTCACAAGCTCGGTTGTACTCGTACTTTTGGTTACACATTGACGAAAAAGACAGCTGTAACATGTCATGAATGCCTTGTACATGGTAGGCCAGGGTGGAGGTTGACCCCGGCATGTGCGCGCACGAAAACGAGAGCCGCTCAGCTCACGTTGGCCAATTGGCTCCAGGGTGAGCAAACACGACCGGGAATCCCTTCATCAGGACGGCAACGTTCCAGGGTCCAAGCCCGGGACAACGGACACGGCATGTCCTGGAAACACAAGCTTAAACGGTTCCCGAAACATTAAATGACCATGGGAGCTGAGCTGAGGGGAAATCTCGTCAGTCCCGGGAGACGGGAAGATGAGAATAGCAGCGCCACAATTCCAGTTCCTACGAGATCTGAGACTCTTGTGGGCGGGTCGATCAAAGAGGCGGTATATACCATGATACATAAAAGTCAAGAAGCGAGATCCATGCTGCGAGTCGTGACTGGACAAGAGACGACGAACCACGGGAAAAAGAAGCCGCATGCATACACACGCATAGTCGATGGATGCCCAACGTGCGTATTTGCCAACACAGAAGCGCAGCGCATCGCATCGCATTTTTTCAGCCATCCATGGATCTGAGAAAGAGGGCATGGATGCAATCTCTCGGGCAGAGATTGGACGGACAGAGTGCTCCTTGCTTTAGGCGGTTGTCGTCAGCAACAAGGAAAAAACAAGGCCGGAGCATGGCAATTAGCGGCTGTTTGGTCAATGTGGGAGGGCTACCCATGTCGATACAGGATGCTGTGTTATTGTTGTTGATGCTTGATTCGCCGCCATGTGTAGGTGCGGGACATCTGGCAGCGGGCTGTTGGGGACAAGAAGAGAAGATGACAGTTGAGGAAGGATAAGGATAAGGGTTAAATAAAATCAGAATTGGAAAGATGAAAAAAGAAAACATCAATCCCATCTTTCGCTGATCCATCTCATGGCGTTGGAAGGCCGAGATATGGATGGACAGTCCGGAGATCGGCCAGACGGTGAAGCCACCCACTGGAGCTTCCGTCGGCGGGTAGAGCTCCACTGAGGCCCCCCTGTATTCCGGCGCCACAGCTGACCCTCGTCCGACGTCCCTGATAGGGCGGGGTCTCCCGTATTGTTTACCCAAGGTGGGTCCCATTTGGTTACTGGGGACAACCCGCGGCACAAGCAAGCAATGGAGTCGACAACGACGACCTACGCAACCTCCAGGTCCTGCTCCAGGGACGCCCAATCTCGTCGACGTGGATGGCACAACAAAGCCGTGTCTCCCTTTGGCGTACCCGTACCCATTTTGCATCGTATCGTATCTTTTTCTTTTCTATTCTGCGTTGCGCTTTCCTTGTCGTTGAGTCAGGGACACCCTTCCGTCCATTCGTTCATTACACCATCCACACACGCATGTGCAGTTCAACGGCTGCTCCATCTATGCCGCCTCGTCACCCAAAGCTTATTGGAAACCTTGCCGGACTTTCCGATCGATACACCACTGGATATAGTCGAGAAGCACTTGACGATATAGACGAGACGACTCGCATCCCATACACACAACCTGATTTGATTACTGGATCTCTCCTGAACAACCGCTCAGCATGTTACCAAGCTCAAGGTAAGTTCAAGTTACACCTCCCCCAGGCGAACCAAGTTGCTTCCCCGCAATCACCGTGTCATGAGCTTACTCCTCTCTTCTCCCAGGTAGCTGAGACCATGTCATCAACAAACCCTACCTCTGCAGAGGAAGCCGTACTAGAACCTGAGACTCCTACACCATCCGCCTCCGCCTCCAAAGATGAAAATTCCAAGCAGACCCCCAAGTCGGCACCGGCACCGGCCACGGGCCGCATGCGACCGCGAGCCAAGTCTACAAAGCAAGAGCCGACCCTCCTCCATGATTTCCTTATGGGCCGACCATCGCCCGCCCGGGTCGCCGCTGACCGCCAGAGGAGAATGAGTCTCGAAGCTGTCAAGGCTGAGTTGCGCCACGAGATGAAGCAGTCACAGGTCAAACGTCTTCAGCCCCCCGGCGGCGTAAGGGATCGTGTAAAGAAGTGGCAGAAGGCTAATGCTGCCGCCATGGTGGACGGAGACCCGGACGATGCGGCGACCGAACCTACAGACGTTGCCTTCAAAGATGACGACTTTAAGAGTGTAACGGAGGAGGACCGGGTCCGTATCAAGATGAGGAAGAAGGCCAAGAGGCCTAATAACAAGACTAAGGAGAGCCTCAACACGGAGGATGAGAAGACACCGGAACCAACGCCAGCAAAACCGCCCCCGAAGAAGCGAGTCGTTAGCGACGAACATTGGCGCAAGAACCGAAAGAGTCTTCCCAAGAAGGGCGTCCCCGAACAATTCTCGGCTCCCGCTCCGCTACCCAAGGACTTTGTCGCACGCAATTGCGCCAACCCGTCTGTCTCTAACAAGGTCAAGGCGTGGGCAAACAAGGTTGAGATCCCTGACACACCGCCCTCAGGAAGCCACAGGTTCTCCAAGTCGGTGGGATCCAGGCCTTGGGATACTGACAGCGAATTCATGAGCGACATGGGAGAGACAATCAGCGAAATGACACCGAGCCATGTCAACAGCAGCCGAGTAACAGCCCAGCGGACCGCCAAGTCAGTATCAGGGGCAGACGACGGCATCCGAGTAAGAGCCCGACCAACCGCCAAGTCGGTATCTGGGGCAGATGATGGTATACGAGTAACGCCGATAAGGAAGAAGTTGGACGACGACGGCATTCGAGTGACCCCGATCAACCCCGACGACGATGGAATTCGGGTGAGGCCCATGAGCGACATATCATCCAATGCTGGAACCTCGAGACCTGGATCGATACGAACTGCCAGGCTACGGCTGAAATCTGCTCCAACCTCTCGACGGCCTAGTATGCAGTCTGAAAGGAGGAAGCAGCATTCAGACATGTCCAGGACCGATTTGACAGGGGCGACATCCGAACTCTCAAGCAGAGTTATTGAAAGTGAATCCGACTTATCGAAGACGACCAGGACGGGAGGCAAGCCCGAGCAAGGACACCGTTCAGTTGACGTGATGGATGATTCCATGGTAGACACACCCACAAAGCGCCGGAGCGTATCAGGCAAGGCAAAGCCTCGGCCGAAGAGTTATCACCCAGGCACGACGAATCACAAGGATAAAGAAACATGGGTCCCTGAGGATGACTCGACTTTAGAGCCCTCTCAGCTGGATGGATCCGATCTGTCTTCTAGCATTCTGGCCAAGTCCATCGCCGATATCCCTGGGGATATTCCCTGGGGAAACTCTGCCTTTACTGAGCTCGACCTCCCTCTGCGAGCCCGCGGTGGACCTCTCCGCAGTCGACCCAAGCGCCCGGTGCGCCCAAAGGTCGAGAGAAACACCAGTTTCAAGTCAATGCCAAAGGTGTTCAAAAAGGTCATGGAAGAGGGCAAGAAGATCATTCATGAGATGAACGAGCCCCCGAGACAGGCCGCACCAAACAACCCCCCAAGCATCGAAAAGTGGCTCAACAACACTGTCGACCCCTTTCTTGAGGAACAAAAGACTGAGCCGGCAACAACTCCTATGGAAGAGGCCTCGGACAAGCTTTCTTCTCCCGAGACAGTAAAGAGCCACCGGAGGTCATCTCGTGTTGAGAAGCGGAGGGAATCAGTTTCAAGGATGAGCAAGCCAGACTTGGCGGACAAGGCTGAATCGAAAGAACGTTTGGCACCTGCACCGGAGCGGGTAGCAATGCCAGTGCCAGTCAAGGAGGAGGCTCGGCCGGAACCTAAGCCAGAGCCAGCACCTAAACCCAAGGTGGAACCTGTGCCAGAGCCTAAGCCGCACGTAGAACCAGAACCAGAATCTGATCCCGAGCAGGAGACGGTCAGAGAACCATCGCCAGAGTCTCGGTCACAGCCGAAACCCAAGCCGAAGCGACAAGGCACAAAAGCACCGATGAAGGCTCCGGGCGGCCCGGCCCTGAAGAGAACTCGAGCAACGAGGAATACATCATCGTCTGTCAAGACCGGACCAAAAGCTTACCTCCTAGGGATGTTGAAGGACGCCTTCCAGGGAGAGTCTGGCAACCATCTTCCCAAGCCCAAGACTTACCAGAGTCAAGAGGAGCGACAGTATGACGATGACCCCGAATCTGTGTACACGGATTCCAGATATGACGAGCCTCGACATGAGGACTCGCGATATGATGATTCCCGTTACGACGACTCTCACTATGACGACTCCCATTATGATGATTCTCGTTACGACGATGAATTGACCTATGACGATTCAACCGAGAATTGGACAGAGACTGAGCTCTCCAAGCCGCCGAAGGCCGAAATGTCAGGAGCCCTGAGATCGATGTCTCCTGAAGAGCAACGTGAACGGCCTCAGGAGCGAGTTAGCCCCCAAGAGCCAGTTAACCGTCAGGAACCAATTAGTCGTCAGGAGTCAGTCAACCGCCAGGAACCGGTTACTCGCCAGGAGCCAGTTGACCGTCAAGAACGAGTCAAGTCTCCAAGCTGGGATGACCGTATGGACTTGCCATCAGCTCGAATGGCAGGGCCCCGACTACGACCGCCAACCAATGGACAATACGAACTATCCACAATTTTGTCCGAGGAGGACTCTAGTGCCGTCGAATCGGATCTGACCTCGGACGTTTCGCAATCTACCCTCACTCAATCTACCATACTTACAAGAGGGAGCTCACGTTCCAAGTCCAAGAGCCGAGGTTCCAGTCTCAAGAGACGACTCACGCGTCACTCTGACCTTGTCTCCGTCCTCTCGTTGCCTGACGACAACAACATTCCCAATGGAATCAAGAGCAACCGATCACGACCCAGCATCCGCAAGAGCCGAGGCGGACCCAATGATGTGACGAATGATGACCTTCTCAGAGAGTTTGCCGAGGATGAGAACCTCTATCTTCGTGAACTGAAGACATTGGTCGACGGTGTCATTCCTGTTCTTCTTTCCCAAGTCGTCAACGGCGACAATGCAACTGAGCTCTTTGGTTCTGCCGCTCCAACCACAAAGACTGATGCTGTCTCAAAGTCAGTGGTTCACATGGGTGTTGCCCTTGAAAAGCTCCGAATGGCACACGGAAAAGCCCCTGTCTCAGATATCCGTCGTCTGGCTTCTTGGGGACATGGCGTCGTCCCTATTTACCACAAGTATCTGGATGCCTGGAGGCTCGGATTCCAGGACCTTGTGGTCAACCTTGCCCCCGCAGTGGGAGCACCTGAAGACGAAGACTCTTTGATTGGCGCTATGCCTAGAAACGAGTCTGGTGATATTATCGATTCCACAGGAGAGCGAGTGGATGTTGCTCACCTCCTAAAGAGACCTGTGCTGCGACTGAAGCAGATGGCCAAGTTCTTCAAATGTGTCGACTCCATCATCGGAACCAACGACACTTACGATCTGCTGAGGGACTTTGAGGACCTGCAAGAAAAGGCCCGTCGTCGTCACCGAGAGGAGATGGCCAGACTGACAGACGAAGATGCAATCAACACGGATACAACAAGAGCGCGCGATCTTCGAACACTTGGCCCAATGGAAGCTGTCTACATCGACCCAAGTCGCCAAGTCAGCGCCAAAGACTTTTTCTCACTTGACTTGTCGCACTCCAACGGGCAGCGACTGGAATGTCAAATCGAGCTGGTGCACCGAGACAATTTGCGCCATCCCGAGGACAAGGGTGACATTCTGATTCGCGAGAACGGTGTCAAGGGAAAATCTTTTCTTCTTTTCCCTCCTGTTCCCGTTGAGCTCATCTCTGCACGCACAGGAGACAGCAACTTTGACATGGTGGTCATGATCCGGGGAACACACAATGACAGGCCCTGGCACGAGTTGCTCACCCTCACGACAGACAATGAGGACCAAATTCTGGATTGGCTAGACATTCTCCCTGTCAAGCCTTACCCTCCGAGGGAGCCAGAGCCCAGCGTGATTGGTGACGATGAAGAGCCATCCTCTAAGCCCGACATGCTGGACGTGCCAGTGGGTGTACGAGGATCCTCTCGCAAATATTCATCTCGTTCATCTCGTCACTCTTCTTATTCAGCTCGATCTCCTGTTGCCGACTCGCCGCCAGCCAGCCCAACAACTCCCACGACCCCAACTGGCAAACGGCCTCTTCCGTCCAGGTATCGGCCTCGCTCTGCCTCGCCAGCTACGCCACCTCCCATGGAGGCTCCCGAGAATTATGATCTCCAGAGGACGCCGACTCAAAACGACTATCGATACGATGACAGACAACTGCCCTTGTTTGAGAGCCTGCAACCTGATCCTCTCAACATCCGCAAATCTTCCAGCGGTCCGTCTCATCGAACTGACGGCGCACCTCCTCCACCAGTTCATCGCGAGCTCACGCCCAGCCCTGGGCCTACAGCCAAGTCACAGTTCACCAAGCCACTCATCGAACTGCCGCCCAGTAGCCGCGTCAAGCGACGAACATCTTCTCCGCTTAAACATGAGTACCTACCCTCAGATGGATCCTCTGTGTCTAGAACCTCCTTGACGGGGAGCTACCAGACAGAAGACTACACAGAAACCGAGTCGGATTATGAGTCTTCCGACGATGAGATTGAGAGCGTAGATCTTCCCGAGACCGAGCTCGGTTTCAGCATCAGGGACGATCTGCCAGAAGACATTCCAGAAGAGCGTCCGGAGGATCTGATTGAAGAACTAGAATCATCTCTACCCAAGCCCCGAACTCTGGTTGACTCTGCTGTGTCTGGATCAGCTCTCAGCTTGACGCCATCCAACTCTGCATCCCAGGCTGGCCTTCATGGCCCAAAGGTGGCGCCTGAAGAGAACGCCATGCGATTCGTCGCCGCCATCTCAAGGTGGTCCGACAAGGGCATGTGGAGGGACATCTCTGCCGACAGCTGCTCTGTCATTGTTACACCCGGCATGATCCAGGTCTTCCCCTTCCGCAGCGAGCAAGACGAAACCCCCATTCTTGCCCTGGACCTCACTCCTCTTGTTCTCATCCGCCAGAGCACAGCAGTCGATCTCGAGATCCGCTCGTCGGTCAGATCAGACTGCCAGCTTGCCAACTCACACGGTGGAGGAAACTTCCGCTTCCGATGCCAGAACGGCCCTGACTGCTTCAACCTCTACAAGTCGGTTCACCACGCTCGCCTCAACAACCAAAAGTTCATCCAGCTCGAGAACGAGGCTCGCTTCAAGAGCTTTGGTGAACGCAAGCCTCCGGCCGAGAATGACGACACCAGCAGCCGCCGACGAAGCTGGTTTGGCCGTAAGAACAGCTACCGCAGCTCAGTCCGTGCCCCTTCCCAATCCCACGATGGCGCGAGCACCACTCCTTCATCTACCCTCTCGGCCTCCAGCTTCCTCAAGAGACTCACAGGAGCTGCAAACCTGCCCTTCAACTTGGCTCGCTCCTCTGTCGACAGAAACAGCCGCTACGCCGGAAGCCTGAAATCACCGGGATCCTCGTCCTGGGGCGGAGCAACCCCACGTTCGCCCTCCATCAGCGTCGAAAACAGCGGACGAGGCCCAGCCAACTTTGGCACCGAGGACATCAAGATCCGACTCCATCTCCTCGTGTCGGCAGCCAAGTGGGAGGACTATGGCAACTGCAGGCTGTCGATCCGACGACCGCCTCCGGGCTGGCACCAAGCGCTCCGGGCAGACCACGGACTGGAGAAGCGCATCACAGTCAAAACAATCCCCCGCAAGGACTCGGACCAGCCCGTTGTACTCCTGGACGCTGTCCTGGGCAGTGGCTGCTTCACGCCCATGGGCAGCCGTGGTATTGTCTGCGGTGTCTGGGAGGAGATGAAGGACCACAACGGCGTCGTAGGCGTCGTACCAGCCACAGGTCCCACAGGCGGCAACGTCAAGAAGTGGTGCTTCCAATGCGCCAGCGTCGCCGAGGCAGGCTGGGTTCTCAGACTTGTCCATCAAGAGGTCGTCACCGCTTAAGTGTCTTCCTCCTTCTCACTTCACAAAGGAGCCTCGTCTCCCATTCTTTCTTCTACTGTACCTGCATTCCAAGCATATTCATATCCACACTTCTTGCTGCATCATTGTCTTTTCCTTTCTCAACCTTTTTGATATCCCCCCTTGGTGTACGCACCAAACTCACTTTTCTTGACCTCTCTTCTTACCGCTTACGAGCGGTGGAAGAGAAACCCAGCGATACCAAACCTTTTTCGACTTCTTTCTTAATTGCTTGCGTCTGTCTGTATACCGGGGGTCTGCTTCTTTTCCCCCTTGTTTTCTCGTGACAGGCATCTAGACAAATGGGTGGTGGATGGCGTCTGGATGGAAGGGAGGGTCGACGGGGTGTTGGGGACTGGGATAGTACATTAGTCTTTTTTCACCTTGAGATGCTCATGAGGGAGGGTTTTTGTTGGTTAAGATGAGGTCGGAGGGTGGTATATAGCAGGAGAGGAGCAATACACACGCCTTGTTAAAGAATTTGTTGGTCATTGAACCTTGGCACATGGTGAATCAATACGCGTTCAATTATCAAATTAATGGTATCTTATGAATGTTAAACACCTGTCCTCTTTTTAATAGCTTTATTTTGTAACATGGTTGGATGTTGGGATTTGACATGGTGTGATAGATAGGCCATGATGAAAGAAGAAGACTTGATGGGTAGAGAAAGGCATGGATGATAGTCTAGATAGATAGATGTAAGATAACCACGGCGTTTCATCATTAGAAGCTGCATTATAATGACAGCAGTCCCGGCAGCTTTGGCCATAATCCAAGTCGCCTTGATCAAAATCACAAGATAGTATAGGGTAACCAAGATGTAAAGCAGAATAGTATTGTATTCATGACGTATCAAATGTGGCACCCAAAACAACTCCATCCAGAACAGAACCGACGCTGTGTTATGCCATCGTCACCTCTTCCCACTAGTATACAAGAACAAACCACCTTATTCCAAGTGCTCCTTGATGTCACCCAAAGACACGAGTTTTCGCAAAACAGAAAAAAAGGACCGCCCCATTCTATAGACAGGTAGCGAGCGACTGGCTCCGACGGCAGGCAGCATACTGTCCCAAAACATGGATACAAGAAAGTGTATATAAAACGGGCGAGATGAATCCTTGAGGTACGTCCTAGAAGAAAGCAATGGGTCGTGTACTCATGAAGGGTTGGGCTTGGGCTGGGGCTTGCCACCATCAACAATGATCTGCTCATCAATACGGGCAGCAATGTCGCCATACTCGAGCCGTTTCCAGGTCTTGATGCGAGCCTCGTTGGTGTCAACCTCGAAGAGACGCACACGGCGATGGTAGCCACCATAGCCAGCATAGCCGCCGAAACCGGAGCCGCCAGCGTAGCACATCCACAAGGCCGGCGTCTTGTTCTCTCCCTCACCTGACAAGGAGAGAGAGCAGTAATCGTTACAGTGGTCACTAAAGCCGAGTTAGCAATCATCTGGACCAAGATGTAACCGGGGCACTCACTGTCCGGCGCTGACCATGACGACGCCCTGTTCAACAAGGGCGTCGCGGAAACCAGAGTTGTAGACAGGGGCAGTCACACCCTCTTTCCACTCACCCACGCGAGGGAGATTGAAGTCGGAATACTCGGTTAGGGGAATATGGATAAATGCAATATCCATGTGTCGCCCGGTATACTCATCATGGTTCTTCTTGAGACCGGCGGCAGTCTTTTTGAACCACTCAATTTGGTTAGGCTTGACCCAGTCGTAGCCGGGAAAGTTGCGCTCATCAGGCGAATAAGCGTGTGTGTCGAGGAGGTAGATGGTCAGGGCAGAGTGATCCGTCTTGCCGCGAGCAAGAACCTCGACATAGTAGTTGCCGACACCATCGATCTCGGCAGGTCCGGCAATAGAGAGGGAGTAGGGGAGAGACTCCATGATGGCCATCTGAGCCTCGCGAGACATGGTCTTCTCGTCGTCATGGTTCCCGAAGATGGCGGCGTAGGGAATCTTCCGTTCAATCAGGATCGACAAGATCTTGAACATAGCCTAGGGTATGTTAGAAAGGCGATCGACCGACGGAGTGGAACAGGAACACTCACTGTTGGCGCGTCTGGTGCCGTGTCACCGTTGACTTGGTCACCACTCAAAACGACCAAGTCCGGCTTCTCTTCGTCAAGCACACGGCTGACAAAGTCAAGAGTTCGGGGATCTGCCTCACACTTGCCGCCATTATATTTGTTTGGGACGGCTTCGCGGCATTCGCCAACGCCGGTGCTAAGATGCAGATCACCGATCTGCATGATCTTGTATCGACCGTCATCTCGGATTCGGGGCTGGGGCTTCTTGATCTCGCGATGGGGTCCTCGGCGCACGGTCAGTTGCACGCACGGTAGGCTTCCACCCGTGTTGAGGAGGAGAGGCGTTCCAGTGATGGTCCAGCCGTCTCTCGCCTCGACGGCATCATCGCCATATAGAACATCCAGGTCTGTCACGGCTCGATTAGAGTCGCTGGCCTGCTTCTTGGCTGATCGCTTGAGCCAAAGTCCTGCGGGACGAGACTCCCATAGATCCTCCGTTTCTCCCTTTGGCTGAGGGTGAAGCTTGCCGACCATAATATCCACGACAACGGTGTCATCCTCGGTCAGATCCTCCTCGTGTTTGCGACTGACGTATAGGTAGGCGGTGGTGGTCCATGTTTTCCCGAGGTACAGGTCCTTGTCGACCCGGTGCCATTCTTTAGCGTCGAGGTCGCATGAAGAAAATGGGTTTAGGCTGGAGCAGGTGACTATCGTAGCGTCTGTCACGACAAGACCTGGATGGTGGGAGGGCATGTAGCCATGGAGAGAGTTGGGGAGGACACGGTAGTTTCGGTCGAGGAAAGCGATGATGAGGAAGGCGAAAATGGCAGCGCCAGTAAGCTGGGCGGCTGTCCGAACCTGAATTCATGGACAGAGCGGTTAGTTGATGGCCTGTCATACGAAGGAAAGGCGAGGCGTACAATTCGTCGAGTCATGATGTGATAATTGAACAAGAATTGAACCCAACTTTTTGGGGAGAAGCTACTCAAGCAAGGAAGAAAGATGGACCACGAGCTACTTCAAGTAGCGGTAGCCAAGAAACGGTAAACGGAACAAGCATTCGGGAGCTGGGTCGCGGGCTGGATTATTCGCATCTTCCGAAAGGGGTCGTCGGCTGCTATTGCATGGTTTGGAGGGGCCCAGATGGAAAAAGATGCCTGCCTGTGCGGAGGCCTCGGGAGTCTGGGATGCGACAGCCAGAAGCGCGTTGGGTCGGTCGAGGGCGTTGAAGCTATCGTCGTCAGGCCAGTCGGCTCTGCGTTCCAGGCTGGTCGTCGCAAGCGTCTAGAATGTCGATGATAAGGAGGCGATCGACAAGAACGTGGAGACGGGAAAAATGTTAGAATGTAAGGATGAGGTTGGCAGGTCGTTGTTTGAGTTGGCGGGCGACAAGGAAAGAGCAGAGCAGAAAGAGCATGTGGCGAGCTAATAGACCCGGCAAGGAGCCAGGAGACAAGGGGGAAAGAGCTTTCCGTGTGTCAACATGCATGCGCCTTGCAAAACCGTGAAGAAGGAACGAACGGGAGAAGGAAAAAAAGCGGCCAAGCCAAGACTTCAATCTATTACGATGGATGCTCCGTGTCTCCTCCTCCTTTCCCCTGGTCATGGTCATGAGGGCAAGTGGAGCAGTAGCCGGTTAGGACCCGGGAGTCGGGGGGTTTTAGATGTAAGGGAGGGAGAGGCTGGTTTCCTTGAATTCAATCCAAACATGGAAAGTCTGGGGAATTGCAACTTAAAACAAGCCATCATGAATGTCATTATTAATGACAATTATAAGCTTGTCTACCAAGGACAGTCTAATTTCAACGCCAGTTTTCAGACAAGAGACGCGAGAACAAACCTCGAACCCCCCTTTTTAACCTCTCCATTTTCTTTCTGACCCTTCCCTTTCTACAGCGCGCGCACAGGCATTGAACCCAAGTTGGATGTTACATGCGCTCGAAATGCGGCCACGTGAGACCATCAAGTTAATAATGCGGACTCCTCTTTTGTGCTTCCTCTAATTACCTGGCACTGACTTTCTTGTCCCGTCTACTTAGTAGCCTGGCTTGTTGACGGGAAAGCCACATGAGCAGTGTCCGTCTTGTCTTCCCTCGCACGATGCGGCCAAGCCAAGCCTCCGTTACTACTTGTTCGAAAATGACTGGCAAGGCAGCGTCGCAAGATGAGGCTGGTTGCGTCTTTACCTTCCAATGGCTTGAGGCCAACCACAGCACCACCCAAGGCCTCCTGCGTTTGTACAGTTATGAAAGCGGAGCTGGGCTGAGCTGAGCCGGGATGAGGGGAGCTTTCTGGAGCTTGTTTGCCTCTATGTCCACAGGGCAGCCATTCAGATGCGTATGTGGCCCGTGCGCATCTCCCTGCGAACAGAATACGGCCAAATTTGCCAACAAAGAAAGAGACGGAGAGAGAGAGAGCGCGTCCCGCTAACTGAAATATCCACATCCACTCCCGTCCATCCAAGCGTCATCCCTCAAACCGCGTAACAAAGAAAGACTCTTCTGTCAACTTCTTCATCGTCGCTTCATCTCACCTTTCCCCTCATCGCCGCGAAAACCGCCGCAATCGCAATCGCATACGTCCCCTCTATCCTCTTATTACCGCTCCCATTCATTCCCTCGCGCGCGCCATGGCCGAGTACTCTTCGCTCAAGGTGCCTGAGCTCAAGAAGCTCCTTGCCGAAAAGGGTCTCCCGCAGACCGGCAACAAGGCAGACCTGATCGCGCGACTCCAGGAGAACGACAAGAAGGCCGAGAGTGAGGCGAAGCCCGGTACGTCCATCGAGTCCTTAATCTGCGACCCATTTGCATCTTTTCGCGCGCGCAAATTCATCCATCGAACCCGACGACTAACTTCATCCCCTAGCTGAGAATAAGGAGGACGAGATCAGCTACAGCGACGACGAGGTTCCCGCTGAGCCTGCTGCTGCCGCTGCCGCTGCCGCTTCCACTGCTGCGCCCGCGCCCGCACCTGAGGCTCCTGCGACCGAGGCAGCTCCCTCCGCGACCGAGGGAGCTGAGGAACCCGCTGCGGAGAAGCCTGCCGAGACAGAGGCGCCTGCTGAGCCCGAAAAGTCCTATGCTATCGGTCTCTCGTCCACTGCTGCTGATGACGAGGCCAAGAAGCGTGCTGAGCGCGCCAAGCGCTTTGGTCTTGAGGAGGATGAGGATGCAAAGAAGAGAGCTGAGCGAGCGAAGCGATTCGGCTTGGACGAAAAGGAGCTCGCATCCACTCTTGACTCGGCGCTTCCGGAGCGCTCCCGAAAGCGAGGCCGGGACCGTGGCGACGGTGAGGGCAACCGTTCCACCGAGAACAACCGCCCTGGCAAGCGACAGAGCCTTGATCGAAGGAATGACCGACGACGGGGAGGCCGCGGTGGACGTGGTCCTCGAACCGAGACGACCCGCGAAACTCGAAGCCGGGGTAGAATCCTCGATGACCCGGCAGAGAAGGCCAAGGCGGAGAGGCGCGCTGCTCGGTTCGCTGGGAACTAGACGAACGACTCCGAAGCACAAACACGCGGGAACGGCGACATGACTTTTGGTTGAAAGGAAAGGCTCGGAAGGGGTGCTACAGGGCAGATCAGACTACGGGAATGAACTTTTTTCAGTTGTACAACATTTCTTGGTTTTGTTTTTGTTTTCCATATTTTCAAGCGCAGAGTATCAAGGGTAAAACGAATAAAGAGGATATCGGCGTTGCGGGCACCTATTCCATTCAGTGCCTGTGAGGAGAGAGTGAGGTGGTCTGGTCGGTTTTAAGCCATGGGTAGATGGCTGGCGTTAGGTCCCTAGTTGTGTGACTGGCCATATCAAGAGCATCACTTACCATTATGCAGAACCTCAGGGGGACCGACAACCTCCCCTCTCTTCCCTCTCTTTCCATCGTCTTCAGTCGAACACGGTGGCCTCTGGCAATTCTGATCGCCCCTTTCATGAAAATTCTGATCCTCAGGGGCGCAGTCGACATCCGAGATCTGACTTGGTGTGCACTAGAGCAGCTTGCATCTCGGGGAGACATGATCAAAACATCCGGCTTTGATAACTTGGACAGACCCAGTGGACCGCGAATAGCCTCGCCCACCCAGTACACCGAGAGGCTTCGGAAGAGGAACCGTGAAGGGGGCCAAGACTAGTCACCCACACTGCAGGAGATCGCATCCTTCTCCAGGAACCACTGAAGACACGATGGGCCTCGATACTTATGACGGGGAAGGCTTCCTCGACATTAGACTACGAAGATGGGTGCGCCGTTGCACAAGCTTGGGTTGCCTCGAATGCCGAGCCCACGAGTCTAGTGTAACAACGCCCCCCCGATGCCCGAGAGCCACTTGGAAGCCGCGCCGCTACCCTACCATACAGTTAGATGGCTCAGCCATGTCGACTTGATGGAGAGATGAAGAAACTTGGCAATCAAGACATGAAAATTTTTCCATCCTCGAGTTGCAACCCAACCGTCAGAGGGCCCCCAAGTCTCGCGTGGTTAGCGAAAGAGTTGGTTGGTAAAGGGTGGGCAACTCTCAAAGTCGATTCGTCGCCGAGGGACTTCAGCAATGTTGGACGACGCCTCTTCTTGATTATCGGTCCTCTGCTCGGGGCCTGCTCATACGAGGCCAGTCAGAGTCCCAGCCCTATCAAGAGCAGGGGCCGACCCAACTGCCGACGATTCGCAAGGACTTCAGGCCATCAAGCCGATCAAGCCAAAGTTTTTGTCAACGAATCTGCATAGGGGGTTATAGAGCCAGCCTGGTCTTGGTCCAACACCCATGGACTAAGCAGCACGCGATAGATAGCTCAA
The DNA here is from genome assembly GCA_027886205.1 of Fusarium piperis. Taxonomy (NCBI): domain Eukaryota; kingdom Fungi; phylum Ascomycota; class Sordariomycetes; order Hypocreales; family Nectriaceae; genus Fusarium; species Fusarium piperis. The sequence continues at coordinate 131,143 of RZGM01000033.1, forward strand.
GAGTCTCTGCAACCAACGGGAGACACAGGTCAGCGGCTGCTGGATGGACGCGCTAATCCCGCATTCCAAAAGGGTTTATGAACGCAAGCCACGGTGCCCATTCTCGGATGATTTCGCTCTCCTCCGGCTCCGTACTGGGTAAACGTGCTGTGGGAGCCATGCCTCAATGGCCGGCGACGACTCGATTAACGACAACAACACCCACCAGGAGAGATAGCCCACCGACACAGGTGAGATACAGCCGTGACCAACAACTTGGTCGCCTCTAGCTCGTCACGTTACCAGACGCTATGCCCCGTCCAGTCTCAGCAGGTAGGCCAATCCAGGCTGCGAAACCCCTGCGCACGCGACGATGCGACCCTTGTCGGCCAGCCGTCTGGCGGCTACCATTGGGAGAGGCGGCTAAGCAATTGGGCCATTCGACGTCCCCAGAGACTCCATCGCCCGTTCGTTGCTCACAGCCCGTCGTTTGTGCTCGAGTCTCGTTTCCTTCTCGGGGGCCCGCTTTGATCGCCCTACGAGGGGAAATGGGCTCGCAGTGAAACCCCATCGGAGGCTTGCGCGTGGCCGGCTGGAGAAAGATTGCAGCTTTGATGAGTTGGCATCGAGGCAGAGCTGCACAACGGCGTTGTTTCTCTGGCTCACCGCTTGCCCAAGTACCGAGTACTTGGATCTGGAATTCGAGTGACTTTGCAGGGGCGTCTGATGAGCAGGGAACAGACTAAAGAGGCGCCTCTCACCCTCCTAGCCCATCTGCCATTCGCTCGGCCGGCAGAACAAGCCACATCGACGATGCGGCTAGCCTGACGAGGCTTGATGCTGGACGGGGTGGCCAGCCACGCGCGAGGTGCCACGTCAGTTGCAGAAGCGTGGAAGCAGGGACACCAGCCTCACCTCCGAAGAACCCAAGAACAAGCTTGTGGCGCCGTGGGTCTTCTGTGGCGGAGCAGACCGTGGGATGCCTCTTCGATTTCCGTTTTTGGAAACCAAGCGCCGATTTCACGGGTTCCCAAGCCATGTCGGTCCTGCAGCAACGATCTGAGACTATCGAGCCTTTCTTTTTCAATGTTGCCTGTTTTTTTCATCTTAGTGAGATGACGACGTCAACGCGCGTGAATCTCCATGCCAGCGCATTAGCCTCGCCACTGTCCAAGATGCGGGTTTCAGCTGGCCTGGACTTGGTCTCCGTTGCGCGGGAGCTTGTTCTAACTTTCTGGGCGGGAGCGGGCCTAGCCGTGGACAATCAATCAATGGCCCATTGTGCTGTGGTCAAAGGTCACCTGAAGGCACAGAATCTCACCGAGCGGCTGGGAACGGTCCTCGTGATGGCCCAGCTGGGATATGGGATTCCAGAGAATGCCTTTCGCATTGGAAATGACGTCGTGAGGCCAGGGTCTCGCGTTTCTTTTGACTGCCGACCGTTGGATCCGGCTTCCTTCTTCGGTCGCGTGAGAGTGTCTTGATGCTAAGGCGCTCGTCACGGGACTAACAATGGATGGCGGTGAGCTTGAAGTCGCCAACAGCCCGCCATTGCGCAATCGATCATGGGAAAACCGGACTTTCCAGTCATCTCTCGACTAACAGACTGCGTCGAACCTCCGTTACGGACTCGGCTCACTGTGACCCCTGCTCCTCGTTGGTTTATACCACCCATGTCCATAAGCCTGAGCAAGACTCCATAACTGCGCAACGACTGACGGGCAGAATGCAGCCTCCGCGCGAGGATTGGCGAACTGGTTCGGTCTCGACACGGCGGATAAGATGGGCGTTGTGGACTAGTCGTCCATTTCTGTAAGGATAGACATGCAGGAGAAAGGGTTTGTTGACTCCATCGTGATGGAAGGGGGAGTGAAACAACCGATTGCGACTCCACCACCATCATTGGTAGAAAATCCCTGAGTAACGGCCAATGGGATCATCAAGAATGCCTCGACGAAGACCAGTCCCAGGCAAGAAGGGCGCTTTGCGTGGCCTTTTTAGCGAATGGGAGATGGATGCCGGAAGCCTTTGCCCGCGGGACAAAGCAAATGAGACAGCGGGATGGCTGAACGTTGAGGACGAGTTTTCTTCTGGGCGACCGCGAGGCTTCGGTAGACATTCCAATTCTGGTGTGATGCTCTGCACGGCTAGATGCTGGTATCATGAATAGGCGAGTGCCGAAAAGCGTCGGTATTGTCGCGTCTACGTAGACGCGGGACCGCGCCAACGGCCTCCCAAAGGGAAGAAAACGCCTGGATGATACTATTCTTGTCGCGGCATCGCTTGTTGGCTGCAGAGAGGCTGGATGAAAACTACTGCAAGCTGCGTGCAGATGGTCCGGGGCAGGGTGAAGCGAGAGATGCAGGGAATATTGGCGTCCACAGGGGAGGATGGATCTGGCCCAAGCTCACACCCCCAGACTCGCTCAGGATAACCAACGGCGAGTGCGCCCTGTCATCTGGGATGTTGATTCGAGGTTGTTGGAGATTCGGATGCTCACTCTACGTCTGTCTGAACGCAGATGGAGTAATATTGGGAAAAAGAAGAGCTGATGGTGTTATCAGATCATTTAGTTCTTACTGATGCGGGGGCTACAATGAGATAGGTTAGGAAGGAGCCGACCGGCTCGTCAAGGTGGGCGACTTCCTGGATGCCAATTCAAGTGGAGACAGAAATCACCAACATTGGGAAGGATCCACGTCCTGTAGTGCCATCGCCATCGCCACTTCAAGCCTTCAACTCTGTTTCCCATTGTCGAGATTCACGGGCGGCCGACACCATCATCTTTCTTCCTCTGTTGTTGTTGTTATTGTTGCTTGGGCATAACCGCAGACCATTGCTGACATTCTCCGTGATGGGACTAGGGCCTTGGGCGAGACATACAGAGGCATATAGCCGAGATCGACCTGTCGGAGGAGAGAAAAGTGAGACATTCTGTATGCATGTCTAAGACATGCAGCAGCCTAGCAACGACTTCAGGTGCTGGGCTGGATATGGGACGACTGTTACAGGCAGTGACGGCCGCTCGGTATTCCGCAACTGTCCAGGCTCGGAGACTGTCCTGGTTGCATTCTACACACCCGCCTCGCTAATGCCTGTGTGCTTCCGCGGACGAGGCTTTATCACAACACCATATAGGTGCAAATGCCAATGGTCTCTCATCACCGACAGGCATGGCCCCTGAAACAGAGAGCGAAAATAAGAAGAGAAAAGATTATCAGTCAGTTGCGAATATCACTTTTTTCGCCCCTCGTCCACCTCTATTACCACACACGACGGACGCTACCAACATCAAGACACACTAAATCCATTTCCCATTGACTTCATCCCCTGCACCCGCATTGGCTCTTGGTCAGGCTTTTTGCGCTGTTGAGCGTATTCAACACTCATTCGATGACCTCGTCTCCTCCTTCGCCATGTCCTCTCCACTCTGGTTTCTTGATAACCCCCTCCATGACAGCTTCGCAGCGCTGTCGCAGGCTAGATTTAGCCTTGGCCAACGATCCCCGGCCATCGGCCCATCCCTCCCACGGCCCACCCACTCTGCCAACGGGCCAAGTCGACGAGCCATGATGGGCATACCACAAACCGTCGTCCAAAAATGTCCCCTAGGAACCGAGCGGCCCCGCTGAAGAGTCTCTAGAGCCCTCTTAATGGCTCCCGGCTCCCAAGTCGAGCGGACCCGACGGGCTGCCAGTGGCAGACGATGCTGTTGCTCCTAGAAATGCGTGCAAATCCCAGCCAGGGCTGGATGCCCAATCAGCGGCCCAAGACGCCTCCAGGGCCGTCCCATAGGACCATGGGCCATGCACCCCGTGGGAGAGGTGCGGCGCAGTGCGCACAACGGCAGACGCTTAGTGAGGAGGACCGCTGGCAAGGCTCGCTGGCCAAAGAGATGACTCAACCCGTAGCCCTTGGCCTGCCATCGATATCGGCGACTCCACGCAGATGTCGACGCCTCAACAGGCACACACTCACACGCCCACACCAGGGTCTCGATGGAGGGCTCCAGGGTCCCATGTCTGCTGCCCAGCCAGGGTCGCAAGCGCCACAGTCAGAATCGCCCATCCCTCTCAAGTACCCTCGTCCCTTGGCCAAGGTACTCATGTACCGGCTGCCCTGGTCCAGTCATGATTATGCCCCAGAAAGTCGTCCATCACCTAAATACTATGCTCCCGTCGCCCTTTCGGGCCTCCCCGCTGCTATGTCTTCTACTACTTCTATATCCCGCTCTCTTCTTTGCCACCGCAGTCTGTTCCTGCGTCTTTTCTTTTCCTTGAGTCTCAAATACCCCCATCCCCACTTACACATCAAACGTCGGTACTCGATCGTATCGTCTTCACGACTCAGTCAGTCAGCCATCACATCGACGGAAGCGCCAGCTCTACGACTTAGACGCGGGTTCTCTCACACCATCACCACCGAACTAGCCCCTTCGAGTCGATACACCCTTGACAGCCCGAGAACGGTTTCAGTCCCACACCACTCAAGCCAACCCCCTCTACACTAATACCGACGATTTTCTGCTCGCTCGATTCACAATCTCGTTCGTTTTGGCTTTCATATATCTCATAAAACCCTCTCCCATCTGCCCCCGCTTGTGAATCATGGGCCGAGATACACAGTTTCGGCACTGAAGGTTGGACGATGGAATCTCTTAGAGCTGGGTCTGGTCTGCCGACTAGGTCCGTGGAAGGGTCTCGCAGCAGACGGTTGGCCGAACCCGGAAGTCTGCTTGGCCCGACGAGGCCGTTGAACAGAACAAGCAAGAGGGAGGAAGTTCCACGATCATTACCGAGACCTTCTTCGGGCTCACGCCCAAGTGCAGGCAGAAGCGTGTCTCAGCCTTCGCCTTCTACTCGACGACCCTCGATCCCAACACCACGACCTGGCCTGAACTACCAAGCACAATCACGGGGTTCTACCGGCACCTCAGCAACTGTCCGATCAACTGCTAACAACCGCGGAGGCTCCGGATCAACTCCTTCAGCAAGGCCCGCTGATAATGCCTCAAAGTCTAACCCCAATGTCTTGCGAAGGAAGAAGTCATCCCTGTCCCACGATGTTACTACTACTCGCAATGGATCATCTCGAACGAGCTCCTCGTCATCTCAGCAAAAGCAACAGAGCTCATTTGACCCAGGTTTCAGGACACCACTGGACCGAGAACTCACCTGCAGTCCGGCCGAGATCCAAGTTGCAGAGGCCATTGAGGTAACTAAGCCTGGGAGGTCATCGGTCATCTACCCTGAGCTCGACCGATATCGAAACATCCGACGTCCTTCAGAGAGCTCTGAGACCCATATCGAAGTTCCATTCCGATTAGCGACACACGACCTCCCGCCTCCGACCCCGGCCAGTTTGCTCTTTTCCGGAACTAGTGGTAGTCCTTCGACTAGGTTCTCAGAATCTCCTGGACCAGGGCCCTACAGCCGTGACACCACCCCGACTTCGATTGCTTCCCAATCGCCTTGCCTGATTGTACCTCATCGCAGCAACCAAGGCAAAGGTCGATTGCAAAGCCCTTCTATCACTAGGCCTCCGGTCACTAGACGAAGGGCTGGCAGCATCCCGAATGAGGTTGATGCCATCACCGTTGATCCTCATGGGTTGGCGTCTGTTAGAGAGTCGCTGGCCTCTTCTTCTTCAAACTCGACTGTTCGGGAGGCCACCATCAAGAAGAACAAGAAGCTGCCACCCCCACCCCCAAGCCCTCCACCACGAAAGTCTTCGCAGCACTTCAGGGAGGAAACGTCGTCACCAAGGAGTGTACGAAAGGTATCGCGGCCTGTTCTGCGATCTCCTTCACCCGAACGGAACCAGTCCTCCGCGTCCTCGAGGGCCATTCCGCCCTCACGACCCAGCCGAGATGGCACCCCAGATATGCAGTCACAACTCTTCAGTGCCATACCTGTCATCCACAGCAACCTTTCCTCTCAATCACTACCAATAGAGAGGCGAGGTAGTGATTCGGGAATCCCGGCCACTCTCTCGCCCCCCACCACACAGATTTCCCATGGCACCAGGGCATCATCGACATCTCAACTTCCCATCAAAGGCGAAATGTCTTCTCGGGCCGGGACGAGAGTGGTAACAGAACCCAAAAAGTCCAAGCCTGCTGAGAAGCCTCGAGCCACCCGCACACCAAGCCCTCATGTGCCGAGCTCCTTCTCGCTGTTCCCTTTTTTTGGTCGCAAAAAGACTGCAGAGGTAATCCAGCCAGACAAGAAGGAAAAGGAAAAGGAAAAGGAAAAAGAAGACGAAAAGGACAATAAACCTGCCCGCAAGGGTCCTGCAGCTGGTACCGGCCATGAAGGCTATGGGCGCCTCGGCACTCATAAGCGACGCAGTGGTAGCATCAGCAAACTGGTTCGCGGAAACCAATCATCCCAGGAGACCCTCGCCAGCAACGACTCATTCTTATCCGACCGTGTCAACCCCGTGGTCATTGCTGGAGGTGAAGTCATCGAAAACAGGAATGCCAGTTCAGAGCTGTCTCGGACTGAGAGTTCTCAGAGCCTGAGCAGTGATCTGCCCAAGCCGACCAGTTCACATGCCCGCAAAAACTCTCGACACACCTTGTGGCCATCGCCCATGTCGCGCACTCCCCATCCTGCCTTTAGCCCCCGCCGACCCTCCGAGAGTAGTGAGTCTGATGTTGTTACAATGAACTCGACTATTGCTTTTCGGAGGTCTGTCCAACGTCTCCGGTCCTCGCCTGAGGATCCTTTGAGACTTCCCCATCCTATCAACACATCCGGCACTACCACATCGCCTATGACGAGCTTCGATACCAGTGTCATGTCAGATGACTCTCACTTTGAGTTGCAACGCGAGATTTCTCGCGAGGCGAGACCGCCTCATCCTGCCCCCAGGAAGCTCGTCAAGAGACCACGCTCGCCTCGGAAGTGGAACTTGTTTGGAAGGTCAACGCATAACCAACAAGTTCTTAAGCAGGGCGAAAAGGTTGCTGCCACAGTCAAGATTGTTGAGAAGAAGCCTATGCCCTTCTATGCCATGATGGACTCGTCGGAACAAGATGACAGCGAGCCTATGGACGTTCAAGAAGTCTTGAGGTACGCTGAAGTTTATGGGAAGTCGCCCAGCCTCGGTGGAACCCCTGAACCCCCTCAAGAAACACCTGAGATGCGCTCGTCCACGAGTTCTCTGGCACGACCTACTCAGCAGGCACGGAGGAGAAGCCTCGAGCCCAAGGCTAAAGCCAAGGTCCGATCACCTCCTGCTCAGCAAACCGTGAAGGTGCCTATTGTTCAACCAACATCATCAAGCACCACCACGGGCCGACGCAGCAGACTTCCTCAGGTCGGCAGGATTCCCAAGGTAGTGAGCAACCGGACTGAGAATACCGCTTCCCCCAAGAGCTTTTCTCGTCCCTTCAGAGCCAGCTTGCAATTGGATCCTCCGAACCTTGAGGTTCCCGACGTCGACTCGATCGCCAAGGGCCCAACACCCCCCAAGCCATCAACTCCTGTCCCCGAACTTACCATGGAAGGCTCGACAATAGGAAGCACCAACAAGACCTCGTCGCAGGGCTCGATCCCTGGCATGTCTCCAGGAATTAGCCGGGTTGAAAAAGAATTCTTAGCCTTTTCACCTAGGAAGGGCTCTGAAGGGACAATCGGAACATCTAGCTCGAGCTGCTCTGGACTCCTGTCATTCGCCGGTTCTACCGCTATCATTCCCCAACCCAATGACCCCCCCGTAGAGGATGAGGTCTGGGATGAGTATGATGATCTTCTTGGTGATGACGCCGCCAAGGGACTACCCTCAGCTACTTCATCAAAGGGGGTTCCCTTCCACCTCGAGAGGTATCAGTCGAAGCTGTCCAACAAGGGGAAGCCTCTGGAATCCCCCACAATTGTCCTCGACGATCGAAAGGCAGATAGGCTGTCAAAAGCGACAACCATTTCCAGCACTTGCAGTGCTGATATGACAGAGAGACTCAAAGCTGCTTTCCAGCCTCACCCAAGTCCCACAGCTTCCTTTTCAGTCTCCGAGTTTGTTTCGGGCTACGGAGACCGCAACAAGAGCACCGAGGTTGTCAAGGCGGTTGAAGGGTCGCGGCGAAGCAGCCGATCATCTTGCAATACAAGACGGTCGAACGGCAGCTGTTCCTCCGAGGATGGCTCCCCACTTGCACAAGTCAACCTCCGGGTTGGTTCAATGACGGTTAGCAAGTGGCTCACTTTTGGACATGTGCTCTTTAGTGATGTCCGCCATGAGCTCATCCCAGTCGAGGGCTCTCTGAAGCGACACTCTATCCTGGTGATCGATGGCCTTGGTAATGATGACTGGTCGTTTTATGCTGCCGAGACTTACCCAGCTGCTACCTTCTTCAACCTGTCCCCTCGAGCTCCTTTGCCCCCAGAGCTCAAGAGTTCCTCCTCGAGCTTCCCTCTCAGCCCGCCAAACCACCACCAGATCCAGTACATGTCTCACCTCGACAAGTTTCCCTTTGCCCCCCAAAGCTTCACGGCAGTTGTCTACCGGTTCCCTGTGGCGGCACCAGAGGCATACTATCGCAGCATTCTTACGGAAGCTCGCCGTGTGCTGAAGCCTGGTGGTTACATCGAGCTCTCCATTCTCGATGTTGACCTGAACAATATGGGCAATCGAGGTCGCCGCACGGTACGCCGACTCAAGGAGAGGATCAACGAGAAGACCCCGGATACCAGTCTCGGCTCGACCGCAGATCTCATTCTGCGTCTTCTGGGCAAGGCTGGTTTCACTACGATCAAGGCTGCACGTGTTGGTGTGCCTGTGGCTAGCTCCGTTACTCGTCCGAATGAGGGCAAAGGCAAGACTATCGCTGGCAAGAAGGACCAGCCGAGCCTCTCTGAGATGATGAGCGACAACAGCCCCTTGGCGGACGAGGGCATCACAAAGATGGTTAGCCGTGTTGGCCGATGGTGGTACACACGCTGCTACGAGAATGCGGCGGATAACCTCTCCGGAAGAAGCATCTGGAGTGACAGGCATTTACTGTCCGAGTGCGAGGAGCTTGGAACCAGCCTGAAGCTCATGGTCTGCTGTGCCCGAGCTCCTCTGGAACGCATCACCAGTGTTTGATTAACCCACACTCCTTTATATTTTCCTTTCTGTCATCGCATTGGGCAGGTATACATCATGACCAGAAGGCATTCAAGGCCGGAAGATAATGAACGGGCGCGAGCCCAACTACAGAAACCCATGCGTGGGATGTACAACAATATCTCAACTCTCACTAGGTCAAGCAAGGTGAGCAACGCCTTGAGACTTGACCAGGCCACGCATACTCAGTGTCTCGCTTCACACATACGCGAGACACGACACTATCGTTGCATTTCTTAGTCGTTTAATGTTCGGTGCCGCAGGTCGGAGTGACCACGCACTGGATGCATTGGTATTTCTTTTCTTTTCTTCGTACAACGACGAATAGCTTTCTGGCAAGGAATTAATAGGGGGCAATGCTGGACATTGCACTTCTTGGTCTCCGCGGCCGAACAGCAGTTTGGGGAGAATTGGAGTGCAACGTACTTGGAAAAGGATGATGTGACGAAATCTTGATGATGACTTTGGGGGAGGATATGATTTGATGTTTTTTAGCATGTGCATAGAGATACCCTTCATGTTTTGGGGATAAGCGAGAACGAAATAGCAAGCGATGTTTGATTCTTGATGAATTCATCTACTCTATCGATGCCATGTCATGTCTATCCTTGAGTGTAGCTATCATACAGATTTTCGTGTAGTATACAAGAAAGTTTACATGGGAGAGTTGCATTCGGGGCAAGCCACGGGCCATTTGGAGCTTTATGGACTCTATGAGCTCCCCGATGGCTTCTCGCTCTCGGGCACCTCGTCGGTCCCAGCGAGCTCATCCAGCTCAGAGACAGCCTCGTCGCCTAAAGATTGAGCTTCAGATGGTACCTGCCCAACTGGCCACCGGCGCATTACAGCGATGAATCCACCCCCGGCTATGCGATCACCGACCCTAGGTCGCATGACTTGTACAGGGGAACCGTCAGGCTGGTCCTTGGGGATAACTGTCTTGACATCCCACTCCTTGCCGCCGCCAGTATCACGTACACCATCAGCTGTGGTCGAAACAGGCAGCTCGATGACCCTCTCTGGACGTATGGGCTGCCCTGAACGGAGGATCCAGGCTTGGAAGTCGGCGATCTGGCTGATGGACGGGGTGAAGATGATGAGCAGGCCGTTGGGGTGGAGGGCCTGGATGACGGGGGCGGCGTGGTCTTGAGCCGAGGGAAGGTCAAGAATGGCATGGGAGAGGAAAGGCTCGTTGTCCGTCTGGACGAGGCGGGAGGATATGTATTCGTCAATGGAGCCGATGTGGAAGTCGACGGTGGGAAAGTAGAGTGCGCGGCGGAATTGGCAAATGAGGTTATGCGCCGCCCGCGAGTGCTTGGGGTTGCGATCGAGGGTATGCAAGATGGCTCGGCGATTATTCTTGTAAGCGTCGTACTCTGCCGAAACCTCGGGGGAGAGTTCGAGACCAAACTCGTCCCTTTTGCGCTGCGCACTGCAGAGGGCGTTGCGCAAGCTGGGAGGCACAGCTGGGTTTCCAGCATGAAGAGCTCGAGCGAGGTGCAGGGCTAGACTGCCCATGCCCGTTCCAGCCTCGAATATCTCGAACGGTGGAGGCGTTTGGTCGGCGTCATACTCCTCTTCGCCAGGACGAGGGAGGTTCAAGTCCAGGAGTGAGACGATGATGTTTGCATCATGGGGATAGATCTAGAGGTGAAAATTTGGGGGTCAGCTACAGTTTCAAGGCCAATTGACACCAGAGGGCTTGTACCGGCGTGGCATACCGCGCGCTGTTGATGATGTAGGATGCCATGGACGGCTCATGCAGCACGACGTTGCGGCCCGAGCTATCGAGGACGGTGTCGAGCACACGGCGGCCAATCAGCTCAGACGAGTTGATGGAGCCACCGTAGGAGAGACGTATTCGAGAGTCGGCACGGAGGGGAGCAGTGAGGTGCCATTTAGGAGCTCTTTTGCCCTGCTGGCGTAGGAAGAGGACGTCATTTTCTTGAGGAGAGTTAGCATGATGGAGTCTTGCGGGGATGGATTGGGAGAGATTTGGACCTTGAATTGTGCGGGATGACGAGTATAAACGGCGGAAAGGTAAGGAGAGGCGCCCGTTTAGGACTGGGGGGCCAGCAAGGCGCATTGTGGGAGAATGAAGCTTGGAGCTGGAGAGCAAATGCTTGTCATGATGGGAATTTCTGCAGGTTGCGTTTTGCGCCGGGGATATCTCGGGTAATGGAGTCTCTCCATTCAGCATACAACCTATACCAGTTGACAACCATTGTCCTCCTCTCATCATAAGATGTCGGGTTCAATATATAGAAGGAATGCCCATGGAGTCCCAAGTTTAGAATGTTTTGGTGGTATTTCTCTTTCTAAATTGCCTGCCTCACGAGCAAGATTCCTCCTCTTTCTCGCTGCAGGATGCGCCTATCTCGAGGTCTGTTAGGTTGGGGGGGGGGTTGTTTTTGGGTATCGCCTTCCCTTGCTGATAGAGGGATTAAAAATAGATGAAAAATCAGATGTCCTCCAGTTCCTTCCTTCCTTCCCATGACCGTCTGCCCCGGGTTCCTATCGCGCCTGCCCTCACACAGCTTTCAGTAATCTCCTTTTCCCCCTCCCTCTTGATGCCCTCTTCCCCTTGATGCACCGTCACCTCAACTCCGTCGTTCAACCCCGAATTTCGTCCAATGCATGACCTCGCCTGGTTCCTAATATACATGGGGATAATGCAAGCAAAATAATACGACAAGAATGTCCAAGATTCCATCGTCCAGCCGCAACGGGCGACAATCCGGAAACGCCGAGAAAAAAAAGAAGCCACAAGGAAATATATGCTGGTGCCAGACTCCAGGCTGTTGTATACGGATCGGTGAGACTGCATACGGGCATTTGCATCGTCTCATCTCGGAGGAACGTTTACTAGGTACGTCATTCAGTCGTTGATGACATGTTCGTCGTCCACGTCTTTCAAAGAGGCCGGTGTCGTTGGGGCGAGCACATGGCAGGTTGGAGGAGCTTGCTGGACCCGAGCCAGCGAGAACTAATGGTCGACCAGAGATCCTGCTCAGATGAACGACCACTTGTTGCCCCCCATGTGCTGCTCCATTGCGGCCGCCCACGAGTCCTGCGCCTGCAGCTGTGGGGCACGTTGTTGTTGTTGTTGCTGTTGCTGTTGCTGTTGCTGTTGGTGATGGTGCTGCAGTTGTTGTTGTTGCTGCTGCAGTTGCGGCTGCTGTGGAATATGTTCCGGGGCATGTTCCGTCGTGTGAAAGTCCTCTTCAAAGTATGGAATAACTCGCACGCCCACATGTTCCTCAAGAAGCCTAACCCCAGAGTCATATCTTCGTCGGCATCGCTTCGTCCAGGGATCGACCTTGACGGGACTGTGATAGCAAAACACGTTGGGTTGCTGACCTCGAACAGGGAATACGAGTCCCATCCCTCGCGCATGGTGCCAGAGGTCGATGGTTGTTTGCTTCGTTGCATCTGACTGGGGGTGGGCAGCAACCATTAGTTGCACAATGGTATATCGCAACACGAAGACCTCAACGCTGTTGGCGCCCTGTCGGTGTTCCATTTGCCGCTGCAGAAGTCGAAGTTCTGCCACCAACTTCTCCAATCGCTCGGCGTTCGCGTGGTTGTAGAAGGTCGCCAAATCGGTCCACGTTCTAGCCACATACGGGTGCTTCCGCCCGTATATGGCCTCCAGTTCTTCCGCAATGGTAGGAATGCTGGCCCATAAGAGGTCCGAGAGTGTCCCTGGGCCATGTTTTTGCTGAACTTCATATAAACAGGCAAAAATTTGTCGCAGAGGATGTGACCGCTCGAAATTGGTTGTCGAGTATGCCGCCAGATACTTGCACAAGGCCGTCATCATGCCAGGATCACGACGGACCATACCAAGAAGCAGCTCCTGAATTCCTTGGGGCGATAGCTTCTTCAGATCAACCTCAAGTTGCTTAAAGGCCTTCATGAGGAAATGTCCGCCCTGGTCAGCGTCCCTCATTTCGAAGTAGTGGTTTGCCTCGAGCAAAAGATCGCTGGATCCCGCTCCCCACACCATGATGGTCTGCCATCCGACCTGAGCATCGGTTTCCACCTCCAATTGCCGACACTGCAAAAAGGCCTTCCTCATGTTGCTGATGATAGTCTCCTGAGCCCGGAGCAGATCCGGAGACTGGAGGTATCCTGGTGCTGGCGGAGGAGTCGGAGTTCGGCATCGGATATGGGCTGGGAGATCGGCAGGCAACTCGAAATCGATCAAGTCGTACTCGGTGACGCCCTTTCTCTTCAGATACGTTCCCAGGTTAACAACCTTGCCGTTTCTAACAAACTCGGATACTTTCCCCTCGGCATCTCTTTGGAACTTCTTCGACAGCAGACGCTTGACCTCCTCCTCGGTGTTGTTTTTAACGAAACCCCACTGTGAGAATCGAGTTTTGTACATTTTGGGTCTGCGGAGGGTGAGAAATGTTCATGGAGTCCAGGAGCGAAACTTACGTTGCTTGAAAGCCGTACTTGTCGGCCATGATGGACATGACCTCCTTGAGCGGCTTCCTTTCGTCAAGGTAGAGGGTTCGGATCGTGTTCTTAAACGACTCCCAGGCTTCGGCAGGAACTTGTTCCCTTGAAGGCCGACTCCCCGTTTGTGATCTTTGAGATACGGAGCTTCTTCGTTCACTCTGAGAATGACTATTAGCATGTTGACCACCACAGGGAGAAACGCGGGAGACATACCGCCAGTGTATGCGGAGCAGGAGAGGCTTGAGATAAGTGTGGTGTGGAAGGTTCGCGTTTGATAGCAGGGCTGAATGCTGCGGGTGTGGATATTTGTGATCGTGATGGTTGTCGAACTGGGTGTCTTGGTTTCGAGGGAGGCCTCATTGGAGTCTTGCCCTTTGCAATGGAGCCAGAGTTGGAGTTGAAATCCAAGACGAGCTGGCTTCCAGCATTCATGACTGGTTTAGGAGTTGAGGGGATGGGAGGTTTTGCGAAATAGCCACCGGAGGTGGAGGAACTACTAGTACCTTGGAGTTGATCCATGGTAGGTTTGGGAGTCATTGGCACAGGTGGTCGCCAAATGGCAAACCCGGGCGTGCCAGGCACACCTGGGGTAGCCGGGCTCGGAGAGGCGACTTTGTGGTTATTCATGATGGGGGTTGCCATCATGGGCGACGCAGCCATGGAGGTTTCCATGGGGGTGGCTACTCTGTTGTTGACCATGAAGCTATTCATACTTCCAAAGTGCCCGGACAAGGAACCAACACCTGGGCCGGACACCGACATGTCATGAAATCCGCCAAATGCCATGGGAGGTGGGCTAGCAATCGGGCTGGCGACTCTCGACTGGTCACTCAGAAGCCCATAGTTGGGTTCGCAGGGACTGGCGAGAGGGCTCGTAACGATGGGCGATGCGACGCTGAAGGTACCGAACGGCGACGAAACAGACGGCTCTGGGTTGACAGGACTTGTTATCGTGTTGGATGGTCTCGGGGGGAGCGGCGGCGCAAAGGACTTGTTCTCGAAATGCGCGACAAGACGACCAACACCGCCTCCGGCCTGAGGGCTCATGTTTTCGAGTTCAACATTTTCGGCCACAGCGTCTTGGTGTTGAAATCGCGTTTGATAGTCGGTTGGGGTCGGTGCCCAGTCCATGCCAGAGGAGTCGCCATATTGCCGGTCTGAGGCATAGATGGACTGGGAATGGTCGGTCGAGAAGGAAGCCGAGTTGTTGGCGAGGCCATACCTTGGCCAGGCTTGATCGGTGAAGCCATAAGAGGGTTGCCCGTTGGAGTCGGAAGCACGAGGCCCGCCGGGTGGTTGATTGAACATGTTCGCCTGGGTGCGCGCAGGGCGGACAAGAGATGCCCGTACCGCTGGCTCAAGGGCAGTCAGTGACGGGCTGAGGCGAGTGGAAAGCCTCGGCTGGGTCCTCAGTCGCCAATGCGAGGATTCATCACTCGTCAAGGTGGCGAGCGATGGAGCTCAGTTGGTGGTGGTCGAAGAGCGGGAGGATGGATAGGCGGGCAGAAGCGCCCATGATTAAAGGTACGTATAATAATAAAGAGGGAGCGAGTGGGAGAGGGCGAGAAGGAGAGAGAGTAACAAGCAGCGGCAGCACAGTACCAGCCAGCCAGCAGCACGAGCGAGCAGCGACAGCAACAGCAGCAGGACCAGCACCAACACCAAGCGTGAACAGGGACAAGCAGCGAGCGGGTCTGGGTTCGGGCTGGGAGTGGACTGGGCTGGACTTGACTGGGGAGGTTTGTTTTTGCGGCGACGGTAGGACGGTAACAGCAAGGGAAAACGGCCAGGGCTTGCTAACGTTATCGTTCCCCAGACTTGACGTACCAGCAAGAGAGCAAGAGACAAGATATGGGCGGTGCTATGATAGGGCCGTCAATGCAGCGAGGGCCTGAGAGAAGACGGGGAGAGACGACGGACAGAACGCCAAGCGATGCGCGTGAGAGAGGGCCAGCAAAAGTTCCTTCGCCTAAGTTTCCCAGAAGGGCAAGCCAATCTGCTGTCTACAGGAGTCTGGAGCGTCGTCCGCGGGGTGATCGAGGGAGATAAGAGGACGTATCCCAGGGCCAGGAGCCCGGGGGGGACCTCGACGGTTAAGATTGGGGGTACCCGAGGCTCAGGCACGGACATAGCACGACGATTACAAGAGACAGAGAGGCAGAGGTAGAGAGCTGTTGGCCATGGATGCGCTGCGGTAGGTCGAAGGGCTGTGCAGAGAGAGAAAGAGACGGCGCGCTTTGAGAAGCGTGAATGGACGGGTGAGCGATTCAGCACAAAAAGAAGGGCCGACAAGGCCACACCAAGACGGCAACGCCATCCATGGTGTCGATGGCCGGCTCTCGAGCTGGACCAGTGAGAGGAGAGCTTTCAGGGGTGGGCTTGTGAGAGCATGCGACCATGTTGCCTGGAGCAGAAGGTGTATTGACGGAGCCACCACCCACGTCGAGAGGCGCCAATCATGACGAGCAGAGAGCAGCGCCTGGAGCCGTCGGGCGAGCAGGGAAATCTGCCGAGGGGGCAAGCCTGCATTGTATTCCATTCCAGCGCCGTCGCTTGCTGCAAGAAGGCTGCAGACCAAGACGAGGGCTCGCCGCCAGAAGGCAGAAAGGCTGGGCTCTGTGATTTCCAGAAGACTTCTCGCTGGCTTGTCCCGTTCTTGGGAGCATCAACCGTGAGCGCCACCGACGAGGCCCAAGACTCGACTCCCGAAGCAGCCGGACGCCGCGCGCACCGCTGAGGCTTGCGGATGTCTAGACACACAGGGCTGGGCATTGGTGACCTGAGAAGAGAGAGAGAGAGGATGGTGGCTAGAGCTGACGGGCTTCTGTAGCCACGGCATGGCATGGCATGGCACGGCATCGTCAACAAGGGATGGATGGCCATTGGGGCTGAGAAACTCTGTTGGACGTCGCTGATCCCCCGCTGCTTGAGAGGCGTTCGGCCGTGGCGCCGCCACGCTTTGTTGACCGGCTGTTTCTGAGGCCACGCCGAGGTCTGTCTTGTCGCCGGATGCTTGTGAAGCGGACGGACTCTTTCGCCATAGCAGGGCTGTTATGATGGCTGCTGCTATTCATGGACCAGAGCTAGACGCAAATGGCGGGTTAGAGTTATTAACCTTTCTCTTCCCATGTCAACTTTGACATTTACGAGTGAGCAGCTGCCAAGGATGGATCACAGAATGGACAGAGCCATGTGGGGGTTTGTGAGACCCGGCTCTTCCTCGACTCTGCCCTGTAACCAAGCCGGCTCTCGCCGATGGTCCAAGTGTCTTTTGGCTTCACTTGGGGTTGAGATGAAGCAGAGAATTGCCGTTCGGATAGGGCAATGGACTCCGAGCAGACCGAAGCTCATGGACATTGCCCGAGGAACAAGTCAAGTCAAGGCCTAGTTCCAAACCTGAGACGGCCTAATCGATCGATGGCCTCCCCTACCCTCCAGATGTCAACACGAACTCTACGATTACGAACACAATGTCCTCCCCAAATGAGAAATACCTACAGCCGGCCCATGATAAGCGAGCGACGGGGGCTGCAGCAAATCACAGCTGACTGTGCGCCTGGGTAGGCAGGTCAGGTCGTTAAGGTTGGCTGCTCCCACGTTATCAGAATGGAACGTTCCATGATCGCTGCCAACAACCCACGCTTGGGTCCGGTCCAACCCCTGATCCAACAACGGTCAGGTCCCGGAGCGAGACTCGGCCGAGTGAGCGGCCGAATTGGCGATAGAATAGCGGCCATTGTTAAATACCAGACAATGGAATGCACCTCAGCTCCTTTGTCTTCTCAAAGCTGAGAGCCCATATGAGGCGGATGCCATTCCATGCAATGCCGCCGGATAAAGCTCCATGTGCCGCCCCCGATTCAGGCCCCTGTTACTACCACCCCATGGCGCCGTTTCCTGTCTCAGTGCGCGCACAGAGGTCCATGTCACAAGCAGCAGCTCTGATGCCGGCAACCCCTGCTGCCGGCAACCCCTGCCTTGTCCTGTCCTCTGAACCGCGGAGATGGCGCCGCTGTTCCGTTCCCCCTTTGACAGAGAAGCAACTCGTCATTTCGGTGGGCTCATCAGCTCGTCAGATTCCCGAGCGCCACAGGCGGCTCTTGCAGCTGCGTCATGTGAAGGAGGAGACTTGTCGTTGGCCAGTGCCGCCAAGGCTGAGATGAGCAGATGAGGCCAGCCACACACATCCCACACTCGTCGGCCCAGACCAGACCGGCAGGCGGGCGAGCTGAGACATGGCCGGTCTTTGGATTGGGTTATATGTTTTGTGACATCACATCACTGACAATTGATCGCTGCAGGTCCGTCCGTTCCTTCTTTCTGTTGTCAGCCCGCTCTGACATACATATTGTGCTCGATAGTGTGATTTCGGCAGTTGAGTTTGGATTGCTGACAAGAGCCGCGTAGGCGTGGGATTTGAGGCCAACGAGGCCAATCAAGCACAACTCGCGACTCATCGCTTGGCACCTCCATTTGGTTGGTTGCAAGGAGATCGACATGGTTAACTCGAAACGCGTGTGAGCCGGCAACCAAAACCAACTGCTCAGCCATCTCGAGGTCGAATTAAGGTTGGTTGCGAGGCAGTACCGTCGACCTAACTTGAGCAATACCACCACATTGTAGATCCGTAATGCTGACTCGTCTAAAAGTCTGTTCACTTGATGAATGCTAGGCAAAGGCATTTTATCTTCTGGCATCTTGCTCGACTTCACACTATCCTACACGGCGTACTACATATAACATATAGCGTACACCAAGTATCAACATCTCCAATCATAGCAACCTACCGCCCAAACCCCCAAAGCCCAGGCCAGAGAACATGTATCGAATAGCAAGTGAGCCTTCCCCCAAAAGGCTGTAGAAACGAAAGAAGATGGAGAAGAGAAGAACGGGGGATGGGTAGAAGTGAAGGGAGTATAAAAAGAAGAAAACATGAAATAAAACAAGCAGGTAAATAAATGAAAAGCTGACATGCAGCCTGAACATGTAAAATAGATATAAAAGAAGCTCAAACACCTTGTCTATCCATTTTTGGTATAACCTTTTTCTACTCCCAGAAGCTTACGTGTGGTATGATACGAGTTGATGTAAACAGGAAAAAAAGAGAAGAAACGAAGGAAGCAAGGTTAGTAGCCAGACAAGAAAAGAAATAAGAGAGAAAGAAGAAAAGGGAGGGAAACGCAACAACTAGCCAAAACTACAAGAGCACAAACCATACCGAGCATAATCACAAGTAACCCATGCATGCATGAACCAAACCAAACCAAACCAAACCAACCAGCAACACCGTATCCCAGTCCTTTGCCGCTACGTTATCTTTCCCGGTTATCCGTTATTCCGTGTCCCCTTGTCCCGTCGTGTATTCATTGACAAAGAAACCCTGTGTTTGCCGCCGTGTCTTCGTTGTTGGAGGCGGCTGCCGCACCAATTCCGGGATCCATGGAACCTCTTCCACATCTTTCGTCTTTGGTCTTTCGTATAAGGTGTTTCGAAACAAGTTGCGAGTGTAAATGTGAGAGAACCCGGCTCATAGCAACGGTCAACTCGACAAAGGAGGGGTGTATGAAGTGTGAGTAAAACGGTTAGAAGTCGAAGCGAAAGCCGAGGGTTATCGAGGCTAAAGCAACGTCAATGTTGGTGTAGGAGCGAACGATTCGGGTTCGGTTAGGCCACTTCTTCGCCATCTTTCTCTTCCCTGAATCGCAATCCGCCTTCCACCTTGATCGCGTCTTGGACCCAGGCAGTTTTGGCCACCTTTTCGACGGTCCATCGGCCCCTCGCTCGCTTCAGCAATCCTTCCGTAATCTCCATGGCACCCAAGAGGCCCTTCTCCTTGAACTTGGCCTCATCACCGTCATGGTCAGTGTCGTCCCCAGCGTACTCAACCCATCGCCACTCGACCCTGGCAATGCGGTGGCTGGTGCGGCTGCGCATGCGGTGCGCGTCACTCATGCCTGGGTGGGGATCGAAAGGTAGCCGAGTCTCGAGGAGAGCGTAGAGCAGTACTCCGAGAGACCAAGCATCAGTTGCTCTCCCATCGTAGGGCTGGCCCATGATAACTTCGGGTGCTGCATAATCGTCGGATCCGCATCGGGTTTCAAGCCTCTCGTCGTCGGCAATACGTCGTGAGAGGCCCAGGTCAGTTAGGATGACAACTGAGTGAGGATAGGTCGCCCAGTCAATTGATGGATCTGCGAGTTCAGAAGGAGTGAGGTTCACAAGCACATCTACAAGTATGTCAGTCTCTTGGCCATTACATGTCACGGGAAGGGGAGCCTACTCTCGAGTTTGATATCTCTGTGCACAATTCTCCTTTCATGAAGATAGCTCACAGCGCCAACCAACTCGGCAAAGATTCTTCGCATCAGCGGTTCCTTGAGGACGGAGCGGTAAGTGGTCGCAACGTCAAAGAGATCACCTCCGGGGCAGTAACTCAATACGAGAATTGCCCGCGAAGGCTCAATGCTCCAAGCCTTAAGATCGACTAGAGAGGGATGGTGGATCGATTGCATAATCTCGAGCTCCCGCTTTAGGCTCATCTCAACCCGCTCTTCGCTGGCACCACCCTTGGGTCCATGCTCACACACTTTGACAGCAACCAGTGTCTTGCGGTCAAGGCTCTGCTCAGGTTTCGGTGTAAGTCGTCCATGGTCTACCTCGGGAGAGTCCTCATCAGGTTCGATCTGACTTGTGGCCAACATGACCCTACTAAAGGTTCCTTGGCCAAGTAGTCGTACAGCTCTCCATCGACGACGCTTCCTATCCTGACGGCCAAAGGCCTCAAAGTATTCGAAGCTGGGCCGTTTAGGCCTGCTGGTGCCATCGGCAGAGTCTCTTGAGGACTCGCTCGGGGGAGGAGTTGGTGGTTGAGCGACAGAGGGTGTGAGGCCACGAGACTGGGCGAGGTTGAGCTCTCGGCGGATATGAGGCTCAAGTGGATGTCCCGAAGGTTCAATCTTGGGGCGGGTTCCAGACACAGAAATTTGTCTCTTGGGGATGCCCATAGGGTCAGGAATGTATTCACTGACACTTCGGTTTCGGGTATGAGGATGTCGGGGTTGGCTGGTCGTGGTCTGTGTCGGTACATTCTCACCAGGCTCAAGGGTCGAGTAGATTTTACGCTTGGCGCCGTTGGCGAGGGCGGCGTCTATGGATTCACCGTTGCTGGTGACGAGGACAGAGCCTTCTCCGACACTTTTGAGGCGGAGCTGTGGAGGTGACGCAGAACCCGCGCTCAGCCTCTTCCAGGGTCCAGGGGAGTCGCCCGACATTAGGGGGCTCGGGAGCGGGGTGACGTCGCCCATGGCAGATATAATAGGGCTGGGAACCAAGCTGCTGGTCCCGCTGGCGGTGCCGATACTGTTGGCCAAGGCCTGCTTGAGGCTCGGTGTTCTCGAGATAGGGCGCAAGCTGCTGGCCGAAGCCCTGTGGTTCAGTGTCAAAGAACCACGCGAGGATGTGCTACCGTTGCCATTGAAAGATTCGCGTCGGGTGGGGGTTGAAGGAAAGGCAGGAAAGTCTGTTGAGATACGTAGGGATCCCAGAGGACTAGGAGAGCGCCTGGCACCAGAAGAGATGTCTGGGGTCAAGGCCGCGAGCTGAGGGGGCGGCAGCTCGTCCTGCTGGATCGGTGGAGATGGCGCTATTGTATTGGCACGGAAGTGGGCGAGAGGCGGCGTGGTGACGGATACATCTGGGAGCGTGAAAGAAGCCAAAGGACTAGTAGACAGCACGGCATATGCGTGGTCGTGACGACGGGAGGCGGGCGCAAGGGAGGTGGCAGCAGGAGCGGGAGCAGAGACGGGAACGGGAATGGGGCGAGACCTCAGCCCATGTGAGGCATCACGGTCTCGGTGCGAGTTGTCTAAAGGGTCGCAGTTGTTGGTATCGATGGGCAGTGCCGTCGTATTTCGGGGGGCGTAGGGCGTGTTCATGGCTCCGCTGTGGGCGTCGGGTCGTCGGAGTCGCTTGGAACCAGACAAGGCCAAGCGGGACAGACGAGGCGGCAGTCAAGCAGTCGTCGTCGAGGTGCGAGGTTTCGAGAAGCGGACTATGGTGTAAGTGACCTGATTAGCCTCTTTCCAAGGTGTTCTAGGGATAGAGGATGGACTCGGCTATCAGAGTCGATGTGGGGTGACGAGTCTTGATATCAAGGCCTCTGGAACAGTTACACTGACGTACCTTGGCGCAAGGAAACCGCTAGTGTTGGGCCAAGGGGGCACGAGTGCTAAGGAATGGCGTGGCGTATGGGTACGTCGATGGTTGGCGAGACGAAGGAGAGAGACCGGGGGGGAAGGAGAGGGAGAAGAGAAATCGACCGAGGGCTCTTCTATAACGCGGACATGAGAGGCGAATCAATCGAGGAGGAGAGGATGGCTGGATGAATGGCGAGAAGATGTGAAGCGAGTTCCGTGTGGCAGTCGCTCAGAAGAGAGCGAAAGTGGGTGGGAGAGGAAAGGGAAAGGGAAAGAGAAAGAAGAGGAGAAGCCAAAGGGGAAAAAGAAGCCAAGATCGACGTCGTTGGTCAAGTAGAGATCAAGGATGGTTGGATGAGATGGGATCGTGGGTCCAGACCTTTGGGTTAGACTAGACTCTGGCAGCAGCAATAGTATCTGTAGGTAGGTATCGGTAGGTAGGCAGGAGCAAGGGCGAGACTGCACTATGGGCGGGTCCCTTGCCTTTTTCTCTCCAGCCAGCTGCTGTGACTCGACTCTTTGCCGTGTGGGTGGTCTTTCGTGCCCCGAACGATGAACGATGAGAGTCCACTCTTTCCTTCCAAATGACCTCCAGCGACTGACCTCCAGTGACCCTTCAGTGGTTCCTTCCCTTGTAAGTTGGGACGGCGGGCAGGAAAACTGGGGCCGTCCGACTCGATAGTTTGGTACCCTTGCACGCCTGGGGAGGTGAGGAAGGTACCTACAGGTGTGTGTGTGTGTGTGTGTGTGTGTGTATGTAGGTTGTTGTTGTTGTGCCAAGAGGGGGGAAAGGAGCGGGAGAGGCAAGTTGAGTTTATGCTGGACGCGAACCTTGAGGTAAACTTGGCGTTGAGCGTAGAAAAAAGACTGTCTGCGGCGTCGAGGGCGATAGGGAATAATTAGAGAAGGGCAAGGGAGAAAGAAGATTAAAGTAATTTGTTCGGAAACGAGAAAGCGGAGAAACGGGTGGTTGCTCTGCTCAGCTGCGAACGGCTTCACAGAAGGGTTC
Organism: Fusarium piperis; assembly: GCA_027886205.1. Classification (NCBI taxonomy): domain Eukaryota; kingdom Fungi; phylum Ascomycota; class Sordariomycetes; order Hypocreales; family Nectriaceae; genus Fusarium; species Fusarium piperis. The sequence continues at coordinate 153,907 of RZGM01000033.1, forward strand.
CCCCCCAAAACAAAAGCAGGCGGCCAGGGGGTACCCCTAGGGCAAAGAAGAGCGCTGGGCAACGATGGATGGGGAATGCAGAAATGGTCTCGTGCAGGTCAATTTGCGATGTGGTCGTCGACCCGGTCACTCCTTCACCTCTACGAGGTGGCCCGAGACGAGATGGTATGTTTCGCTCGCTGGGCGTGGCGTGTTGAGAGAGGGAGCGCCAAAGGGGGCAGACAGGAGGGTAAAAAAGATGGTCACGCTGTGCCGCGCATGGACGAGGTGTAATTTCCTGCGCGCGTGTGAGGTGTCTCTTTTGTCTTTATCTGGGAAGACATAAGAAGACTCTTGTCGATTAATTGATTGAATGCGATGGAAATGAATGATTCATGAAAAGGGACTGCGCGGAGAGAGGCTCGAGATATTAACCTGGTCATGGGGCGGCATCAAGCTTCCCGCACGCGCATACGATGCGATGTAGGCGATGCGTACTCGCACACACAAAGACGACCCAACATGAACACTGCTTCTACTCTAATGGACTCGGCCAGCGGCACAAAGACGTGGACAAGGGACGAGTCGTTTCGCCAAGGTTGCCATCCAAGGTAGGGCGGAACACTGTCATTCTTGTCCGGCCGGTCGAGGGAGTCTTTATGACCGTCTGTCTGTCCATCTCCTGCAAGCCAAGGTAGGTTGCAGGTAACGTCGGTTCCATAGCTTGGCCCTCTTGCTTCGTTACACCTGCACCACCACCGGCACCACCAACCATCCATGACCCTTGTCCCATTGCGGCATCCCGAGAGCCCATTGCTGGGGGTCAGGTCCCAGATCCATTATCAAGCGAAACACGCCCAGCTTCACATCTGGAACGCACGACTGAGCGCCATGCAACCGAGTTGCTGCGGTAAAAGAGGAACATAGGAGTGAGTCCCCAGTGTAGACTCGCAGAACTAGAGTTGGCGTTCCCCAACTCGATACTACGTTGTTCCCTCTCCTCCTTTGTTTTTCTTCTCCAACTCTCAAACCCCTGCCTCCCAACCCGTCCGTCTGGGCCCTCCCCTCTCTCCCCACCGCAGCCCACTGACTGCCGCTGCAAGGCGGGCCACTAGGAGCCCTACAATAGCCCACCCGCCGCGGGCTTCCCTGCTCCATTCCTGCGCGTCCTGCCTGCGATCGTCTTTTCTCTTTTCAATCTTGCTGACTGGTCGCTGTTGATGACGTTAATCAGGTAGGGGCACAGGAATCATCATGTGCCGCCTCTGCCGCCGATGTCATCGCCGTCAATCTCCCGTTCCTTCCGCTCCGGCCCTCCGGCCTCCCCGACTCCCGTCCCGGTCGGGGGTCTCGGGTGAACCTCATCCCATCCTGGGCAGGAAATCCCAATTGGGCAGTAAAATTCGCCCATGCCCAGATACGGAAGCCGCGGGCAGCATTGCCATTATTGCCTCGGGCGGTAATCAATGCTGCAGTTGCCAAGTGAAAGCTGGGGTATGTATCGCATCATGGTGTGCATGGTCGGGTCGGCCATCAAGTGCTTTACGAAAGAAAGAAGCAGATCCAGCCAAACCACTCGCGTCACCGAGTGCTCATCCCTTCCATCCTTTCCCGCATGATAGAAAAACTCTTTTTTGGCGCCTTCCAAGCTTGCTGGGCACTACATCTTGTCCTCTACCTCGACCACATGGCCCATCCAGCGACTTCATTGGCTCATCACCTCAATGGGCATCTCACTTTAGGCAAAAAAGACATGCTGAAGGGCGGCATCATGTGCCAAACCCCGTGACGTTGTCTTGGATAGTCCAAACCGTCTTGAATAAACATTGGCTCGCCCGTCTTGACATGTCACCGATGCCAAAGGTTAATCTGGAGGCTGGTAATGGGACGGCTCGAAGTGTAACTGATGCGCTGTTGTGCCAAGACTCGTAAACTGTCCAGCTAGAAAATGAAGCATCCTGGGCTTCTGGATAGGCCAAGAGTTTTTCATGTCAATAGCTTGATATACCGGTCTCTAGTCATCCAGTCTAGGAGCTAGGACGATTCAGTCTTCAGTCGCAGTCCCAGTATGCAAGCCCCGGCTTGGAATGTTCAATCTTTCAGCCACAGATCAACATTGATCTTCCCTTCTTATCAATCTCATCAATTGGGACTCTTGGGTTGTGCCGAGCCTTGATAATGGCAGGCTTCCTAGCTATGCCTCCACTATATGATGCGCAAGTATACGGCGATCACGCAGCCATCCGCAACCTAATCGTGCAGAAACCTGCTTCACTCGTGATAATTCGGCCTGGAGGAGATACAGCCTCCCGAAATGCCCGTGATTGGTCCGTGTCTGAGTCTTGATGGCCTTGAAGCACTTGGCGTCGCTGTTCAAACAGCGTGTAACTGACACTGAACATGTTTGAGTCCACTCTCGGAAGCACGGCGAAACCGCTGGGCTATAGTTCTTCTTCAAGTTCCACAAGCTTGGGCGTTCTCACCACATCAGTTCTGGAGAAAGTGTATGTGCTACAGCATCATCATCCTCGGAAGAGGCAGGTTGTTTGTTGCCCGTGAAACTACCCACTGTCGGGTGTCACACCTATTATCCCATGATAGGGGCTAGAACTTGGCTCTACCAATTCCGTCATCTCCTAAAATTACACAAGCCGCCGGCTCTGGTAGACATGGGTACGCCGTCTGTTGCACAATGGACACAGCCAATATGCCAGTTAGTCTGTTTTGGGCATCCTGCGTGATGCTGTGTTTCAATGCAGTCGGCCCGTGTTACGGATTCGCTTCGTTTAGTGTGACGATGCGACTTTAAAAGGAAAAGTTCGCGGTATAGGGCGAAATACCGTCTTCTTGGTAGATGCCCGGGATGCCCTCTCTGCCCGCATGAGTAGAGGATTGGCTGGGTCAACAACTACAGTAACAACGACATATTCGAGGTGTAACCACAAGACTGAGTTGTGGCGAAATATAAGAGCTAGGACTGGCTCATATAGATACCATCAAAGCTCTGGGCTTAATCTCCCGTTCTCAGAGTCACTCGCCAGGCTCGTGGGGAGATGTGTGACAGCTTTCGGTAAATTGCGTGCCGAGGAGGAAGCAAGAGCGCGACAGGCATTGGTGCCAAAGAGATAGCATAGCAGCACCGCGTACGTTGCTTAGAACTAACATGCCCAGTCATAACTACCGCACAGCCTCTATAACCTCTATCTCTTGGTTATGACGGTCGTGCCTTGTTTAGAACTATCATGTCTTGGTTGCAGTCATGATACTTGGTCATACCCATTGCATCTAGGTTATAGCCTTGTGTCTCAATTATAGCCTCAGTTATAATTAGGTTGCAACTCTTGTGCCTTGGTTATAACCATCATATTGAACACACACTCTCTCCGTATACCTCCCTCCCGGCCTGACCCGGCAGACCAGCTTGGTCAGGAACACCTCAGACTATCCAGCAGTACGGTCGCGTGCTGCAAGGCGCACGTGCGGCTTACAAAGTCGCAGCATAAACACATGTCGTCTCAATTAACGTGACTGACCTCATGTTCAGTCGACAACTACATCTCCACTTGCATGAGAAAGGGTACCTTTGGAGATCATCAGATTCCGTCGTCAACCAGACGAATCACAGCATCAAAAGGACCCATCCGCACAGCTCAAAATAGACAATTCAAGTCATTATTCGACCACGGCATCTGTCTACTCTCTCTCATGCCCGCTCTCTTGCAGACACGGTCCGATCCCTTCAACGAGAGAACAAGTGGCAAAAAATACAGGACCGCAGTATGATGCCTCTTTAGTCCAAAGCTGAGTGCCAAAGCCTCCCCTTATGGCAGGGGCCATGTTGATCCTCCGGTCCGTATTTCCTCAGCTCGGTGGCTGTGTAGGTTCCCAACGTCCTCTTTTTCTCTCTTATCCGTGTGTTTGCTGACCTTTCGTGTTTCTTCGTCCCTGTTTGGGATGGTCGTGTTTCCTTGGCGTAATACATAATAATCTGTTCGTGGTCGCGTCACGGCGTTAACAGCCGCCCCAAGTATATACAAGAAAAGAGAAGAAATCGGCCCGTCAAAGAAATCCATGGTTTCTTTAGAAACAAACATGTTGTAATATGTGATATGGTGAGTAAGCAGCCACGCAAGCGAGCTGGTCGGCTAGCTAAGCTGCAAGCATCAGGTCAAGCTTATTAGAGGTCTCCCATTTGGTACCGCGTCACCCTGGCCCCATAGCCAATCGGGGGTCTGCTGACCGGAGCAACTGGAACCATCGAGGGGGCTGAGCAACGCGGTAGATACCTCGGGCTGGTCGTTGGTCTTGTCCATTGGGTGGGGGAGGCTTGCAAAGGTGCTTGAGTCCTTTGCGAATGCTGATAATCGGCCCAGGCGGTAGTGATGTAACCGCCGCGCCTCCTCTAGGTCCCCCTGCTTGTGCAGTGCCGTCTCCAGGTTGGCGAGGCATGTCTCGAGTAAGCGCTCGTCGCCGTCGGGTGTGCCCAGGAGTCGCATGGCTTCTCGGAACCAGTGGACAGCAGAGGAGAGGTCGCCCATGCGGTAGCTGTAGTTGCCCAGCTGGATATCCACCACGGCCTGCTGATCGTCGTCCATGTCGTATTCTTTGAGGGTCTGGAGGCATCGAATGGCTTCGTCATTCCTCCCTTCAGCGCTCTTGACTGTACACTGGATGGTAGTTTGTGTAATGGCAATCTCGGATAACCAAGCGTGACGTTTCCCAGTCGCATCCGTCTTTGCTCGATATCGCGTAGCCACTTCTAATGACTCGGCCGCTTTGTTGTTGCTGACCAGACAGTCAATATGGTCGCCGTATAATGTTGTGGTCAATAAATTTGCTGGCCCTATTCGCTCTTCCAGGTCTGGTACGAGGGAAGCGTAGAGTCGCGTCGCAAGCTCATAGAATTCCGAGAACTCTTGGGATCCTAGAATCTGCCATATTCGGGTCATTGGGTGGTTTTGACCAAGGACGACAGGCACCATGCCAGCGACGTAGCCCATGACGAGCTTGGTGAGGTCCTTTTGATGATGTCGATTGAGGTACCATACAAGGCAGATTGTGCGAACGACAAAGATGGGGCTCTCTGACCCTATCAACACCCTGAGTGACTCAAAGGCCGGGCTCAGGACCTGTGTGATGGATACGTCGTCATACCGCATCATGGATCGGTTGACGAGGCTGAATAGTGTTATGACACGCTCAAACAGCTCTTCGCCCTGGTCCCTCGATTTCCGGCTGACGCAGTAGACGTTATGTTCGTGCTTCCAGACGCCGCTGGAAAAGGACGCATCGACGTAATTTCTAAACAGGCCCAGGACCTGCTCAACGCGGAGCGTCTCTGGAGGCGGTGGTAATGACGGGCTCGGGGCGGGCGATGGTGTTCGGCAGTTGACTTCTATGTGAGTATTGACGTTGGGTAGCTCGCCAGCACGGAAGCGAGCTACCAGCCCTGGATTCCGTCGGATGTAGCGGTTGATGTTGTCGAGATCGACCTTTTGGCCTCGGATTGTGAACTCGGAGGCCTTGCCTTGGGCGTCTCGCTCCGTCTTGATGATGAGGATGGCCAGGACCTCGTCGCTCTTGAGCTTCTTGTCGAGCCCCCACTTCCATATCCTCGACTTGTACATCTTGACGCTGGGAGGCAGGTCAGCCAGTCAATCCACTGCGATTTACCGTGAGGACGGATAGAATAGCAAGCAAGACCCGGCCAGCGAGGGTCATTCATGTAGGAGCAAGCAAGGAAAGAAGGCGTTGACGCACGTCGCAGTGAAGCCGTGTTCACGCTGGAGTGTCTCCATGACATCTTTCAGCGGGCGCTTCTCCTCCTGATACAGGCGAGTGATGATGGGCCTCTTCTTCTCCCACTCTGAGCTCGGGATCCGTTTCCCGGGAGCAGAGCGCGGGGTGCTCATGTCGGTATCGTCAGAGTCTCCCGGAGTCGGCCTGCGCCTCGCCGAGAAGACGGTGGAGGAAGCCATCATTGGGGGCTAAAGCATTTCCCTCGGTAAGCAAGAGGATCTGAAGGCACAGGGATAGAAGAGGGCTATAAAGGCTGAGCAGCTGTTGCTTATCGGGTAGATTGATGCGACTACCAAGAAGGAGTCGTAACTGGGTCTCAAGCTGAATGGAATGAGGGTGAGGGAGGGGAACGTCATATAACACGAGGCGGATGAAGGAAGCATGAAGGAAGAAGGACTCGATGACCCAGCAAAAGTGCGACCATGACCCAATAAGCTCAGTCGCCTTGACGCCTCGACAGGGACCCTGTTCCTCCAGCCTCAGCCCGGCGAGGCAGCCGGAAGGGCTCTCTGCAGGCTACCCCTCCATCATGGATGGATGGACCCATCCTGGTACAACAAGGACGATCAGCTGGGGTGGGGGCCGCTTTTGCTGCTGTTGTTGTCTCGCGAGGTGATGCATCTGGGCCCATCTGCATCGACAGATCTCGAGAGACAACTCAACGTGGATCCATGCAATGTTGACATCCAAGTTGTATTGCCCATTGGGCCGACATTAGACATGCTGCATAGATGCCCCATCACTCCGTCCCCGTCCCTGGTGCGTCTTACATGTTCAAGGTGAGTGGAGGATGGATGGATGGAGGGAATCCATCCATCCTCCATCTCTCAGGACATGTTTCAGCGCCCGTGCTATAGCGTACTCTGGGCCACTCAGCCCTATGGCGAGTCACGCACTTCCGCACCAACGTTCCCTGTGGCTGCAGCAAAAGTGCCCGTCCACGATCCGACTGCGGGCGACTTGGTGGAGGCCCATGGGTTATGGGCCATGGCGCGGTGGAGATGGCGGAGCTGGTACCCGACCGACGGACTTGACGAGACTGAGCGAGCAGGGTTGTTCTCCGTGCCATACCCACCCTCCCTGAAGTTCTGTCTGGTGTCTTTTCCCGCCGAGTTTCAGTACACCATGTCATGTCTTCAACGTCTCTAGCCGCCGCTGCTTTAGGTTCCCTCCCCCTTCATCCAATCCAAGCCATGGCTCCCGGTCTCCCGTCGCGGGCGGGCGGGCGCTCTAGACTAGGACCGTCGATGGCGTCAGGCAACAGAACCTTGAGGTCACTTGCATGTGGCAATCGAAGCTAGAGCTCCAATCCAAAGCTAAGGAGGCCTGTGAAATGTATCAATTCGAAATGCCTACCTGCAGTCAGATTGTCATCCTTGTTTCTCGCACCCAGATCTTCGCAACCTTTGTCAGTAGCTTTAAGACAAGGCCCTTAGTTCCGGGGCAGTGCGCAAGCTAGCCTCTTGCATTGAGGCCACCAACATGAATGCGCGCGTCGCATTAAACGAACTGATCAAGAAGGAAAGCTGGTTTTCTTGGTTGTATCATCTGACCAAGGTAATATCAAGAATCGACGAGGAAAGTATAATCGCTGTGTGTTCATGATGCATCTATGGATGCCCCAAAAATCTCTTCCGTATGAACGCCCAAGGGTATATCCAACCATTCATTACATAAGTCGTTATTCCATCGGTTTCTTTCATCGACGAGCTCTCAAAGGATTGTATTTGCAGCGGTCCTCCTCATGCCGCTGTTGGTACCAGTATGAACTGAGCGACTTGGTGCATCCCAAAGCTTGATAGCTGCAAGGATATGTCGACTTTTCTCCGAACCGACATCCCTCCCTGATGTGTTTGTTACGGTTGCTCACACTCGCAAATCTCTTTTCACATTGAGGGCAGCTAGGCTTCCTCTTAGTTGTAGTCGTAGTCGTAGTCGTCGGGGGTGTTGTAGCAGCAGATGAATCGCTGACCGGCAAAGGAGGCTCCAAATGTTGAGTCTCCTGACTCTGAGGTTCCTGCCTTGGCATTTGGAAGTCTAGGTCATAAATCTCATAGCCCCGGGGGTCAATTCCTAGAAATTCGGTGTCCTGGCAATCAAGGAAGCCAAGCCCTTGGAAGTCGAGGTCGTCCGGCGTCTCGCCTAAGCCCAAGGTATCCGACGTGTCCAACGTGTTTGCCGTCGGCAAGACAGTAGTCGCCGCCGTCATCACCGGTGGCGCACCTGAGATGGAACCTGTAGTTGCCTCAGCGGAGTCCATTGGCAAGCGGAACCCTGCTAGGCTCGCCAAATTCGATGCCGTGGGTGTCGTCGAAGGCAACCGAGTCCGCTTCTCGCTCGCCTTGCGCATCTCCAGTATGTACCGGCTCACAGAGTTTTTGACAGGTGAGTCCATGCCAATGCCGGAATCATACGAGAACCCGTCCTCAGACTTGAGGCTGAGGAATTCTTCCACCATTGCGCGGGATTGGTTGTCAACTGAGAGTGGCGATGCAATAAACTGCGGCTGGTCATCTTCCAGGGTATGTTGGGTCGCTGTCCAATTGTTAGTGCCATTTGCACAAGAGAGGAACTTAAGACTTACACGATGCTGCTGCGAGAAATATTGTAAAGGCCACTGATTCAAGCAGTAGGGCCACTTTAGCATTAATAGGCTTCCCATCTGATGTCTCGGGGAGAATTGTGTCTTTGTGATAAGTTGACTCATCAAAGAAATCTTCGATGCGAATAGACTTCCTCCAAACCCCCTCCAGGTCAGGAGAGGGAGGCCGGCCGTCTTGTAAATCCTCAATGCCTTGAGGGGTGCTATTTTCCTTGATCCACTTGAGGCGTCTCGGGTGCCTCTCGTGAGTCTTCATCTGTCGCTGGATCGACTCTAATCGAATGCCACACGACACTATCCTAGTTGGTTCCAGGTTGTCGCAAGAGACGAGTTCCTTTATCAAGTTGCCAAATCCAGGCTTGTAAGCGTTCGCAATCGAAACGGGAATTGTGTCGATGTTCCAAGCAGCGCAAGCAATCTTGTCAAACAAGGCCATTTCAGCTTGAGTGAGGCCGCATTTCCAGCGCCATAGATCAGCGGCAAATCTGAATACATTGTTAGTAAGAAGATAAAGAAATGGAGCAAGAAAGGTTCGTACTGAGATACAAGGCCTTCCTCCTGAGAAATTTGGCAGACCAGAGCGTCCGCTACAAGGAGGCTGGTGAGAGTCTCAGCAAGGCCGCAGGGTGCAAGGTTATTCATGATGTTGCGGAGAGACTTGAGTCCTAATTTCCAGGCATTGTGAGTATCGGCACAACTGCTCGATATCTCTAGATACTCATGTTGGTCGATGCAATTACCGCAGAAACTGCCTACGATCTGACACCGCCGTTCAAGCCGCACTAGAGAGGCGCGTCCAGCCTTGTGACGCTTTCTGTAGCTCTTCGTGTGACCTATGAATAGAGGGACATCACTAGGTCGTGCAGATGTCGGTAGCGGCTTACCCATCTGACCAAAGCTATACGGAGCGGCGAGTGTCGAGGCACAGGGCCCAGGTGGTGGCGACAAAGCGGGAGAGAAGGCTGAAAGTGGGTTCATGACTTCTTCGACTGGGGTTGGCAGACTCGAGAACGTGGCAGGTGTGAAGGAGGGAGAAGTAGCCATCGCGTGAGGGTCACTTGCAGTGATAGATGCAAAACCCTCCCATGGTGGTTGAGTCTCAAAACCCCAACCGTACGCCGCGTAGCTGATACAAGAGAGACTCGCGTCCCCACCAGGTGAAAAAGAGAGCGGCGACGAGTTGATCCAGGACAAGTCCTGTTGTGGCAGCTCAAGAAGCCCTTGTGATGGTTTCCGTGGGGGGTACCTATTCACCATTGGACCATACCCAACCTCCATTTGGGGGACCTCGCTGAGAGTCTGAATGATGGCTGGCGACCCAACCTCGGCGGCAAGGTGGACGGCCTGTGTCATTCGCTCACCATACATTGGAGACTGTTTCAGCATCTAGATCATATCGGAGTGATCCCACAGGACTGCGGCCAGCAGCGGTGTCAAGACGCGATCGATGCCCGCTTCAAGGTCGTCCGCGATATACCCTTCAAAAGTTGCTTCTTCAGCAACCATAGCTTGAACTGTAGGATAATGGCCAAGACGAATGGCGACGCAAAACGGATCGTACGTTATGTCGGGGTAGTCAGGATCAGGTACATCCACTGCCGTTGGTCTTGTGCGGTCGATGAGATCCAGCAGATACTGGTAGACATCAAATAAATCATTGTCGAGGAGTCGCCGAAGGAGGTCAGAGTTGAAAAACACCTCGATCTCTCTGGATCTGAGGAGGGGCTCGCAGAATGCAACTAGATCACCAAGATTGCCCTCCATTGCAAGCTGGTAAATCCTGTAATTCTGGCTTTTCAGATATTCTTCCTTTTGATGTTCGGATGATTGACCAATACGGTGGCAGACTTCAAGATCAGCCAAGCCAAGGTCAATGCATCGCTCGCGGATGGCATGGATGTGGGTGCCAGAGAGAATACCCTGCTCTCGGAGGGATGCAAGGTCGAGGCCATCGTAGAGGGCACGCTCTAACATGAGGTCATTGACCAGCAATTCAATTTCCCTGGTCGTGTCGTTGTAGGGTTCCCACATGGATAAGCAGTTAGCCTCGGCCTTCAAGTCGGCATAGTGCTTGACAACTGTGTTGAAGTCGAGAGCCAGCTCAAATGGTTTGACCTTGACCTCTGGAATGGCGCGTGCAATCGCGCGCTTGAGATCTCTTCCACGGACGGCTATCGTAGTCGTCTTCATAACCCTATTCTTCTCGACAATGAAAGAGAGTGTGGGCATGTCGCATCGCGAACCGACTGTGACATACTTGCCAGAGCCGGAGGAGACGGCTTGGTAGATGTGGCCACTGACTTGTTAGTCGGGAAGTAGGCTCTGAAGGGACAGTGCCTTTGTGCCTACTTTTGAAATATTTCGATATAACCCATATACGGTCCTTCATCTTCTGGAAAAGGCCGTGTCCCATGGGCCGCCCCTCCTAGGCGGCTTCTCTTGAGAGGAATATCGATGGGGTCAGACATAGCCGGGCCTTGCCTGTGCCACCGGAATTAACAAAAGTCGCTGGAGAAAGGGGTCTGCAAGCGCGTCGTCTTCCAACAGGACGAGGACCATGGCCCAAGGCCTCACAAAAGACCAGAAGTAACAATATCGTGAGAGTAATCTATCGTAGCGCAAGGTGGATGAAATGAAGTGAAATAAAGGGAGTTGGGTTTGAAGGTTCGGGTTTGAGCGGGGGAAGAAGGTCCGACCGAGAGAATTTAGGAATCGGCCCAAGTCATGCGGGCCCTACAAACATGGGTGAGACGAGTGACAATGACTGCAGAATGGTTCGCAAGGCATCCAAGAGCCTCAACCGAGTTAATATGGGGAAATTTTTTGGATATCTTCTTGTCTGCGTCAATTTTTTGTCCTATCTCTCTGCTCTGCGCAACTTGACTGCTCTCTTGCTGCAGGAAGGGCACTGTCTTTTGTACCCACCGCTGTACAAGTTGACATCCGAGTTCCAGAGTCTATACTCGGCGTCGGTCCAGTCCTGTGTACTCATCTTGCGCAGCAGGTCGCTCCAGTATCGCTTTCGTCTTGGGCGGTAGGTGTTGCAATCAAGACACCAACTCCACGCGCGACTCACCCGACCCTGAGAATCGACAGGCCGGAACCGCTGCAGCAAATCCCTTGTCAAGGAACACGAGCAGCTATCTCCCTTGGGATTTGGTGGCTCTGAGCTCCAGCGGGCGACGTGATGATCACGATCAGGCACTTGTAGATGCCACAATCTCGAGGCAGCGAGCATCCTTTTACAGGACAGCGCAAGCATGACTCGGTCGATTGGTAGGGCATGCTGGGAGATTTGCAAAAGTATCTCAGGGGGGAACTTGAAGAGTAAACACGAGCTGGAATCAGTCTGACCGGATAGCTGATGATACATGGTTAGCCTCAAGCTGGAAGGAAGATGAGGGAGCACAAGTACGCACACCGGAAGGGATTCTGAAAGGAATCATGTATGAACATGTTGCCGGTTCCTGTTGTCTTGACCTGTTTCGAAGCTGAGGCGGCATGTATGAGACAGGTTGACGAACGAAAAAAAACCAGTCTTGTTGTATTGAGAATGTACAAGTGAGGATGAGGAAGTCGCGTACTCGTCGCTGAGGTCATGACGCCTCAGGATATAACTCGAGTACCCGCCGAGGCGCCTTTGGATGTTTTCGAGACTAATCACTAAACACACAAGGCCATGGAGTAATTATAGATAAATATGATAACTCTCCTCCTAGGTACGATCTTCTTAGCGTCCGCTTAAATTTTATATCCCAAAGCCTTGCCAAGCAACCCCTCCAGTTAGAGATCATAGTCCGCCTGCCCGCGTCCCCTGGGGAACCGAGATCCACAGTGGATGGGGCGCTGGAGAGCATTTAGCGCCTAATGATTGGCCAACATGCTCTTTAACACTGCCCCACCTCGCGACGCCAGACGCGTAAAGTCGCGTCTCCCACTTTACGCATCCCCCATCATCTCCCTGGCATCCACGCCAGAATTTCGCCTTGTGACATTCCTCATAGCAACGCTCGACGACGACCAAGACGAAGACGACGACAACATGTTGCGGCAAGACTTTAACCGAATCGACCCCAAGAGGCGAAATGTCGTCGACTATCGCAAGAAGCAGTTTGCTACTCCTCAGTACAAGGACCTCGACTATCCTCATCGCCTCAACTTTTACGCGGATCCTCCCACCGCAGACATTACACTTGAGCAGTTTGAGCAATGGGCCATCGACAGACTTCGAGGCAGGTTCTTGAACTCTACAGCGAATTGCTTCGCCTCTAACACACGGCAGTCCTCGCTGAGCTCGAAGCATGCTCGTTCCGCAACAAGTCCCCCGCCGAGACAGCCACGCACATGAAGCCCATCCTCAAAAAGTATCTGAACCTTGAGGCCAATAGCTCAGGCTCGGGCAAGATTTTCGCGCAACGGCAAAAGGATCACTACAGCCACTTTATCCTCCGACTAGCTTTCGCGTCTACAGAAGACCTACGACGCCGATTCACCCGTGTCGAGACGATGCTTTTTCGTCTCCGACTCAACGATGACGATCTTGCCGAACGATCTGCCTTTGTCAAGACCCTAGGCCTGGACTGGTGCGAGGATGTGACAGAGGATGAGAGGAGGGAGTACGCTGCCGAGTTGGCGGCATTCAACAGCGGCAGGAAAGGAGATGCCGAGGACGATTCTTGGTTCAAGGTGGACTGGGAGCGAGTCCCCGAGTTGATTGAGAGCCGGAGGGTCTTTTTGAAGGCAGGCAAGGCATTCGTACCAGGGCGTGAACAGACTGGCATGGTCATTGGGGAGTTCAGCTCACGGTTAGAACGCCAACTCGAGGTAAGTTGGGTCCATCGCCCCTTTTCGATTTGATGCTAACCTTGGCAGTTGACTGCTCGTGCGCTACCCCGACTCGATGAAGACGATCGCCTTACTCCTATCCTTGACCACTTGTCCAAGAACTTTATCACCCCAGACTCGGCCTACATGTCGAACACAGCCGCCGTGCCTGGAGCTCACATTAGCGCCGCCAACATTGACAATCTCTCTCAACACTTCCCGGCCTGCATGTCCCATTTGCACCGCTCTCTGCGCCGGGATGCTCACTTGAAGCACTATGGTCGTCTACAATATGGTCTCTTCCTCAAGGGCATTGGACTCAACCTGGAGGAATCTCTCATGTTCTGGAGGAGCAGCTTCCACAAGATTACCGACGATACCTTCAACAAGGACTACCGGTACAATGTCCGTCACACATACGGCGATGTTGGTGGTGATTCCAACCGGAGGGGAGGCGGATACAGCCCCTTCAGTTGCCAAAAGATTCTCACAGAGCATCCGCCAGGCCCCGGCGAGGCTCACGGATGCCCATACAGGCACTTTAGCTTGGAGAACCTCACAGCGCTGGTGCAAAGCATGGGCGTCAATGACCGATCAGTGATCCAGGGTATCAAGGAGGATAAGGACAAGCAAAAGTATCACATGGCGTGCAACCGGTAAGCATTTAACCAAGTCTTGGTTCAGACATTTGCTAACTGTCGCAGTGTCTTTGAATTCCTACACAAGGCAGAGATGAAGAAGGCCAAGGACGAAGGTGTCATGACCCAAAATCAACTCGAGACGATGGTGCATCCCAACGAGTACTTTAAGCGCAGTTTTCTACTCAAGAACCTGGGCAAAGAGACGGATGTGAAGATGGAGGGCTGAAGGATGGACGAGTTATGTCATGAGCATCATGTGTTGGATCAGGGTCGCTTACAAGCCGTGGGTATATGGTAATTCTCGGATGGGACATGTAGGAACATGACGGAGCATGGCGTTGGAGGACATGGTTGACACAACCGGTGTATTCAACCATCGAATAGCAAACAAGATGACATTGGTATACGAATTGGAACATTTCTAGAAGCGAGATAGCAAATAAGCTGCTGACCGCCAAGTCTGACGGCGTGTGTTTGCACTAGGACGAATATAACCCATCCCACGTCACCACGAAAGGAAACGGCTCTGCCATCTCATCACCGCCTACGCGGCGTGCCTCGCTCGCACGCCTCACCTCAGGCTCACCGTTTTATCCAGCCCCCCTGTCAAGAAACGGTTCCAAGCAAAGCAAACCCACATCCGCGGCCGCCCTGTTTCCAGCGTCGATGCGACGTAAAGCCTTGTCGCAGGGGGGCGTGTAGAAGCGTTCTTCTGCACGATGAGGTCAGCGGGCGGGATGACGACAGTGGGTGAGTGAGCAAGAAACCAGGGGTCTTGGGGCTGTTTTTTTCTTTCTTTCCTAGGGGCCTTCCTGTGTTGGGAGGGACGGAATGAGGGTATTCAGACGCGAGGATGTAACGGGAAGAAATTGGCGCATGCACGCGCGGGTTTATGTTTACTTTGTCACCCTGGGAATTACGCGGAGAATACATGAGGCTTTTCTGATGAAACCCCTCGAATATCGCGGTTGCAGAAAGTTTGAAGATCAGAGCTGGGGGTCGATTCTTTGATGATCTCCCGCTCACCCATTCTCCACACGTTTGTCAACTCACCTCACCCACAAGGACTTCCTTGATAGAAATGAGGTTTTTGGCGTTGAGACAAAAAAGGGATGCTGTCACTAGCTGTCACTAGCTGTCAGAAAGGTGGGAAAAAACCCTTTGCACATGAAGAACCCTAGAGCTAGGTAGTCACTCTAACGTCATAGACTCTAGCCCTCATTCTTTCTAATCAACGCTACTGGCGTCGTCCCGTTATGACATCGTTATGCAGCGTTGTAAGCAACGCACTCCGTGTGTGCCGCCGACAAGAGTCGGGGCGGGGATGGGGGTGGTTGGGGGGGGACTAGGATTGTTGTAATGCACGCAAAAGGTGCAGTGCAGTTGCATCTTCACCGGGGAGGGTCCGTTACGGCGGGAATGGAAAACGGTCATGTCTGGAGGAGACGGGCCGGACGGAACCTCAAGCTTGAGCTTGTCAGAACTGACGTGGTGGTGATTCTCGGGGGGTTCGGCAATGGAGAGAGACTCGGCATCGCTTATCGTGACGGCTCGGGGACTCGGAGCAAGGCCGGTGAGGCAACCGCCGCCTCAACGGACAAAATTCAATGGCTGAGAATTGCAGCTCATGCTTTTGGCCGTTGCTCAAATGAGACATGCATCTTCCTTCTACCTACTTCGTACTCCCCGGCTTGTCAAGCTGCACCTTGACTGGCCCACCACCCTCTCCGACAAGAGACACAAGATTCACGGCGCAGCATCAGCATTAAAAAAAGGCAGCAGCATTTTTCACTTGCCAGTCTTTCCAATGAACGGTGGCCTCGGCACAAGGGCCTGGTATTCGTATCTGCGGGACACACCCTTGTATCTGACTGCTATTTTGGTTCGAGTCTTTGGCCTACGCTCTGTCAATAAACCGGGGCGGCTAAAACGGCTGGACAGGCAGACAGGGGTTAGAGAAGGAATGTGAATTTGAAACGAAACATGACATAAGGGCTCCTCTACTGTCGTCAGTCACAAGGGGAACAAAAGCTTGGCAGGGTTTTGATGCTCTTGATACCACTTATGACAGAATTGCAGCTATCGCCAACGAGAATGTCACTGTTGCGTGTCGTAGCTTCGGTGCCTCGGCCTTCCGGCGCGCCATCCTGCCAGCCACCGCCGCCACGGTCGAACGCCCGCTTTTGACTATTCGGATTCCGGAGCCGGGGGGAAAGGATAACGGCAATCTGGCCGAGTCCCCCTCTTTCACGAAATCCCACTCCAGCTGAATGGGCTTTTCTGAGATTCCCAGTGCGATAAAAAAGAACCCTCGCTTACACGAGTACAGCCTAGCTTGCTTTTGCATGCCTGCAAAATGCCCCCGTGAGACCTTTAGAGTCTACGCCACCATTTCTTTGTCATCGTGGTCATGCTGCTTGGATTGGGGAGTTGAATGCTTGGGGAGACAGAGAGGTGCAGATGACCTGCGTCTTCACCTTGTTGCTGCTACGCTACTGTGCCGTAGTATTCTTGTTGGTTGCTGCCGCTGGCTGACCCCCCTCCCCACGCGGAGCAGGGCTTCTTCTCCTCCCAAAAAAAGATGGCGCCTGGCTAAGTGACAATGGCTTGCAGGCGGCGCGGCAACGGTCTCTATCGCTGCACACAGATCCCAAGGATGTGATGCACGTTTTGACTTTCGTGAGAGGGGAAGAAAGTCGAGCTTCCTGCTTGCAGTTGGGGTTTGAAGGAGGGAGACAAGCTTTACCCCGCCAAGCAATGGATGTTTTGGCTTTTGCAAGTTTGATGTGATGAGAGTACAGGTTGCAAGGGGATTAAATGTTAAACAAGGTACTTAACTCTGATACAGCGCAGTCACCTCAGATGATGTACTCTCACCATTAACCCCTTACCAAAAATACATCTCTGATGGTCATTGTATGGTCCCGCCGTGGCAAATTCTGGCCAATTACAGTAATAAGATACAGTGAGAGGGCCCGATGTTTAACATTTAATCCCCTTGCAACCTGTAGTAGATTGGAGCATATCGTGTTTGACTCCTGTCCAATGAGACGCGCCAGAGCCATATCATGAACTTGTAACGTTTCACCCCCGTATTTCTTGCCTCGAGTCTAGACCGCCAGTCACGAAAGAAAGGGATAGAGTCAAACTCAAGACGAGGCGAACAAGTCGAGAAAAAACTTGACTCGAGATCCACCATCCAAACCGAAACCAGTACCAACAAAAGTAAACTCGGTTCCAAGTGGGGAAAGACGGGACGAAGCCAAACCTGGGGAGAGACAAGGCACGAGACGAAAAAAAAATAAAGGAGGTCAGGGCAAAAGAAAGAGGGTTTGAGACCGCCATGTCTCCATTCCCATTCCCACTCTGGGCCCAGCTAGAAAATTTGCTTGGTCCCCGTCGTTGAGTTGGCATTCTTTTGTGAATTAGATTAGCTCGACTTTCTCTCTCTCCACTTCAGGCCTCTCTGTCTCAATTTCTCTCCCCAGCCAAAGAGGAGCCCGCGACGTCAGCGGCTGTCACTGGGGACTAGGACCGGGTGTCCGTGAGACGGTCGAGCCCTGGGCTGCGTCTTGGGCTGCAGTTGAAGTTGACGAATTTCTCATTGGTTGTGACCAGGCGAGAGAAAAAAGACACAGACGCCGTTGGGTAGAAAAAATAGAATCCCTGACCCTTGCTGGGCGTCTGCGGCTAGCGATGCGACAGGGCGGTCCGTACGTAGCGCGGAGGCAGAGACGCTGAAGCCAAAATGGCAGAGCTACCTGGTCAGGTGTCAGAAGATCGTGAGAAGGGTAGGGCTTGGGCCGAGGTGGACAAGGGGATCACAGAAGCGAGAGCACGGTTCAACGGCAAATAGTGGATGAGAGAAGAGACATGATGTGAAGTTTTTTCTTTTCTAATTCAGTGACAACTGTCCTGTCCAATTGGAGACGCCGAATGGCCATCCCATTGCCATGTATCCATCCATTGCCATTTGTACCAAGCACCAGGCCGTGGTCGTGTGTGGTTCATGATGGATGCACAGCCCCATGCCCAAGTACAAGAAAATAAAAAGACATATATCCGAAGCGCCCGACGGGAATAGACAGGGTATTTGACAACAAGAAAGGTGGGTATACAAGAGATGAAGATTGAAACTTCATACAAGAATGAAAAGATACATGAAAGTCGTGAGAGGGAATAGTATAACAAGAAACACAAGTGTCTCTCCTGAGGAGATGTCCTTGTGAGGGGTTTGGTTGCCCAAGAGGCAGTGGATGATGCTCCGCGGGGTTTCACTGCCCAAGCCCAGGCTGGCTGAGCCATGTGCCATGGGTGGTAAGTGAGTTGCTGATCCGGGAGCTGACGAGGCCCTTGATCCCGGACATGCCGCGCCCAATCATGAGGGTTCGCCTGAAGCTCAGCCCAAGGCGGGCGCGCGCGTGTCTCTCCCTTGCGGCGCATCAATGTTGCGCGCGCACACAGCAATGCAATCTGGAGCATGATAGGCGACCGGGTTTGTGATACCCTTCCCCTTGTTCTCATGTCCGGTTATACCCATTGTGTCGCGGGAAAAAAGAGGTTGGTGCTCGGCGTCCATTTGCCGAATCCGTCCAGGGTGCAATTTGTGATTTGACCGATAGATGTTGGCCATGTGCCTTTTGTTGCCATGTGTCGGGACCGAAGGACTGCGTAGAGCAATTGGGGAGATGCCATTCATCATGTGTGGATGACGGCTGGCGTAGAATGCACAGCATTGTCTTGGTCGAGCTGAGCTGAGCATCTCTTGCGCCGGTGGTGGGAAAAAGAGGGTTTTGTTGGAGATGGGATTGTTGTTGTTGGCATCCGGTATCGCGTGTATTGAGGATGCCCCGAGATGTCGCAATTTGTTCCCTCCACCCCAAGATCCATCATGATGATAAAAACGTATTCGAGTGTCCACACTGAAAAGGTGAACCCAGTTCAAGAGGATGGTGTTCCCCTTTGGCGCCGTTTACTTGTATCCGACCATCTTTGCGCAGCGTTCGCAGTAGTAGAGGTTGTGGGCGATGCGGACCATGCCCATGGAGGAGAGGTCGTCGGTGCTGGTAGCCTCTACGGACCGGGCGCATCGCATGCAGCGGAGCACCTCGACCGAGGCAATGGGGAGTTGTACTGAGTCCATGCTGTGTCTGTAACCGGTGGACGAGACGTCAGAGTCGGAGGAGGATGGTGTTGATGATGCTGAGCTGGAGGAACCAAAGTGGTGACTGGAAGGTCTTGAGGAGGACATGGCCGATGTATTATAGATATTTCGAAACTGACCAGGGGGAGACGAGGGGGGGCGCCAGGGCCTTTTTGTCTTTCTTGGGTGGATGGGGATGCGTTGGCCTTGTGCTTCGCCTTGGGGGTAGGACGTGGTTTGGTTTGGGGACCCAGGTGAGCGAGGGACAA
Organism: Fusarium piperis; assembly: GCA_027886205.1. Classification (NCBI taxonomy): domain Eukaryota; kingdom Fungi; phylum Ascomycota; class Sordariomycetes; order Hypocreales; family Nectriaceae; genus Fusarium; species Fusarium piperis. Next base: position 173,164 of record RZGM01000033.1, read on the forward strand.
GGGTGGTGTGTGGTGTTCCCGGGGTGCCTTGGAAACTCTGGAGCCTTGAAAACAAAGAGAAAGGCACTGGACAAGAACAGAGAGGTCAAGGGGGGCGTGTACGATATCCGCGTAAATTGAGCAGGGCGAGCAACCAGCACGGTTCTGCAGGTGGCTGAGGCTTAGTCTGGTTGGTCGCAGCAGGGGGTCTGTCTGTCTCTGCTGGGCTGAAGGATGTTTTTTATTATTTTGGTGCTTTGCTTGTACCCGGTCTCGACGATGGAAGATTGAAGGGTCGAGTCCTTGTTGATTTCTGGGGGAGGCCGTGGTATTAAAATAAGGGTTGGTTGGTGGAGATGGGGGGGGAAAAGGTTCTGGACGTGTTGGCGTTTTAGGGGCGGAATCACCTTTTAATAAGGAACTTTTTCATTTCGTTCTTCTCTACGAGACGGATCACACGGGAAACTGGGCAAAAATAGCACCGTCTCGGCCTTGTTCAGTTGGCTTTGGCCTAGATACAGTACGGCGCTGGGCTGGGCTGGGCCGGCTACGTAGTCGCCCAGCCCAGATCGACGATGGCCCACGGAGGTGTCGAGGGAAGCGGCGCGCCGTGGAGTAGGGATCGGCAGCGGGCCATGTCTTGAACAGCTCAAGCAAGGTCCCATGGGCTCTTGCTGCGAAAAAAACGGAACAAGGCACATACACACCCCCCTTCTCCCGAGTCCAAGCCGGTGCTGCTCCGAGGGATGGACGAGCATCTCACGGCATCAGCCCCCCCGAACCAAAGCAAAGCAAACGTATTCTCGGATCAATTGGCACGGCCAAACATGGCTTTTCCTCCTTCGCCCAGGTTGCATGCGTCTCTAGCTCAAGTCTTACAGAGAGCTTGCGAGAGCTCACTGGGGGCCTTTGGCTTGGAACTTGGCGGGCAGGGCGGGCTGCCGACCTCCACCTCCACGGCCGTCGAGGGGTGTGCCAATGCCAATGCCAATGCCCAAAGGGAGAAACGGAACGGGGAGGGGTGTGGAGGAGGGACTTGGCCGATGCAACGTCAAGCTCTTGGGGACCAGGCGAAGCCCGTCATCTAGCATTGGTCCGTCGCTCCGTAACCCTCGCTCTGGGCAAAGGCTGGCGCTCCGTTTTGGCCAAGGGCCGCGTATTCGCCGTATGCGATCAACGGGGCTCAGACTTTACGGCCGGCGTACCTGGGGGATTGACGAAGTGGTGCCTGTAACACCGGCCTCCTGTGCTTTGCTGGCGTTTCCGATTTTACAGACGTCTCCAGTTTTCGCCGCCCCCTGTGAAGCTGTACAATAAACCATGTCGTGTAGACGAGAATGCAATTTGTCCTTGTCTTGTTGGCGCTTTCATCTCGCTGAGAGTCACCCGCTTGTCTCGGATGCCTCTCACGGGAAACCTCGACTGCTGACGACGACGACGGGAGCATGGATGGGTTGCTCCAAGGCGGCAGCGAAACATGCATGCGCTACAATTGACGGGATGGCCTTGCCGGGGATGCGACGGCCTCTGCTCCCTCTGTTGATGCCGTGCTCCGACCTTTCCTTTCCTATGTCCGTCTAATCCGGGCGGGCTCCTCGGGATGCGGATGCTTCCTGTCAGCGCTACCATCACAAAGCTTAATGCTTCGCTTTCGTTGTTGCTCGTTGCTCCGACTCCCGTAGTGCTATGTAGCAGTGCTGTACTGTGGGACTAGGTGCGGGATGTCCCTTGTTCAGCTAATCGCCGGGTGCTTGCTTCATGTTGCTCTGCCTCATCTTGATGAGGTGTCCCGTGCTCAAACTCGACCTTTTTGACTTTGGGTCCTTTTTCGTCCGTGCTGCCTTTGTATCACCTCTGTTTCTGTGGCTTGGACCCTGATGAGTTGTTCCCCTGTTGCTCTGGCAAGGTGACTCAAAAGTCCATCCGCCGAGTCAAGCTTTCAAATCAAAAGCAAAACCCCCGGGCAATTTGTCCAGCCCAGCTAGGCACGCGCGCAAAGAGTCGACAGGGATCTTAAAAAAGAATCAATCACCGAGTCAGATTTGTCCAACCGGGATGTGTGCTGATGCGCTACGAGGATTCGATGCCTCCAAGGACCCGACATTTCGGCATCTCATCTCTGGAGTTGAGTTCGGGGTTGACGCTTCAGCCGCCGGCCGGGCCTGGGTCTTGTCGGCCGCGTAATTCTTAGCCATGAGTGATGAATTAATGAAGGCTCTCTCGCGTCCAGCGGCAAGCAGAAGCAGGTGCAGATGCAGACCCGAGGCCTTGTGAGCCCTGGCAGAGACGCAGATGACGAGCGGATCCTCTATGGGGTTTCTCTGCCCTGGGGCTTCCACGCCTATCGCGGGCCATATGCCAACAGACAGACGCAGAAACGAGTAATTCTGCTGCCGCGTTGGACGCCGTTTGTCCATTGGATTGACGATACTTGCTGTTTCCCTGCCTTCTTGTTCAACAGGCTCGGCAGAGCTTCTATTGGATGCTCCAAGACTAATTGCCTGTTGCAAAGGGACCCTCAGGAATCCTCAAATGGAAGCTCGTTTCAAACGCTGTCGTCGTCACTTACAAGCCTCCATCCTTCAGATCCTGCACCAGAAGACGCCAGCACGTTCCACAAGGAGCCCAGCTTTGCTGCTGGAACCAGCAAACCTAAGCCACCTGCGATCCGGCTCCAGTGGACCAAATGGACCAACAGGGGATCTGCCCGCGTCTTTCGACGGGGCGCCCTCGCCTGTGGATGGATGGATGGTGTCCGGCCTCTCGGGTCAGCTCAAGACTGCGGTGCTCATGGGATCCAACACTGCTTCGATGTTGCTGATGGTGATGCTGTTGCTGATGTTCCTGCTGCATTATGCTGCCGGTGTTGCGCATGAGTGCTGTGCATGCCATGCCATGCTATGCCCAGAGCAGAGGCACGTACCCGTCAGCCGCGATAACCTTTTTGAAATGAAGCTGATTCAAACATCCCTTGCCCTTGCAAGATGAGGCCTGAACCGGTCAGTTGGGCTCTCCATCACGCTCCCTTGCCCAAGCACAATTCCACGCCGGGTCTGGTGTTGACCGAGTCTACTAGCTGATGCTCTGATGCCTGACCTCTGTTGTCTGCGGACCACGATGGAAATTGCATGATACACGCACATCCCATGGATCCCCCCGGCCTCTTGGCTGGCTAGGCGTGACTCACATGACCCTTGGGCTCTCAAAGTGATTGCAGGTGCCCGCCCCGTTTATGCATTTTGAGTTTGGTTAACTTGATATTCAACTAGGGCAAGGGCTGAACGGAGTCGGCGAACGGAGCCAGCTGAAAACCCAGGACGGACAGAGCAACCAAACAAGGTCCTTCCGTTCCGGTGTTTGAGGTGCTGGCCCAGAGAGGCTTAGCGCCATCGGCCACTCCTTGATCACCCTGCCAATTTCCGATTCCAACACGCATTGCAAAAAGCAAGCTTCGGTTTGTTACTGTTCCAGTCGGAGCTCTTCCAAGACTGATCCATCTGTTGCTCCGTTTCAACGTCAAGTTGAAGTCAGTCCAGTCCAGTCCCTGAGTGATACGCGGTTTCATGAGTGGTGACCGTTCCCTGTTTCAGTACCCGTCTGTCTGACGTTTTTGCGAATACCCTCCATCAAAGCCCGCATGACAACACCCAACATGACCAGATTCTTGCAGTCTGATGCCATCTGCAACAGAGAGCTAGCTGCTGAATGCAGGCAGAAGCCGGTTTTGCTGTGTTGAGCTGAGCATTGACATCCCGCGCAGAGTCAAAAGTTGATAATATGGTCTGTTACATTCTGCTAATCTCGATCCGTGATGGCTTCACTGCCCTTGATTGGACTGCTCTGAGTGCAACGGTGTTGCCAAGACCAGTGTGTCCGAGGTCCACGGACTTTTGTCTTGAAGTCGTCACCCATCCCGCCATTACTGGAGCAGCATGGCTACGGCTACGGCATCACAGGCTCAATGGCATGGCCCGGAGCAATCCCGACTTACACCGGCAGCACGCAAGTCCGTCGACCGTCTGCAGCCCATCGCGTCCGATCGCAACGGCGCTTCGTCATCCCGGTCCGTCTCCCGAGCACCACGTCGTGAATGGGCACTTGTGCTTGCCCTGATTCCTGTCCTGCTACCAAATGATGCAATCCTATATCATGGCTGCTGCACCGGTGCCAAGATCCATCTTATCTCGACACCAAGCAGCGCCCATCACAGCCAATCTGGGTAATCAGGCTGACGTCGCTGGCACCCTCTCACTTACGCAACCCACGTGCCAGTTCTCCTTTCTTTCGCCTTGCCAGGTTGGAAACCCCTTTGATCAGCTGGCGCGAAAGAGGATCGCCGTGCCCTTGGTCTAGGTTGGCGGGAGCGCTTGTGAGACCCGGTGTGTCGGCTGCTGGCTTGACACTCTACTTGGTACCGATGAACAGGACGAGCGGTGGGGATCGTGGGAGGCGGTTCTCCAGGGACTGGCTGGTCAATCAAGAGAAAACTTATGAACGATTGACGATGTGACAGGCTAACCTCTGTTTGATCTTCGTCTCATCCCAGAGGCCCAGCATCGAGACAGCCTAGCTGGGTACACCAGGCGCTATGTCGTATCTCGATCCCCATAGTCGATGATCCCCCGTCCGCTCGTTTTGCTCCGTCTTTCTGCCTTGCGGACCGTTTTAAACTGGAACAACTGGGTTTGCTGGGCTGAAAGGGATGCATCCAAAGACACAAAACGGCGCCCTCTTGGTTTCTCACCCAAATTTTCCCCATTTGCCCTTTACACTTGCACCCCCTCCCATCGAATCGTCGATGAAATATCCAACATTTTGATCAAATATCCCTTGAACTGACCATTCTCCCCTTTTTCGCTCAGGGACGATCGATCTCCAACATGATTGCCGTGGGGTCTTTGTCAAGTGATGGCTTCGGATCGAGATCAGCGCCATCGGCCGAGATCCCCTGCCAAACCTTCGATGGCCGTCCGTTATCTCTCCCGAGTCGCAGCACTTGATGGTCCAATAGGTTGATGGTCAGTATTAACTTTGCCACTCCGCGGTCGCGTTGCGTTTCACATCCCCAGCAGTCTCACCATCCCGATTCCCACGGTCCCCACCCATTTCGATGACATTTCCTCAGGCACGCTGAAGAAGCCGTCGTGTCAAGTGCCTAGACGTGGAAAATGGAAGCCTCATCATCCCGTCAAGGGATCGGGACGGGATGAGCAATGATCGGTGAACCCCTGAGCTGTCTGTCCAGAAACTGACCGGGCTGGCCCCTCCCTCTCTCATCTTGTCTTGATGCCGAGGCACTGCTTCTTTCGTGGAACCATGGCGTTTTGACAAAGCCTGCGGCGGATGCGACGGAACCGTCCACTGCCTCGGTGCTTTGTCAGACGAGCTGCTGGTCCCTTTGATGCTCCTGCAGAACAAGGCGTCCTCGGTGTCAATTTACTCGCTGCTGACTGACAGAGTCTAGACCCCCAGCGACCGCTCCCTTGGCAGGTCCCCTATTTTACCTTTGGCCGGCGCCTGAAGCCGGGGGTGGGCCCCGAAACATGAGCCTCGCCCGGGATTACGACGCCCAACTCCGGCAACGTCCACGCCTTACGGTCCCTGACTCGTCCCGCCTTGGCTGTTATCGCAGTTCTAGAACACCAGCACGGGGGGTTCAATTTGTCTATTCGGCCCTGACAAAGCCACATTGCTACATGTGTAACGTTGGCTTACGCTGCTTACCAGGCCCAGACGTGGGGAGATTGGTAACATGGTGATGTGCGCTATGCGAGAGCTGGTATGCTCGCCCAGGCTTGCTTGGCTCGGTCCCTGAGAGGACTTGATACGAGCTAGAATATTCGTCGGCCCGCAAAAGTGCCCTTGGAAATGACTGTGCTCTGCAACGTCCAACAGCCTCATTATTCCAGAACGCCCTGCTGGCAGTCGGGTCCAAATTACTGAAGCCTCGACCTGACAATCACCGCCACGTACTTGAGATTGGAAGAGTTTTCTCGAGCGGTGAGTCGGCTCTGGCTTCAAGCGAGCCACGATCCGCCCGACCCTTGTTGCTTATTGTCTTGCCTTTATTGAAGTCAATGCTATTCACGGCAGTTGGAAGAGCTCGACTGCACAACACAGCTCCAATATTTTCGTGGGTGTATCCCTCCTTACATAAACTAACAAGGGTTGCACGGTATGTTGCTACGCTACTTGAAAATAGCCATTGTCTAGGATACAAACGGTGAGGCTAGCTCTCTCAACCTACAGATGTGGAGGTGAACGACTCGGCCGATACATTTGTGCATTCAATGCCCAGACCTCGCTTTTGGGTCTAGAACCTTGTGCAAGAATCCGCTAATTCTGCAGGGTCCATTCATCATGCCTGGAACCGCCTGCTGCATTTCAATGGAGAGAATGCATATCGTTGTCGCCGGACTCTCACGCCTCTGCATCCACATCCGCATACCAACATGTCGGGTACTCGGGAATCAACAATCTCAAAGTGACAGGTGGATTGACCCTAGTCCGCTTCCCGCCTTTGCATCGGTACCCAGATGCCTCGCCCGGTCTATCAGATCATGCTCCGTATTCTGGGGACAGCTACGTATCGTATTGTATCGGGGACACCGATGCATTGGAGGCGAGGCTTGGCTCATTGATTTTCCGGTGGAAGCACACGCCTCTCGGTGGATAAAGGGTCAACGGCAGGACAGCAAATACAATGCACGGTCTGTCGAGAGACTGTTGGGGTCGACGTGGTGTCTGGATCCAAAGTTGTCGGTCTGGCCCTGGAACTTCGTTGGCGACTGAAGGGTGCATCTAGATACCCTCGTCGGTCGGAAAACACGGGCTGGGCGTTTAAGCAAGACTGGCCGCCCTTGCCGGGCCACGAGGACGGCTGAACAACTGCAAGCGGACCCCAGCCTGCGCGATACCACGAATTCGAGGGTTGCTGCGCGCTCTTCTCCGTTGCAACTCGCAGGTTGCCGTACTCAGCGGTCCAATGACGATGCAGTGGCGCTCTGCAGAACTCGGCGCTGCCTGTTCTGCTGCCGTCCACTCCCCTCCCAGTACGGCCAAGCCCGCAGCGGCCGGGCTGTGTGACTCTTCTGTTGATGTTGCTGTTGCTGTTGCTGCTGCCCCCCTGTCGCTCACCGGTTCATCTGGGAAAGTCTCGGGAATACCAAAGACCGCACTCGCTCCGAGATTCCCGCGTTCCAGACCCCGTGGTTGCGTGTCCTCGTGCCCTGAGCCACAGCGCATGTGTGCAAGTCAGCAACCCTTGGCAACGATACCCAACGCGTCACTGTGCAGGCAGAGGGCCAGGCCCCTCTAGAGTCTTCTCAGCGACCTTTACGACGAAACCTTTTTGGATGGCGGTCTAGACCTTCTGGCGTACACCCCCAGACGGCGCTTCTTTTTTTTTTATGGGACAGTGGCGTTCGGATACGGCGGGATCGGGAAATCACAACGGTTTTCTTTTTAAAAAGGGCCGCTAGGGGAGTTATTTTGGGTACATCGGTTTCGTGCCTGGGGGTTCCTCGAGGGGTGATGCTTGCTTACAGGGAATGAGTGTTCGCCCAAGATGAAACCGAAACAATTTGGGGGGGACGACGGGCGAGAACGGTCGATTCAAGTGAGCGAGGGTTGGTTGTTTGTCGGTCGGTCACGCGAAGGAAGAAGGCTGTTGAAGCCATCTAGTGCTGGCCAACACGGGTGCCTTATCTGGAGTGCGATTAGGGGTCTGGATTCTTTTTGTTAGCGCCGTATGACCAAGTCGTTTGTTGAAGCCACTGACCCTTGATATTTGGTGTTGTCGGGTGCGTTGCCGTTCTTGATACTGACGCTCACTGCTTTGGAGGAGCCTAGACTCCATGTTGGACTCGGTCGAGTCAACAAACTACAGTAAGCCTCGGAAGATGCCTCGTTGAGTCTGGACTCGAGTCGCTCTGAGGTTGTCGTCGAATCTGCAAGTGGGTCTTATGCCATGCGGGATGGAAAGTGTACCAACGTGAACGAACATGCACCCCGGGAGCCGCAGGGCTTAGTACGGTTCGTGAGGTTGTTAAAGTGTTGTCGATCACTCGGGGAAGTGTCGATCATGGCTGAAATGGGTGGTGGCCGAGCCTACCCTACAGACGCATGAAATAGCTGCGGATTGTAGATTCTCTTCCTGCTAAGCTAAGAGGGCATGTTTTCCTAGTCCATTGATGGATTGACATCTTGTCTCTTCTTTTTGTCGTACTAGATAAGTGTGCTGTGTTGTGCTATTCGGCGTTTTTTAGGCACCAGTATCATGACTAGGCAACCTCTTTTCTAAACATGTGACTGGGCGGGGTAAATTATGTGCAACCGCCCGTGATGACTGCAGGTATTTGCGAAGAGTTGACTGGCTCTGTTACTGAATCCCTGGGAGCGGGAGGCCTATTCAGCAGAGCTTACGTCGCCATTGTCACACCAGAAACCAACGTGATCTGAGGCCAACTTGACACAAACAATAGCTCTTCCTCAGGATCCAGTATGAGCAAAGAAACCGACGACCTCCTCGACACCATGTCTGTGGCTTCCACCGTCGACGGGTGTCCCACCCCAACACACACATCCGTCACCGAGACGGGTATCGACAACCCGCTACCGGTTGAGTCCGTCCCCAGCCCCGACGCAGTCTTCATCATCCGGCACCGCGACACGGGAAAAGTCATCACCCTCATCGACGGCGAGCTACGTCTCTGCGAGGGCCTCAGCGCCCGTGGGGGTTTCCATTGGCACTGCGTCGAGAAGGACCGGTGGCTGGGCTTCCGTAACTGCGTGTCTGGGACGTACATTGGCCACAACGAGAGGAAGCAGTTTATCGCGCGCGTCTCGCATCACAGGCCGCACGAGTTCTTTACGCTGAGGCCGCATCCTCAAGGTGGTTATGAGCTTCTGATGAGGCACAATAATGAGCTTTGGAGCATGGATGTTGGACCAGATGGAGCGCTGGTCGAGACCAAGGGTGAGGGGGCGCTGTGGGATTTTTTGAAGACTTGATATGACATCTGGGCGTATTTAACTCTGCTAAGTGCTGATGAGTTCTGATACATATCCATGGATGCCGCTCTTCTCTTCATCTGTAAACGAGATATTAAAATACTTGTCAAGGGCGTCTATCCTCTGTTCCTCAGTCTCACAAATGGTGATGACTTCAGTCTTGCCACCGAGGTTCTGCTTGACCACGCCGTTGACCAGCATCCTCTTTCCGTATATCTCTTGTTCTCCCTTGTACTTCTCGCCCCCATCTATCGACCTTCGAAGGAACTTGATGGTGAGAACGTTGCGTCTCTGATGGCTGTCGGGATGCGTGTTGATCCACCAGTTGACAACGCCCCAGTCCAGCGCGTAGAACTCGATGCCCGGGAAAGAGTAGAACGAGTTCCATTCCTTGTCGACGCTATTGCGGTATTGGTAGATCCAGAGCTTTGTCTCGTCTGTTCGGTGGACTTGGTGAGGAATCCAGTCTTTCACTAGGCGGATTTGCTGGGTTCCCAGGTTCTCGTGGACTAGGCCGTCGATGAGTGGCATGGGCATAGTTGCACCATCACCGCCGAAAGCAACATCGGAGTGATACTTGCTTCCGTCAGGAAATGTTACTATATTCACAATATGATTCCTAAGACAAGTCAGGACTTTCCATTGCTGCTCGGGTGCAATGGACTCACCAGCCTGGATAGTCCCCTCTTGGGACACCTTCAAGCCTACCCCGTGTTCGGACGCCAGCCGTGTACGCATCGAAGCCGACGGCTCGGAGGATATGGTTGTAGAGAATAGCAATTTCCATGCAGAATCCTCCTCGGCCGCGGTTGTTGCTCACCATCTTCTGGAACAAACGCTGCGGGTCCAAGTCGATTTCGTGAGCGGCATTGTAGTGAAGTGAAAGGTTCTCATAGGGAAGTGTTGATAGCGTATGTATATGCAGAGCTTTCAAGAGCTGCAGCGAAGGTTCCGGCTCCTCACGTAGTGCTTGGGGCAAGTCGACGTGGGTGAAGAACTGCTGGAGCTGCTCTTGACTATAGGCGGAAGCCATTTGTTCCAATAGGTCGTTTTGATCTGTTTGTAATTTCCCGAAACTCTGTTCAAATCAATCCTCGAGTGTATGTCACAGCCGGTTTTTGAAGCAGAGGCTGCATGTGAGTCATTCCGGTTTAGCCCGACTTGTCGACGCACATATGGCAGCTAGTTATGTCGTGATTTTAGTCGAATATTGTGAGCTGCTGTAGAGATTTCATTTGGCCTTGTAGTAGAGAAAAGTGCTGCGCTGTATGGAGGCATGATTGCTTGTCAAGGGTAAGTTTGTTTTCGACACCATGCCATGAATAAGTGAGTTTAATTCTGTCGTAGAAAGTGATGGTCGACGGGAAGGACTATGGAGGAAATGCATAGACTTGGTTGGCAATATAAATACCTATATACATTGGTATTAGGGTAAAATAAATAGTGGAATTGCTTCGATCAACGATGAGTATAAGAGGTTGAGGGGTCGTTTTGGACGACGTGATACTGTACAAGAGCCGAGCATAAAAGAACTGGGCAGGGATCAGTATGGTCAAGTCATTTTTAGAACACTTGTAGTAATTGAAATCAAGAATTGAGCGAACTCATAGGACATTGGGGTCTATTTGGCTAAAAATATGAAAGGACGTGTGGCCGCGGCGTGTCCAGTGCTTTGGATACCGACATGTTATGGTGCCCCAGATAATTGACGGTCGATAAGACGGGTATAGAATGTGAGAATAAAAGACTGAGTGTCTCTTTATATCCGCTGTACTGAACATAAGCCCAGTAGGCACATTCCTTGATCGAAAAACCCCGTTCAAGGCTGGTGAGGGCCGTAGTTGGCTTGAAAGTTGTGAACGAGGTCTATGGTTACTTAGAACCAAGACTGATAAAGGTACACTTGGAAAGTAATGTAAATTCTATGCGGACTAGCCATGACTGTTGTGAAGTGAATTAATGATGCTATGAAGTGTTGATATGGTGTTCTTTGTTGTAGCTGGAACCCGGCCCTTGATGGGATGACCACGTACGACAGATAGATAGTTGTAAAGTGAACAGTGGCCTGTTCTGGAAAGGGTAGGGAGGACTACTAGCACTTTGCTAGAGGGAGGCCTGCTTCCTTCAAACGCCCTTGCGGTGTCATCTTCCGGGGGGAAAGCTCCCGATCGGACACTTTCTGCTCGCCGAGCAAGAACAACAGTGTTATAGTGCAGTTAGAATATACAAGATTGCATGTACTCTGAGAACATGTCGGCATTCCCAAGATGCACACCTTGTGACAGTAGTGACGAAAGACCAGCAACTCCATGTGCAACAAGCTCCAGAGCATCCTGGAGCCGCAGACTTTGGAAGACAGAACCATCCAGGAGGTTGTCTAATGGGATGGATAATGTTTCTAGGTAGGCTGTTGTCAAGACGGTGCCTATGTTGACGAGATGTGTGGGAAGCCACTTGAAATTTCCGACAAGGCCAAAGATGCGTTTAACTATGGTTGAATACTCGGACGAAAGAGGAGCCCATGTCCCATGCGAGCAGCCCAGTGCGTTTAAAGAGGGGACCAATTGCTTGAACCTAGTGTGTTGGCGAAGCAGTGGACCATGTTTAGGAGGAGTTACTGAGGGGACATTATGCAGCCGGGTATTCATGCAAAACTTGAATCAGGTATTCTCTTATTGATGCTTGCATGACTCGAAGAAGTAAGAATAGTGAGAGCCACAATGATGCAATTGCACGTTGTGGTGGACCTCATTCTAAATCGGCAACGTGGACCGGGACTATTTATCTTCCGTCGGTAACCATTCCTGAGCGGATACTGGCCTATCCTATCCTATCATGATAGGACCCCTCTTTGAGCTGGATCCTCTGTGACTCTATTTGACCTTGATCTGCCGGCTGGGCAAGCCATAATCCCAAGATATGCCTCCTAATGCCTCGATGCATCACTCTCGCTCATCCCACGCGTAAGGATCATCCTCGCTGCTGTTGAACTGAATTAAAATACTTAAAAACTACGCGCAGTTGTGAAAACTGTCGACGTCGCAAAGTAAAGTGCTCTGGGAAGCAGCCATGCCCGACATGTACTCGCCTAGGACTTGATTGCACGTTTGGGAACATCACCAGGCGGGGTTACTCTGAGTTGTGAGTTTGAGATGGTGTTTGTTGGGCGTTCGGAACTGACTGTTGATCAGGTACGTGCAGAAGCTTCTTGATAAGATAAAGAGCCAGGAGGAGCAGCTCAAGGAACGGACCGGATGTGAGTAGTTTGCTGTCAAAGAGTGATACTCGATGCTTACCGTTTATAGCGAGGTCTACTGCAGACCCAAGTTCTGAGTTGAGTCCGGGTAATGGAGATGTTGTTTCCGATGCGGCCTCTGAGCAGGACCAGCTTGACGAGCTGCCTCTAAGTCCAGGTATGAGAGTATCAGCCGTTACTGGCCATGATCCTTTCTGACTGAGTAGCTACGGAGCTCGCCTCTGGACCAGCCTTTGAGTCAAGAGTGAGGTCCATATTGCGTGATCATGCCGACAACAACAGCCTGAATCTCCAGACATCTCCAGAGAGCTCTGCATTTGTCTCTTCAGCCATTGAGGAAGAGCCTCACGATCACTGGAGAAATGCACTGACGTTAGTTGACGGTATTCCTTCACCGACTCTGCTCTCCAAGCAGGAATCTCGTCGACTCTTTGAGAGGTTCTCCTCTCTAATGGGCATCAACCAGCACTTTCTCGACCCAAGAACATTTTCGGATTCCATGGATTTGCTCTACCAGAGCGAAACCTCGCGCATAAGACAGATGCAGACAATGTGGTACACAGAATACCTCCTGGTCATGGCAATGGGTATGCTCATTGGCTCACCGAGCGAAGGATCAGCAAACCCTCCCGGGAACTCGTTCTTTGCTGAGGCGATTCATCGACTCCCGCCGATGCATAAGCTGGGGTCTCACGGGATTTTGTCAGTCGAGATCTTGTGCTTGGTTAGTCTTTACTTGCAATGGTGCGATCGCAAATACGACGCATATCTCTACGTAAGAACCTGGTAAACTTTTTTTTTCTGTTGCTGAAACTGATATGTGGTATTAGATTGGTAGTGCAGTTCGTCTTGCTATTGCCTTGGGCTGCTCTCTCCCCCACGACGAGCAGCATGGTCTCTCCTCAGAGGTTACCCATCGTGTGAGAGTATGGTGGACAGCCTACATGCTGGACCGGTGAGCACACCAACTCGGGGAAGAGGCGATACTTGCTAACATGTGCTACCCCGAAAGCCGCCTTTCAGCTGGCCTTGGTCTTCCAACAGGCACAGATGACCGCCAGCTCCGCTCAGAGATGCCTCGCCCGGCTGCCGGCTTCCAAAACCCATTGCCCATGGTTATAAACATCAAGATAGCGCAAGTGACGGGAAAGATTACCACATGTAAGATGCTGTATCGGAATTACCTGAGATGCTTGACTGACATTGACCTAGCATTCTACGGTAACGCTGCACTCACACGCACAGAGCTAGTCAAGAAGATACAAGAGACACTGCAGACTTTGCATGATATAGGACGTTCAATACCGAGTGCCCTGTCTATAGACTTTACCGATTCTTCATCAACGATTGCTAGGACAAGTGCGTCCCTCTATCTGATGCTCTTTCTGGTAAGTCAGCTCAATAAGATAACCTGCCATTGATCACCATCTAATTCGTACTACTAGGCCATCATATTGTGTATCAGACCAATACTACTCCAAAGAGTCAAGGAGAAGGTGCAGGCATCAAAAGACAACAGTCCACGGGCACCCGTCTCTCCAGCGATAAGTCGTCTGTGTCAGACATGCCAGGAGGCCGCCATCAAGACAATCCGCATACTTTCGGCCCTGCGCGAAGATAAAAGCATTGGTGAGTTTCACCGCAGGAGTTGAAGAGTATCATGTTGATGTGTGATTAGCTTTGTTCGGCTATTTCGACCTCGACGCTACCTTTTCGGCGGCGTTTGTGCTTACCATGATGGGCTTTGCCGAGGGAGACCTCCAAGAACCGCCAGAGGGCCTCAAGCAAGCAGCAGAGATTCTCAAGTACTTGTCCAACGCTGGAAATTCAGCAGCTCAGCGACGTTTGAACGACCTGAAGCAGTTCTGCCTCCACGTCTGGTCACCAACCAACATGACGGACGACTGGTCCTGGCTCAAGGAGGGAAGTGTATCCAGCCTCAACAACTCGCCAGCGAACCGTCAAGATATGCCAGTAGATGGAGGCGGCAACCCAAGCTTTCAGGCAGACGCCATGACTACCTGGGGACCAGCCGCGTGGATATCGTGGCAGTCGACGGCGACGAATGGGGAGGATGGAGTGCACCTCGACTTTAGCGCGTCCGAGAACTTTCAGATGGATCTGAGTCATGAGGCTGGTGACATTTATTCTAGCTTCAACGATCCGACACTGCCGCTGACTGGTGTGGATGATGTGGACTGGGCAGAGGTTGGCAAGATGTTTCACATGAGGAATATTTAGATGTGGCGTGGGAATGAAGGCATCTGTTTCAAGGAAAAGCACTGCGTTGCTGGAATGTTGACAATGATAATAAAGCAGGCGTAGAATGATATATGTCTGGAGCTCGAGTTTCGCTTTTGACGCGGGGAATACAATGCTTTCACTTGCTCTCCTCTGGACCGAAGTGCTGAAAGGGGCAGCTCAGAGTCCGCGAGGGAGTGTCTGGCCTACACGGCCGACGCTCATTCCGAGAGCTCTGGTGATGGGCCATATGAAGGATGCTTGGTTGATCTGGAAGACGCAACGGTGATTGAGTCTTCCTAAGAGATTGAATCCAGGGCAGCCATTTATCTCTAATCGACATGATGTTGATGTACCACTGACGGGCGGATATGTGGGTGGAAGAGTGCCGAGAGGGAGTAACTAGGGGGCCGGCAGATTGCTGATGGCATCACAGCCGACACACACAATGATCTTCCCCAGGCGACACCCATTGGTGATCCTTTTACCATGAAAGCAAGCCTACCAGAAAGGGCACAGTACACTCCACCGCCCTCCAAGACACCGAGACGGATGATAGCCGATCCCGTCACCAGTGTCTGGAGGCATTCACTTACATGAAGCTCACTCATGAACCATGGAGCATTGCCATGCTGATAGTACCCAGCTTGGGGGACGAACCTCAACCAATAACATCCGGTATGGTGTAGTGGCTAACATTTCGCGCTCTCATAACCTGAGAGATCACTTGATCCGCGGAGCCCAGGGTTCGATTCCCTGTACCGGAGATGATTATCTTTTTGAAGTTTCGCCATATTTTTGCCAGTTTTCTTTCCTTGATCACGGTCGTCAGTAGTGGGTGGCTTGTTGTGTTCCTGGTCTGTGACCAACAGGCCATGAAAAATGCAGTTCCTGCGTTAGGTGGTGGCCTACCTGACTATTATTATTCACGCTCGTCAAGTGATGGTACCGGTACTTGAACGTATCTCTAAAGAGAAGTGGATAGTGTTGGAGCACCTCACTGCAAGACAATTGCTTATCCATTTTGGTCTATCTAATGTACACGATATATAGAGCCCCTTGTCAAGAAACAGGGAAACAATGTCAAAAAGTCCTGGTTATTATAGTTTGGGGGCTGAAGGCGGCTGAATGTCTGACAATTCCAGCGTCTCTCCCAGCCGTCAGCTGACACTTCCTCCCCAGTTGGCGTCACCTTGGCTGACCTTGAGATCTTTCCACTTCCACCTGGCGATGGACTGATCCCCCTGCCCAAGGAGCTTCTTGACCTAAGACCCAAAGATGGGGAAGAACTTGAATCCGTGTCTGCCCCTGAAATTGAGTGAGGACTCGGCCCCCCATTACTGACAAAGCGGGAACTACCTTTATCTATGCTAAATAGTAAGACTAGTCTAGGATCAACCGGATTCTTTGTTGCTCTAAACTGGGATAGTATCGTTCAAGCTGAATGTCTCATGACTATGGGTTGGTGGAGTCGAGTCGAGTTGGGTGTTTTATCAGGAAAGTCTCAAGTAACAGAGTTTGCTCTGTTGAGTTGCAACATCTATCTGAATTTTAGACGTCCCAACTCTTCATCACTAGCTAAAGTATTCACTTCCTCATCCTCGACTCCTCTCTGACTACACAGAGGGCTGCTGAACCCAACACGGAACCGTATAGGGTATGGCCACCTCGTACTTCAACCTCTAATATTCAAGATTACAGAGTTGGAAAGGATTTGAGCTCTACTTTTAATACTTCACCTGCTTCATTAGCCTGAGGACTAGATATACAGTGAGGCTGCACGCATGAATCCCCACCTTCTACTCAGGAGTTTTGATGTTGAGTAGAGGGCCTCAATGGTGCATCCTGGAAACGTAGCTGTGTCGAAGATCAGACCCTGGGGCCGGATCCAAGTTGGTTCCCTTGTCCAACATTACATACAGACTACACTATACTGGGTGATGCTCGTGTCCTAGGGTTATGCATCACAACCTGTCACATGAGGAGAAATGGTTTGGAAACATTATTAGTCTTTTATATACTTGGAGACTTTCATCAAAATTCATAACCGCGTGTTGGGTGTGTCCCAATCTCTCTCATCATCATCACCATCCGTCCCGATCTCTCATGTCATAATCATCATGCCCACGTAATAATAAACTCCATGCTCTGACCTGGTATGCACTTGGTACCTGGAGCCACATACATGACGACCGACCAGGTACCAGAGGCGCATCGCTGGAAAGATGTACCCCCCCTGTGGCAGTTCCAGTATCCTTCTGGCTTGCAGACTGTACCGGGTGTAATAGCGCCAGTGACACCCCCAGTAGGTACAGGTGGAGCTGTCGTCGTCGTCTTGCGAGTTGTCGATTTGAGGGTTGTTGACACCGGAACGGTGACAAAGATACCACCAGGTCTACAGTTACCCATGTTAGCATAGTTGAACAAGAGTTTTGGGGGCATTGCCTCACTTTGTGGTAGTTTGCACAGGAGGCTTTGTGGACGAAGGCTTCGTCGTCGTCGGCTTGGTAGTGGTCGGAAGTTGAGCTCCAGGGCCAGCCGGACACTGACCGACCGGTGCCCTGGTGTTGGAAGAGGTTATAGAGACATCGGGTCCGGGGTTGGGGAACATGAGGTCCGTCATCTCAGTGGTTCCACATCCGTTCCCGACATTGGCGACAAACATGGCAGGACGCTTGCTCATGGGTGTCGAGGGCGTGCCATTTCCGGCCTTGATAGTTACGGCGGCGCAGTTCATGTACATCTCGCGGTTGCCGATCTTGTTGAACCAGGACCAAGCAAAGAGGGCGACTCCGGCAGGTGTGTCGACTGGCAGGGTGAATTTGAACGATGTCGAGGGTGAAAGGGGGCAGTTTCCGATGTAAGACTGGATAACAACCCATGTTTTGCCCTTGTCAAAGGAAAGTGAAGCCTGGCAACTGCCACCACCGTGGTCTGCGCCGCCGGCGATGGTCATGCTGTACTGCTGCCCGGCCTGCCAGGTCGCAGTGGGTGCACCGGCCGCGGTGCCCAAGAGGGAGTGGTAGCCTTTGCAGGGAAAGTTGCTTCCGTCGCCAGAGAGGGGAGAAGTCATGCTGTAGTCAATATCCCATCCTGAATTGGGGTTGTGTTTGCTCTTGAAAGGAGCAGGAGAGGTCATCTCCATGTGGGCTTGGGCTAGGCCAGCTAGTCCGAGGACGGCAGCGAAAGCGTTGAAGGCCTTCATGTTGTCGCAGTGGCGATAGTACTTTAGAATGAGTGAGCGAGTTCTGAAGGCTGTGTGATTAGTTTGTAGTTGGTTTGAGTCGGGAGGATGTGTGATGACAAGTCCATGGTTGGGGAGTCTCTGGATCAGTCTTTATAGTCTTGGAAGTATCCACGGCGTCTTTAGCCACGTTGAGGCTCTGGATGTGTTGCGGGCTAGAACGTGTCTGCTGTGGGGAGGGTTCAGAGGCCTCGTCAACAAGTGAGGAAAAGACTTCAATTCCTCATTCCAGCCACATGATGGACCGAAAGAACACGCAGGGTTAGTTGAAATGCCATCACGGGAAAGCAGAAATGATGAAAGGCCAGCCATTGATGGCAATGGCAGGATGCAAGACAGAGGTTGGCGACAATGTCGGCAGAGGCTGAAAATGTCACAGCATGGCGATGGACACCTGGTCTGTCTCAGAAACTGGTCAGTGGGCATACCCGGGGAAGAAGTGAATGCCAAGCAAGACCATTTATTTTAAGCATCATTGGTCTCGATCCAAGCACTGGGATTCAATAGTGGCCGTTTGCGACACCGGATTCTGAACAGAACAATAGGTACCTGGAAGAAACAGCGCCACGCGTCGCGGGAAAAGACAGGCTGCAAGGGGTTGTTTCTGAGAAAAGCATTCCTGAATTCCATGAGTTTGGGGACGGGACAGAGCTTTGTAGTGGCTGAGAAGGGCAGATAGTGTAGTCTGTGGAATGCTGAAGGGGTGGAGAGTTTGAAAGGGGGGCGGGATCTTCAATGGCCTCGACCGTTGTGACCTGTCAAGATTGATCTAGATGCGTAGCTATCCGTTATCGATGTTTTCGACATGAATCTAGATCGCTGTCGCATTGAAGAGCGAAGTGCTCAGCATCTTGATTATTCGTACATGTGCCAACTGACACTGGTAAAACCAGCGACTGCGCAGGAGAGGATGTGGGCAAGAAAGGGAACAATGCGGGCCAATAATTGACTTACACATACCACCGAGATTGAGAAACTAGCGAGGAATACAATCCTGGAGAACGCAACGTGATAATTGGCCACGGGTCTTGGCCAGGACAGGGTTGTGTATGACTTGTATGACTTCACTTGATTCAGCGGTTAAATCCCGCACCGTCGTGTCATGACGCACCGAAGACTGTGAGATCAACTATGACCTCACCGGAAAAGATTGATATCGGATCTTTAGCTGGGGCTGCCTTGGTCTACAAGGACGTCGCCTCGCTAGACGTTGTTCAAGAGCAGATCCGCATACTGCACCTCGAGCCAGGTTTGGGCTCTGCTCCCATTTCCTGCACTATCCATCGCATTTCCTTGACGTCTAATCCGCCTCCGAGGTATGAGGCGCTCAGCTACACGTGGGGGGATCCCAAAGTTACCCGGGAGATCATTGTGAATGGCTATCTGGTCAATGTCACCTTCAACCTCTACTCAGCCCTCTATCGTCTTCGTCAACCTGAAGACATGCGTATCTTGTGGGTTGATGCACTATGCATTAACCAAACTGACGTGGATGAGCGTGGTCAGCAGGTTGGCCTTATGGGGAAAATCTATTCCATTTGCGATAATACCGTCATCTGGATAGACGAGCCGCCATTCGATACCTGGCCTGCGCATTGGTTCGGTGATGAGAGAGACCATCCGTCACTGATCTGGCTGGGGAACGAATTTGTTTATTACTCACGACTACAGCAACCAGCCGACCCGGCTTCTGTCGATGCCGTCTTCCACGCCTTTGCCAATCTCAGGCTCATTCAGGATTCACATCTCTTTGAGCAGCCTCTCTTCACGGACTTGACAGGAGAAACGTTTGCGTACCCACCAGACTATAACGATTATTGTTACATGATTGCTCAGGCTTTGGCTCCCTTTGCAGACAGTCCTTGGTGGACGAGGATCTGGGTGAGTTGCTCATGTAACTGACAGGAAAGCTCTAACGTTATACAGACGGTTCAAGAATGCATACTTCCCCAGAGAGCAACATTCATATACGGCCCTGTCTCGGTTGAACTGTCCTTCATGCTTCAAGTATTTTCCGCTCTGGGCCGTCACATGCTAGCAGATTGCTGCAGCACAACGGGTGCGCGGACAAACCCACACCTCATGCCTCATCTTCGCAAGCTGGGCCTCGCCATGAGGCCCATTGACGAGCTGAGAAGCGACAGAGAAGGACCTGATATTCCGCTCTGGAAGGCTCTCAGTTATACTCGGTCTCGCTTCGCCACCGATGATCGTGATCGTGTCTTTGGCGTGCTTGGTCTTGTCAACTGGTGGATGAGAGAACCCATCGTGCCAAATTACAGGGCTATGACTGAGGAGATCTACACTTTGGCTACCCTTGATGAGGTGCTTGCAACCAACAGCTTATCACCTCTGCATTTTCCGCTGCAAAAGGATGCTCATCCAGGTGTTCCTTCGTGGGTTATCGACTGGACTGCGGGTAGTAACGTGTCACTTCGACTGAATGTCTATCAGTGGACTCAAGATCACTACCTTCAGTTTCGCGTCTCACATAAACAACCAGCACACATCGCGGTGCGGGATAACAACCGAGTCCTAGAAGTCAAAGGCCGTCGGTGCGATCGAGTCGCCCTTGTTGGCCCAACATGTAAATACGGGCAACCAAGCAACAGGCGGGACGTATACTGCGAGTGGTTCAAGATGTTTGAGCTCAATCGCACCCCGTCAAGGCCGTACAGAACCGGTGAGCCGTATGTCGATGCTTTCTGGAAGTGTCTTTGCTGGGACTTTGTCCTTTCGGTGGATGGACCTGCTGAAAAGGCCCATTTCAGGAGATCAAAAGGAACTACAGATAGCTACGAGGCTTTTGTGGCCTTTGCTCCAGTATCAACTTACTCGATATTTCACCCGGAGGGTCTTTCTCAACAGGACCGAGAGGCAGCCGTGCGTTTCGATCCCAGATTCGACATTGATCAATCTGCTGGGACGACGGAGCACACGTCTGAAACTTTTATCACGGAACAATTGATCGGCGGTATAACTTTGAACACGGCCATGTTTATGACCGAGTCAGGCTACCTGGGACTGGGACCAGCAGAGACGCAGGTTGGGGATGAAGTGTGGTGCTTATTTGGTAGCTACATGCCTTTTGTGTTGAGGTCGATGGAGAAGACCAGAGAGGTAGTTACCGGAGAGGGAGAAAAGCCACTGCATTTGGTCTTGGGGATTTGTTATGTACACGGGGCTATGGATGGCGAGGTTGCTGATGACGAGGATCTGCCTATAGAGACGGTCTACCTTGCGTAGGCCATTCGTTTCTGGAGGCGATTGGCTCTTACGACAAGTGTTGAGGTTCGACTTCAAGCCAGCGGCGGAAACGCCTTGACTGTTACTAGATATATCTGGCGCCGGGAAGGATTCTTGGTCTTTTATAAGGTATGTCTTTGCCCAGGCTGCCTGGAGCGCTGCCTTCTAAATATTTTCTAGGGCACCATGCCACCTTTACTTGGAGTTGGAGCTTGTGTGAGTAGTCAAGGCAATAATCTTGACAGGGGTTTCCTGATCATCAAGCCAGGCTAGTATCCAATTCGGCGCGTTTCATTTGCCCCGACGTTTACTGAAAGAACGAAACCAAAACATTGATGGGACTTTATCCCTTGGCCAATTCTACTTGGCAGAAGGCGCTGCAAGTCTATGCAACAGCGTCATATCTGGCCCGGTTGAGCAAATGAGAATTCGTCTCCAGACCCAACCACACGGCGCTAACCGTCTCTACGCGGGATCTTTCGACTGTGTTGGAAAGATATGGAGACATTCAGGTATTGGGGGTCTCTATCGAGGCCAAGTAGTTACGATTCTCCGCGTGTTTCATGGCTTCGGAATCTGGTTCGCGTCGTACGAAGGTCTCGTCCAGAAGGCCATGGAGATGGGCCAAAGCCTCGAAGCGAGATTCCCAGCTGGAAGTTTGCATCCTGCGGCGGCATTGCTGGAGAGCTAATCTGGCTCTTGATATATCCATTGGATGTGATCAAGAGCAAGATGCAGACTGACAGGTTCGGGGCCGAGAGGAGGTACAAGAACATGTGCGAGGTATTTTGGGTAATGTGAAGGACTGGAGGGATCGCTGGTATGTTTAAAGGGATCGGACAGACGTTGCTTCGAGCGATGCCAGTTTCTGCTGGGGCATTTGCGGTGTAGGTGATGCTCTGTACGAGTGGTAGAGAGGGAATGCTACCGGGGATAGAGTTGAGATGGTCCGCAAGGCATTTTTATAGGGGATATTCGAGTACCAGAGCCGAAATGACTGTGCTGTGCTTGATCTGCAACATGTATTAGCTCAATTCTTGAACTTGGAAGAGTATCCAAGAGTCCTATGCTGTTTTGTGAATCGCCTTACAGGGAGAAGCCATAGACAAAAGAAAGGGAAAATGAGCATTGACAGCGAAGCTTCCAACGCCCCCGAAGTCTCGGGACCTGACTCGCCGGATGTCGCCCTCTCGGATGTCGCCCACGGATGTCGCACATTGGGAGGTGGATCATGCGGATTCCGGGGTAGCGCAGATGCTAAGCCAGGATATTGGGAATAGACTCTTCATAACTCACTTTGCAAAGGGGCGGATTGGATCACAGGCCTGGGGAGGGCCGCAATTCCTCAATGATCCCGACCATCACGACATTGAGTTGGTTGTCCAAGATATAAACCTTTTGTCTCGGCATCTATCTAGTTCAAACAGCAGCTCCCCACCAATCCCTCCCAACTCACCATGGGCATCTTCACCAAGTTTCGCCTCTTTAACCGGAGGCTCGCCCTCGCTTGCATGCTCATTGCCGTGTCGACCTTCAACTATGGCTTTGACAACCAGGCGTTTGCGAGTACCCAGGCCATGGACGCGTTTGAGAGGCAATTCGGCCATTGGGATGAGAAAAAAGGAGCGTACGCTCTTGAGCCGTACTGGCTCTCGTTGTTCAACAGTCTTAATTACATTGGCTTTGCCTTTGGTAAGTAGTATCGAGTACCCCCCCCGCAAACCGCGTGCTGATTTAGTGCCCAGGAGTTATTACGGGTAGCTACATCTCGGCTCGCTGGGGTCGACGATGGTGCATGTTTGTCATGAGCGTTTACGCTCTTGGTACGGCCACTATTTCGGTCACATCCTTCCATCGCGAGCAGATCATGGCAGCTCGTATTCTCAATTATGTCTACGTTGGAATGGAACTTGGCGTTGTTCCGACCTTTCAGTCCGAGATTGGTATGTGAACCAGGTAAATAACAAAGCTCTGCTGACACGCCATCCAGTCCCGGCTCAAGCCCGAGGTTTCATGGTCGGCTCATACCAGCTGAGTCTCGCAGTTGGTGGTCTCGTCATCAACAGCGTCTGCTTCGGTACTAGCTTTCTCCCCGACAACCGCGCATGGAGAATCCCTCTCGGCTTGTTTTACATTGTCCCATCCATTGTTGTGGCTGGTATCTGGTTCATCCCCGAATCGCCCCGATGGCTTCTCCGCAAGGATCGCGTCGAGGAGGCGTGGCAGAACCTCCGTAAGCTCCGAGAAGGTGCCTTCACTGAAGAGCAGATTGAAGCAGAGTTCAAGGAGCTTCGTACTTCTCTTGAACAAGAGATTGAGCAGGGTCGTTTCATTGAGCTGCTTCAAGGCAACAACCTCAAGCGAACAGCTATTGTTATCGCTGTAAACTTTCTTCAGCAGGCCAGTGGTCAAGCTTTCGTGTCGCAGTATGGTGCTGTGTACGTCAAGATGCTTGGAACTATTAACCCGTTCGGCTTCAACTTGATCACGGCAAGCGTTAATATCGTCACCTTGACATGCATTCTCCTCTGGACCGATGTCATTGGTAGACGGTACGTATCTCCCATTAGACTACCAGGGATTCATCTGCTAACACAACAAGAATTCTGATGATCGCGTCCTCTTGCACAATGTTTGCAGCAATGACCACCATGGGAGGCTTGGGTATCGAGAGCCCCGTGGACGACGACAGAAAGAAGGGCGTCTTGGCCATGATGGCCCTGTTTGCCTGTGGCTTCTCAATAGGTTGGGCGCCGCTTAGCTATGTCGTCACAACCGAGATATCGGCTCTTCGACTTCGCGACCTGACCTCCCGAGTTGGATTCACCACCAACGTCATCATGAAGTGAGCTTTCCTCATGCAACTCTTAAGACTATGCTAACGAGTCACCTAGCTTCACTGTCAACTTCTCCATCCCGTATCTCATCTACGATAAGTACGCAGGTTTGAATAGCAAGGTCGGCTTCATCTTTGGCGGCCTCATGGCCTTCGCCATCGTCTTTGTGTATTTCTGTGTACCCGAGTGCAAGGGAAAGACGCTGGAGCAGGTGGATTTCTTGTTCAACCAAGGCGTTCCGATCCGAGACTTTGGCAAGACGGATGCGGCGGCCATGATGCGATCGGTCTTGGAGGAGGGCAACGGTAAGAAGCACGACTCGGATGTTGAGAGGGGCTCTATCGTGGCGGGATCCAAGAATGATCACTGAGACTCCGATCACAGATTGCCGCACCGGGTAATAAGATGAAGAATGGGTTGAGCTAGGCACTTGGGCGAGATAAATAGTCTATTACTGTTCTGATCCTATATAATGAGGCACATTTGCATCTGTGTATGCATTGAGCTGAAGGTCAAATGGATCCATGGGAAACACCATGTCATGCTCCCCAAAAACCACATCTGCAGAGTTGGCCAAGTCATAGTTCATCAGATTATACCCAAGAGGTTGTCCCGAGCCGTCTTGATTCGATACAAACATGTCCGGGTTATCGCCTGGCAGAGAAAAGGGCCAACTTCCTTGAGCTAGTGGATCAATCGGCGTTGCTGATTGCACATCTTCTGATGGAAGTGCCTCATCTTGGTTTGACTCTGGGGGATTGATAGCTGGGTCTAGCTCTTCCTCGTCGTCTGGAGCATACGCGTGTTTGGAACGCCGGTGTAGCTTCTCTTGAAGCCGAAGATTGCCTGGTGGTGGGCTATAAAAGGAGTCAGTGGAGGGCCAAATAACGGAGATTTCTTAGACTTGCGGTGATTCTGCAGATCCTGATCTTGCACCCAGCCTTGGAATGAGTTTTTCGATATCCGATATCTGACCCGTCAGCAAGCTGTTTACAAGGCTCAGAGTGACCACCTACACATGAAGCAATCCAGTCAACCCCGGTTTGGATCCGAGACGCGATAAACAAGGCATCAGCCAACTTCTCCTTCACAACCGGTAGTGAATCATCCCCATGTGCTGGAAGCAAAGAAGCGAGATGATCAATGATCTTGACAGACTGATAAATGACAACTGCCAATGTCGGCGTCTCGACGCGACTGCTCGTCTCAAGATGCCGAACCTTGGACCACAAGTCACAAGACCCCAGTGCGCTCTGTAGGCATCGGCGTTGACAGTAGTCGATGTATTCCCTGGGAGTTTGTGCCGCGGCCTCTGGAGAGACGCACTCTCTGATGCCGGGGATCAGGAAGCGATGGAGGTCGCAGCGACAACTGAAGAGGAGGGTGTGGAGCATTGTGTATGTACGAGCCTCATCGGAATGGCACATGAGCATGAGCCTGTTGTCGTTGAGTCGCAGCTCTTCTGGTAACGACTCTTCAAAAGAGGCAAGCTCTAAGTCAAGTGATCGTAGTTGTCCTCGACTATGAAAGGGGCTTGATCCATCCAGGATTACTCGCCGAGTGTACCTTTAACTTGTAAGAACCAATGCAGTAGAGGTTTGCGTGGAACATACCTCAAAACTCTATCGCGAATATCGTACAGCCGCATCAAGCAGGCCAAAGAATTGATGTCAGTTTCAGTCTCGCCTTTGCTGCGTAGAAATGACGAGCGAGATTGCAGTCCAAGCTGGAAATTGTGATAACTGCTTGGTAGTCGAATGTGCATCCTCTGCGTTGGGCAGACAGTCAAATCCTCTATCCCACCAGAAAAGACCTTATCAGTGGCATAAATAGACCACATCAACCGACGGAGGCACTCTTGTTTCACGGGGTCCATAGCTGGGCGCTCATAATTAAGCCGTTTCGTGAATGCTACCCTGGCTGCGATGGAGATGAGCACCCACACGTCCCCGGTGAAACGCAGTGACGAGAGGAACTTGACAGCGAGCATCAACGCCTGAAGCTTGGGTATAGACATGTCGCCCAAGTGCCCGGCCAGTTCGTTCTGGACTTGCTTCATCCATGAATGCGCCATTGACCTTTCGCCGTGGTAAGCTGGGGTGTGTCTGAGTCCTGAAGCACAAATAGCCTTGAGTAAAGTCTTGTCCAGTTTTCCTTGACTCCATTCGGCAATTGTGGTTGCTCTGTGAAGAAAGACGCAGTCGGCAATGTCGGATTTGTCAAAGTAGGCGTCGATGTATTTTCGGATCGCATCTCTATCCTCAGCTTCAAAGAGGCTTGGCAAGTGTTAGTGGTGCTCACCACCATATAGTCAATACGCACCGAAGTGAATCATCGCCTGCAATACTAGACATGCCAGCCGGTGTCAATTGACTTGGTACTGACCCATGATCAGTCGGTGGAGGACTGACAGGCGAAGCGAAAGTCTCTGTTACTGCCTCTGACTGAGGAATGCCTCCATCACTAAACAGACACTCCTGTCCGTGAGCTCGGCATCGGTCACAGGGATGAGTCCCGGAACACTTGACCTTTGCGCTCCGACACGAGATGCAAGCCCGGAGAATGCGACGCCTCTTGATCCCGGCCTGCGTCAAGTCTTGACCACGGCTGCTACCAGACGAGCCAGCTGTCTCGTTTGGTACATAGCTGCAAGCCAAATCCAGACGCTCACACCGCACACATCCTGTAGTTCGACGGTCACATTTGACCTGGTTGATCGTCAGCGGGGAAGACATGCACTAGAATGCAGACGTGCTAAACCGACCTTTCTCGCACGACACTGTCTGCACGCGGGCTGCTTAGCCAGCAACGACGACCCAGGGGAATGGTTCAATGCGTCTGGGCGGTTCATCTCGGCGAGAGCGAGATCCGAGCGAGATCCAGATAGATGTCAGGGGATGGAGGATTCGCGGGGGCGGATCTTGTTATGAAACTTTGGCTGAATGCGGAGCACGCAAGCCTAGGGTCAGATGGCGTATAGCGAGATCCGACTAGATCCCGAGGGCGAGATCCGAATGTGTTCGGACGAGGTCGACAAATCAGAGCCGTTCCGTAGACAGGTCCTTGTGTTGTGTCCAGCTTTCGAGATTAATATGAGCCTCACCGTTTGCTCTCATCATCTTGATTGACTTTCCAAGCGACCCAAGACACAATACAATGCCTGGCTCCCACAGCATCCCCCCAAAACCCCTGCCCCTGCAGGTCGCCTCTAAGAATGGAGGCGACAAGCCAAACTACATCATCTTCATGCCCGACCAGCTGAGATACGACTCCCTCGGCTGCACGACAGGTCCCGACTCTGGCATCAAAACACCAAACATTGACGCCTTTGCCGCCCGAGGAAGCATCTTTACAAACTGCTTCACCCAGGCCTCGGTCTGCTCGCAGTCACGATGCAGCATGTTTACGGGGACGTATCCGCACGTCAGTGGACATCGCAGCCTTGAGAACCTCATCAAGCCCTGGGAGCCAAACATTTTCAGGAGTCTCAAGGAGTCGGGTTATCACGTTGCTTGTCTTGCTCCGCGAGGCGATACCTTCGCACCCACCGTCACGGAGCTTAGCGTGACGGAATACGGCTTCCTTGAGACGCCAGAGTATGTGCCTAAGTTTGCAGGCGGCGGGCGCGAAGTCGATGAGAGCATCTGGGGAAGACTGTTCTATCGAGGCCTGAGAGACGCGGACAAGACTATGGATTACGACGAGGCTGTCGTGAGGTCAGCTTTGACGTGGCTGGATTGCCCTCCAACTGACAAGCCTTGGGTACTTTTCATGCCCCTCATCTTCCCCCATTGCCCTTTTCAAGTCGAAGAGCCTTTCTTTTCCATGTATGACCGGGAGAAGATTAGCAGCATTGAAGCTACACTGGATAAGAAGACGGGCTATGAGCCACGGTACATGAAGTCCATCAGAGAGCGCTATGGTACACACCGTGCAACTGATGAGATCTGGAAAGAGATCAAGGCTACTTACTACGGCATGATCTCACGACTTGATGATCAATTTGGTCGCGTCATGAAGCGCGTGGACGAGTTGGGAATTTGGAAGGATACCGTCACCATGTTCTTCACTGATCATGGAGAATACCTTGGTGACCATGGCCTCATTGAGAAGTGGCCATCTGGCCTATCAGAGACTTTGGTTCATGAGCCTCTCATCATTGGAGGTGCAGGGTTACCAGAGGGAAAGAAGATCAACGCCATGACTGAGATGGTAGATCTTGTCCCAACCATGTTGGAGATTTCAGGAATTGGCGAGACATTCTCTCATAACGGACTGTCCTGGATTCCTCTGCTCTGCGGTGATGCCACGGCACACAAGCAGTATGCATTTTCCGAAGGTGGCTTCCTGACGTCGGAAGAGCCTATACTCGAGCAGGCACCGTACCCATACGATCTAAAGGCAGGTCTACAGCACGAAGACACTACATTAGTTGGAAAGGCCATCTCCTTGAGAGACGAGACCTGGACGTTTGTGTATAGGCTATACGAGCCGTCAGAACTCTATCACCGACAGAACGACCCTCACGAGCTGCGCAACCTAGCTGAAGATGCAGATCACAAGGAGTTGGCGGACAAGTTTGAAAAGGCTACTCTGAAGTGGCTGTTGCAAGGGGCTGATGTGATGCCCTGGACGGCGGATCCGAGGTTTCCGGAGGTGAAGCTGAAGAGTCCGCGAGAGCAGATGCAAGAGCGGTTGAAGCAGGTTCGGAGTGATTGAAGGTTTGTGAAGTTGGTGTGGAGAGGTAGGATTGTTTGTATGTAGCAAGAGGCCTTGGGAAGGTTTGGTTTGCTAGTAAAGTTGTAGAAATATTCGCCATTTAGCTAGGCGATGGTAGACCTCCATAGATCTTCAACATAGATATTGTGCTCTGCTGTCGGCTTTAAACAATGCCTAATATTTCCAAGTTTAATCTCATACAAAGAAGGTTATAATGGTCATAGCAGATATAGACTTCCGTTATCTTTTGTAGCTAATATCGATCGTTTATAGCCATGGAGCGCTCCTCATGAGGTTTGCGAGGAATAGGTTTGCGGTATTAGACGGTCAACTGCATTGGATTTCTGAGAGGCTATGAATCCAAATGTCTTAAATTTCTAAGAGCAATGCAATCTGTCTTAATCTTGTAATGTCTAAGAAATGTATGCCTCAACCTCAACCTCAACAGTCATACCCGGGATGCCCAACTCGCTGACACCAACACAAGTCCACGTCGGCTGATGATCAGGCATCCACTTGCGGAACTCCTCCACCATGACATCAAACGACTCAGAGAGGGAAATATGGAAGCTCCTGACAGAGTAGACGTCGGCCCAGCCCTTTGCGCCGGCGTCCTTGAGGTTCTTCTCGACGTTTTTAAAGGCTAGCTCGATCTGGCCCTTGAGGTCGTCCTTGTCGATATTGCCCTCGGCGTCCCAGCCACCCTGACCGGAACACTTGATGATGTTGCCGACACGGACGGATTGGGAGTAGGAGTAGAGCTTGTTGTTGGTCTTGCCGACGCCTTCGTAGTTGAAGTAGTTAAGGGTTGACATGATGGCTGGAAGATCTGCTTGAGTCTTAGTGGTATGACCAGTCAAAAAAAAGTGATGAGGCTCACAGTTGAAGTGTGCAACGGTTTTTTTTAGAATATTTTTGAGGAGGGAATTCAAGAACAGAATGATAGATGAGACAGTTGGTCGACAGTCTCAGACGCCATTTTATCTATTCCAGAGCACCAGCTGATCTCCCACCCCACATATTGGCATGAGCATCAACAAAGCTTATGACTGGATTGTACAGTCTGCCAAGAACTACCATTGCAGAGTAATTATCGTTGTGTCACAGATGGCCATGAAACATTCCTGATCGAGCATCGGCTGTACCAGGTTGATCCCCGAGGGGTGGTCATGATACCTACCCCTAGCTTACCCCGCCAGATGCCGAGGGAAAGCTTGCTCGGAAAATCAACATATTGGGTCACTTTTTCCGAAGGGGGCAACAACTGGCGTCATCTGAATGTGGCTATACTTTTTCGCATCTCTTGAAAGTACAAAAAACTTGCCTAATTGCGTCTAGTTTCAAAGATAAACGAGTTGGGCGCGCCAGGATGACCCCACACGGGAGAGATAGTCCATCCTTGATTACCCCTCAATATGGCCTCAAAAGTTTCCTATCTCGAACATGCATATGTACTACCCCATGTTTGCGGGCAATAACTCGTCCCGATGGGCACGACTGCATCGTGTCCCGTGATCTATTCTCCGAGTCAGTTACGCATCGCATTCCGATATAAAATGGACCCCGCAATCGATCATGACCTTGAGTATTTTCAACTTCAGATACCCAATTCACGCATATCATCACCATGGCGTCAGCTACTCAAATCACCCTGCCCAACGGCAAGAAGTATGACCAACCGACTGGTCTCTTTATCAACAATGAGTTTGTTGCTGCGTCTGGTGATGAGTTTGTCGTGACAAATCCAGTGTAAGCCTCTCAAAATCCCACGTTGAATATGCGCTCACATGCACTAGAACCGAGGAGGAGGTCATCAAGCTCAAGGGAGCTTCTACTGGAGATGTCGACAAGGCAGTTTCAGCAGCCCGAAAAGCATTCGAGGGAGAATGGTCGGAGCTTGCTGCTGTTGATCGAGGCGCCTTTCTCTACAAGATTGCTGATCTGATTGATCGCGACCGTGAGCTCATCGCCGCTATCGATGCCTTTGATAACGGAAAGGTGAGTGTCCCCGCACTTCTTGCGGGAATCTTGAACTGACGCAAATACAATGGTAGCCCTTCAGCGCGGCTCTCGCTGGCGACTTGGACGAGTCGTACAACGTGTTCCGCTACTACGCCGGCGCCGCCGACAAGATTAGCGGCCGCACTATCGAGACGTCGCCCGCCAAGCTGGCATACGTTCTCCAGGAGCCTCTGGGTGTGTGCGGACAGATCATTCCCTGGAACTTCCCCTTCATGATGCTTGCATGGAAGGTCGCCCCCGCCTTGGCCTGCGGCAACACCGTCGTGCTCAAGCCCGCCGAGCAGACACCGCTCTCGGCCCTGTACTTTGGAAAGCTTGTCATCGAAGCTGGTCTCCCAGCTGGTGTTGTCAACGTCCTGCCCGGTCTTGGACCTCAGACTGGCAAGGCCATTGCTGGCCACATGGGCATTGACAAGGTGGCCTTCACTGGCAGCACAAACACCGGCCGCGCCATCATGAAGGACGCTGCCAACAACCTCAAGAACATCACCTTGGAGTGTGGAGGCAAGAGCCCCTCCATCGTCTTTGCTGATGCAGAGCTTGACCAGGCCGTCAAGTGGTGTCACTTTGGAATCATGGACAACAAGGGCGAGGTGAGCTTCTTTGGTTTCAATATTTCATGACCGAGCTGACAGGTAGAACAGGTCTGCACTTCGACATCACGAATCTACGTCCACGAGTCCATCTATGACGAGTTCCTGACCAAGTTTGTCGAGGTCACCAAGGAAAACGACAAGATTGGAGCTCCATTCGAGGACGCCACCGTTCAGGGACCTCAGGTGTCTAAGGCTCAATACGACAAGGTCGTTTCGTATATTGAGGAGGGAAGAAAGGCCGGAGCCAGGCTTCTCTACGGTGGAAGCAAGTACGGTGACAAGGGTTACTTCCTGAAGCCCACCGTCTTTGCGGATGTGAGTGCTCATCTCTTTAAACTCATGTACTGCCGGAGTGATGTACTGACGGCGATAACAGGTCAGCGAGGACATGAAGATCATGAACGAAGAGATCTTCGGCCCCGTGGTGTCCATCGCCAAGTTCTCCACCGAAGAAGAGGTCATCGCAAAGGCCAACGATACTTCTTACGGCCTCGCCGCCGCTCTCTTCACAGAAAAGGTATCCCGAGCGCACAAGGTAGCCCGGAAGCTGCAGGCCGGCATGGTCTGGATCAACTCTTCTGGCGATTCACACTTTGGAATTCCTTTTGGTGGATACAAGTCTTCGGGTATTGGACGAGAGCTGGGCCAGTACGCTCTGGATGCGTATACCCAGTCCAAGGCTGTTCACGTGAACTTGGGTTTTGAGCTTTAAGTAGAAAGCGATGAAATATGTAAACATTGGCAAAGCAGGCTTGTAGATATAAAGATAATCCTTGCCCACACTGACAATCCCCTCACCTGTAAAGCTGTGCATGGAAGTGGTGTTGTTCTAATGAGCGAACGAATAGATGAGGTTGAACCAAAGATGTGTCAATATCTTAGTCCATGGCCTGGGACATATGAAGTAATGGGTTTTCTATAACACGTAGCCTGCGAGAAGAGATTATTTAGAAAGGGCATATAAGCACAAATCTAGGGCGAATGGTTCATCCTAAAACAACAGTCAGGTGCTGCTGTAGGCTTGGAGTTCACTGCTGCTCTTGATGAGAAGGGGAATGAAATCAAAATCCTCAGCCAAAACTCAGAAGGCTGCGCTCTCTGACTGGTCTAGGCAAAGGAAGACCCTTGTACAAGTATCCGGGCACACCATCACTATTCTAGATATGACAAAAGTTAATCTGGGAGGGAGATGAGCTGATACCACTTCTCCCTTGATGTTGTGACGGGCCTTTGAGCCCCAGAACGAGCAATTTGGATGGAAACACCTCAAGACTCGGAAAGAATATTTGATATAGTTGATTGGATCTTATTCAGCGGACTTTTACAGCTTTAATGCGTTTAATGACTCGCTGGTTGGCTACAAGGGGCTAGATAAATGCCTTGTCTGCTATCAAGCTCTGAACCCTCTGTCAGTGTGGTCTTGGCCGTTGGATCAACAGCGAATGATGAGTAGAGATGGGCGGCCGATTTAGTAGCTCTTCTGGGCTCCATATTTGCATGATTTTCGAGCCGATGTGTTTTGGCCAAACATTTGATTTTTTTTTTTCAAGGATTATACCAATTGTTCTACTCCTTAGCTTGCTTTCAGTTATCCCATCCGCTCTCCTTAAACACCTTGCTAAGACCTTAAGCCTGTGGGCTAGTTTAGGCGCGATGGCAATGCCCCTGCCTTGAAAGAGTTTCTATATTAAAGAATAGACAGGCCCCGGTAATCGGATCTCGAGACTGGGCCCAATGAGTTGAAGCGAATGACGGCGCCGAGGATGCCTCATCCTGATTGGTTGTCCAAGTTGCTGGCCGGAGATACGATGGCTTGTTATCGCGTTTGGTTTATCAGGTAACGAGAGATAATGTTGATTGAGGAATATGGATAATTCAAAGACTATCCTGCCTCTTTGCTGGTCTTGTAATTTCAAAGCAAAGGTTTGAGAATAGTCATCCGTCAAGCCAATCCACCAAGCGCTCTCTCGGTTTTACACATGCCCGGATATTAGAAAAGGCAAGAAAACCCGAGCATTCCTTATCTGTTACCTAAGATAAACAGCTGGATAAATCAACTGACATGACTGAGCTGCTAAGCTCGGGTTTGGTTGCCCCATGCCCGTATCCGGCCCCGTAAGCCTAGAAGCCGGCTTTTACCGTCCCGGACCTCCGGCAGAGATAACGGACATGCAAAGGCCGATATCAGATTGGCGTGATGCAGAGGCAGAGAGCGGTGTATCTGTATCTCCGAGTTGGAATTTATAAAGGAGGCCATCTGACCATCCGCAGTGATAGATAATTCTAGATACAAACACACAGTTGAGATATCAACAGCCAAATTTACACCTCCATCTCCAATCTACCCTTGCCTTGCATCTTCCCAACATCAGCCCCAACACAACGCCCAAAATGACCTTGAAAGAAAGTGCCACACCGCATTCTATCCGGGCCTTGTTCTCTTCCGCCCTCTCCAGCATGTACCAACGCGAAGTCCCTCAGTACGGCACATTGCTGAAGCTCGTATCTGACATCAACCGCCAAAAAGACGTCAACATTCAACATCGCATCGAGGTTGAGCGCCATGGCGCCATCCGACTCGGAACACCTGAAGAGTTGGCGACGATGCGTCGGTTATTCTCTGTAATGGGAATGCATCCTGTTGGCTACTACGACCTCACCGTCGCCAGTCTGCCAGTCCACGCCACATGCTTCCGACCTCTTACAAAAGAGGCACTCGCCTACAACCCTTTTCGAGTCTTTACATCTCTCCTTCGACTAGAGCTTATCCAAGATGAGTCTCTACGGCTGCAAGCCACTGAGATCCTGAGCAAACGAAACATTTTCACTCCCCGATGCATCGAGTTGATTGAAATGTTTGAAGCTGAAGATACCTTGCCCGAGGCTGCTGCTAAGGAGTTCATCAAGGAAGCTCTTGAGACCTTCCGCTGGCACAAAACATCCACCGTGGACATGAAGACCTACAAAGCTCTTCGAGCCACGCATCCGCTCATTGCAGATGTCGTTTGCTTCAAAGGACCTCACATCAACCATCTGACACCTCGTGTTCTCGACATCGAAGCCGCGCAGATCGAGATGAAACGATATGACCTCGACGCAAAAGACGCGATCGAGGGACCTCCTCCAAGGACTTGCCCGATCTTGCTTCGACAGACCAGTTTCCTTGCCCTTGACGAGGCGATTGCTTTTTCGGAGGGTGCAGAAACTGGTGGCAGTCACAAGGCAAGGTTTGGAGAGATTGAGCAGCGAGGCGTGGCCTTGACGCCAAAAGGTCGACGTCTTTACGACGATCTGATCAATGAGTGGAGGCAAAAATCTCTCGATGCATCACCTGAAGCCAAGGAAAAGATCTTGGCAAAGATCTTTGAGAGATTTCCCGACGACACCAAGAGCTTGAGAGAGCAAGACCTCGCATACTTTGCCTACAAGCTCACAGACTCTGCATCAAAAGTGTCCAGCACTGACATGGATGCGTTGATTGATGCTGGAGCTGTCCAACTTGAGCCCATCACCTACGAAGACTTTCTACCCGTCAGCGCAGCTGGTATTTTTCACTCGAACTTGGGTAATGACGGCGGCATGGACCATGTAGCAGCAGCGGACCAGGCGTCTTTTGAGAAGGGGCTTGGTTGCAAAGTCAACAAGGAGTTTGAGTTGTACAGGAAGATGCAAGAGGCTTCGATTGAAGAATGCCTCAGGAATCTGCAATAGATTCGTCGACATAGGATGTCTGTCATGTAGTTCGATGCTAAGCGAAGCGGTCCTTTTTACATGGAATTGATTTTTTCCCCCGACTACTTCTACGATAATGAGTTACAAAGTTCTGGAATTGAGATATTGATGCAAATGCATCTTACTCAAATCTCTATCTCTCCACTATCTCGAGGTTGATAAGTATAGTCTTGAATATTGGAATCCTCCTATCTGATAAGGCCAGCTCGCATTATGGCACCATCGACAAAGTCAAGTGTGGTGAGCATCTTGGAGACCGCAAATAGTCCGGGTGGTTTTGCCACGGGCAAGAAATGGACAGTTCCGGTGGCTCTCATCCTTTTGCCCCTTCTACTTGTTACTTGGTCCCGTGGCCTATTTTCGCGTGCATGCTTGACAAGTTGACAAGATAAAGGGCGTAGTAGCTGCATATCGCTACCCGGGATGCGTTCCGCATAAAATTCGTTTCTCGGGAATAGATCAGCGAGCTCGGCCAAGTAATTCCGCTGACTGTGTTGATGATATGGATGCTGGCTGGCATTGGCGGTTGACAATAAGATATTTCAGATACCAACAAGAGAGAAGAATTAAAGATGGGTAGAGGGATTCAATGGCTTGACTTTTCGTGCATGATCCAAAAGTGCTACCTAGTTGGCCTTCTATCGCGATTTTTATCGGTAAAGCTATTTCCGAGTGCCGGACTACAATGTCGGGTCGGAAATGTCATGTCCGAAGTGTGGAGACGGTGACTTTCAACACCAAGCTAGACCATTCGCAATCCGTAGCAGGCACATGTCTAGAAGGGGAAGACCATGGTCTAACCATTACAGGGACATATTAAGGAAGGATATCCCGAGCTCCTAGTCCTTGACAAGGGATGATATAGAAGCCGAAGACCGCCCCTTGCCCAAGTTCTCGAAGCCATCTCGGGTTCCCTCGGGCAAGGAACCCGTGTCCCACCACGTTTGAAAGCCCCGTCCCCGCGATCTTCAGCTCCTTGAACTGGATAATCAGTAACCATGGAGTCGGCATTCACATCACCGGAATCTCAAAAGAGGCCTAATCAACGAAAAGTATCCTCAAAGGACGATAGCTGTCGCACTTGTAGGATATGCCGTCAGAAAAAGGTTGGAACACCCGGCTTGTCCTACGTCATGAATTCACTGACTTTCCAGGTCAAATGTGATGGCCAACGTCCGAAATGCGGTGTATGTTGCAGAAAGGGTGATGAATGTGTCTATCTAAAAGATGCTAGACGCACAGCTATTCGAATCAGAAAAGAGGATGTAAGAGCTCTTCAGCGACAGGTCGAGGAGCTGAAGGAGCAAATGAGGCAGACGGATTTCCAGACTCCATCTCATGACCTTCACTCCCCCAATCACGGAAATCCATCCCAAGGACAGGCTCTTCCCATGCAGCAGTACCCCATAGACGGCACTGGTCCATCAAGAGCCCTTACGCCTGCCACTTCGAGTCATCCACCTACCAGTGTATGCTCTCTCTTGTCTGAGGACACGCCACCGAGTTCACATCGAGGGCCACTCAGCCAGCCTCCCGTCCTCACCTCTTCAGCAGCAGCCGCAGTGCTCGCATCTCTGGACCAAGGGGTCGAACCAAGTGTCGAGAACCATCTGCTATCGCCCGAGCCCACACAAGGCAGCGATGCGAACGAAGGGGATGGCTTCCAACTATACGGAGCGACTAGTTTGCTCCACGACCAATCCTCTAGGACTTTGCTGGCCAATAAACAAACGGGAGAGATCCAGGGGTGTGCGCCCTCAAAAGACGCCGCCCGTGATAGACTCGTCTCATATGCAGCCCTTCGAAGACAAGAAGAAGTGGCTCTGCATTCATCTCCAAGCATCACATCCAAAATTGACTTTGACGGGGTATCTATGGACACAGCTCTGCACCTGTTGGATCTGCATTGGAACCGACAGCACCTATCATATCTTTTAACTTATCGACCGGCGATTATGGATAGCCTTATCCACAACGGACCATACGTGAATAAACTACTCCTGAACGCCATCTACTTTCAGAGCAGCTTATATAGCGATCGGACTACTCTCTTACGTCAAGATCCGCAAGACCCGCAGTCCATGGGCATGGCCTTTTACGAGCGTTTCAAGTCTCTCCTAGTCGACCACATCGACAAACCCACTATACCAACTGTCGTGGCTCTCTTAACCTGTGGTGCATGCTTAGTCCCGCGCGGCAAGCAAAGTGCTGGCTGGGTATTTTGCGGCATCGCGTATAGAATGATGTCAGACCTTGGCTGCTATCCGGACATTGAGCACACGTCACAAGCCGGACAGGGCGCCAAACTCACTCCCATCGATGTCGAGATAAGAAAGAGGATCTACTGGGCCGCCTATGTCGGAGACAAGCTTCAGTCTCTATTTCTGGGCCGTCCTCCGGCGATACAGGAGACCGCAGGCGGCGTCTCCGAAGAGTTCCTCGACGCTTACGAAGAGATGGAAGAATGGGGGCCATACCGAGACCCTGAGGCACGCCCTTTTGATATTAGCGTCCCGGCTTACCGAGGACGGCCATGTTACGCGATAAGCACATTCCGATGCTTGCGTGAGCTCTGCCGTGTTATATCTCGCATTATAGATGCCTTTTATACGGCTGACAACAGTGGATTATCAAAATCGTCCGCTGAATTACTAAACTCAACCTTGATACAGAAAAGACAAGAGGTTAGGGAGCAATTGCGCCAATACAAGGACAGCATCCCTTCGTGGCTTCAGTTCGAGCCAGGAGTCGATCCCACTCCGCCGCCGCATCAGATCACGCCCCAGTAGGTGTTGCATTCAATTTCTTGCAGAATTATCTCTAACTATAGCCAAAGTGCACTCTATTGGGCTTCGGTAATACTGGCTGAACTACCGTTTACCAACTGTAGCCGCTCAACCTTGGCACATGAACTCAGCCCATTCCAGTCCAGCGCCCAAGACGAGAGTCGAAAGAAGTGCATTGAAGCTGCACTGAATATATGGAAGCTAGTGGAAGCATATAGAAAGACATTCACCTTGAGAAGGGCGCAATATGGCATATCCTATGCTACGTACTGCGCCGTGCTTGTCATTCTCGAACACACTGACCAGAACTGTGAAGAGTACATCGAGTGCA
Organism: Fusarium piperis; assembly: GCA_027886205.1. NCBI lineage: Eukaryota > Fungi > Ascomycota > Sordariomycetes > Hypocreales > Nectriaceae > Fusarium > Fusarium piperis. The sequence goes on from RZGM01000033.1 coordinate 211,165, forward strand.
TACGCTTCTTCTGGCAGGCTCTTTTGGAGTTTCAACATGGTTGCAATTATGGGCTAAAGCGACCTTTGAGGCTACTCAGGTCTCTCATGGGTCGGATGGAGAGAGTGACCAAGAACATCAACATGGATGCCACAGCTACAACGATTTGTCCAGACCTGAGCAGTAAGTATCGCACAACAACCGTTAGAATAACTGTACTGATAATATTACAGCCTTCCAAGCCGATATGGCGTCGTTATTCGGGACTGGTCAAGCTGGTGATGCTTGGAGCGGGCCATGGATCGCTCAGGATGGTCTCGTGGCGGACAACACCTTGTTTGGCATTGCTGACGATAGTCTTCTGGGAGCATATATGTGAGATGAAACTTGATATCTGATTCTTGCCCTGTAATAAAGATACTGCCACTCAACCCGAGTGCTTCTTCGCATCAACCTCAATCTCAAGCGTCATTGTCGGAAGCGCCAACCTAGTAACCCAGGCCGATGCCCCGGAATCCTCTTTTTGAGAACCTCTGCAATGATTGGCAGGGTGGTGTCGATGTCTGTGTGGTAGGATCGCATATAGTAGACGTCTTCCCAGCCACGCAGGCCTGCGGCCTTGAGCACGTCGTCGATGTGCTGGATGGTGAGCTCGACCTCCTTCTGGGGTTCGGATGCGATCTCGCTGTTCTCATCCCAGCCGCCCTGGCCCGAGATCTTGAAGAAGCCGTTTCCGAGGTCGACGGCTTGGGAGTAGTGGTATGCTGTGCTCCATTCGGCGCTGGGACCAGGGGGGACGATGCATCTAAAGGACGACATTGTGTGATGCTTTGATGAATGTGTTTGAATTTTCCTTCAGATAAGGTGGTATGAGTCTGGGATGAAGAAAGTTTAGCCGCAAATGCAATTCTTTTTATACTTGTGAGTGAGGAGGCGGAACTTTCAGTGTAGCACTCGCTTTTGATCACCATGACGTATTACGGCTTACCAACGGCACAAATCATTTCTCACCACCGACTCGAAACTGCCTCGGCTGTATGTGAAATGATTGGGAAGCCAAGCCTGATGGCTGAGACCTTTATCCAATCAGGTATGATAGAAAAGGGCGGCATCCGGCGTGCGATTGGGAGGCTCGTAGCTCCGTGGTAAGCAAATTGAAGGCTGAGTGAGCCGGCGTTCTCCATGTGGAAATATGTTGCGCCTCATCTTCAAGCATCTTGCTTCCATTTATTAAAAGAGACGGTGGGTTAAGGAGGACTCGAATTAGCAAAGAGGTCGGGTACGCTTAGTAGATATGCAGCATCCTTCAGCCATGTTTCAGCCATGTCTATATGCACTGGGTATTAATCGTAATAGTTGGAGTAAACTGTCCAATATCCTGCGTGTACAACCACACTTTAGACTCCTCGTGTAACCATGCCAAGCCTTCTCGAACTACATCCAATCCGTTCACGGACTCATTGGGTGCATTTAGTCACTTCTTTCAGCATACCCAAGACCAAGACTGGATAGTGGCTCAACAACGTGATTGTAAAACTCCAATGCATGATTCGGAGGCTCATCCATCGTCCTTGAGGCTTGCTCGCTATAGTCAACACACCAACGTGTCGCAGCCGCGTAGGTCGACCCCATTCGGAACGGCAGGTCCTTATCAATCGTCGATCTAACTCTCTCCCTCAGAACCTTGGCCTCGGGGCTGTGGAAGTGTTTCACCTCTATTGATAGTGAGGGCCGGCTGCTGGATGTTTTGCCACGTTTAGAGTCAAACAGACTTGTCAACGGGGCCCAGATGCCAATCTCCAACAGGACAAGTCCTAAGCTGTATATATCATACTGAACCTTGTATCCTTGTGCTGCTTCGCCTTGGTAGTCAGGATGACGATACATGGCGACTGAAGGTTCGCTATTGGCCTTGGAACGATCGATAGTCTGGGCCTCTGATTCCAGCCTCGAATACTCAAAGCCACAGATGATAGGCGAAGCCAGCTGATCAATGCTAGGACCCCCATCTGGATTTTGATGAGGAAACAGGATATTGTCGCTGCGGATACTCTTGTGCATCCAGCTACTGCTGTAGAGCTGGTGAAAGGTTGACGAGACATCGCTTGCGAGTTTGAAGCGTTTCTCCAGAGGAGGTCGAGGCTTAAACTCCGGTTGTAGTAGATTGAATAGAGACAGCGGCTTTGAAAGGTTCTCTGGAGCTTGTTTGTACTTCTGGGGAAATTGAAAGACAAGCCACCAACAATAGTGGTCTGGGTCGTGTATATAGCCAACCGCCTGTGGGACCTTGAAGCAAGACGACTGTGGCAAGGCCAACAGGGAGATAAGTCTCTGAACTCGACTCCAGAGCGTCATTTTCGACCCATGATCCAAGTCTGGCTCAAATGATTTGCGTTCAAATAGACACAGCATGGCCGGGTCATCCTTTCTTGCTGCCAGGAAGCGATTTTCCGCGGCAAAGTCCGATGGGATGTCATATTGCGCCAGCCGTAAAGACTTCATGGCAATCTGTGAGACGTTTGCTCGTAATGACCGATCCTCGCTACCTGCGAGGGACTTTCGATCAATCTTGGCCAGAGTGTCGCCATCTCGATCGATGTCAACTGCTTCTCTGATCATGGCTAGAGACTTGTCGTCTACCGCGCTACCAACTACAACGACATGGATGCGCTCGTAGTCGTTGACAAATCTTCTCCTTTGTGTTTCAGTCAAGAGCTTGTTGAGGAGATCAATCTCTTCGCGAAGGCCAGTGACGAGCTTCTTGAGTTGGTCTTTATCTCTGATAGCCCATCGTACACGGCTGGACATGCTGCGAGAGATGCCGCTGCTCTTGCTGGGCATTTCCGGGTCCTCCGCTTCCTCACTGTCTATAGCAAGAGGTATCCCTCCGTAGAGTTTAACCCCACTGGACCGCAGTGAATTGCGCATGCGAGCCACAAAGCTCGACACGGCTTTCGATGTAGATTCTTCGCCCTCGATCTTGACGCCATATCGTTCCCGTACTTTGTCTGCGTCCCCAAACATGCGAGATATAACCTGGAGCTCTCGGAGAAGGATCTCGCTCGCGATGGTCATGTGAGGTGCCAGGGTACCATCAGCCAAGCCCGAGTTAGCGCCCCATGCCTGGAGTCTGAGACGTTCGATCTCCAAGGCGACGGTGAGGGCTTGGGCATCGTCAAAGTAGTTGAGGGCGGTGCCAAAGGCGTCGACTGCCTTGCAGGCCGCGAAGAAGGCGATCTGGGCGATTGCGATGCCTGTTCCAGGGTCTACCATGGCGTTGTAGATGGCAAGTTGCTCTGCCTAGAGAGAGATTGAGGCTGTGCCTAAGTTACGTAGGTAGGCATCCAGATGAGGGATCATGCTGGGTCGGTGATATGGTATTTCCGGGGCGGGGTCAACTCGTGCAAGGATGCTCATCTCGGACTCTTCCCTTCTTTATCTTAACCAAAGAGCCAAGATAAATCTTCAGTATCTATAACTAGTGGACTGTTTTTGGGTCTGAATTTCCCATCTGATAGTTGGTTCACATCAGGTCAGCCACTGACTCAACATCAGCCAACGATAACCCCTCAAAGTCATCACACCAATCATTGCTTGGGATTAAATCACTCTACCTTGATAATGGACTCTGGGTTTTATCATTCCTACTCGCTTGGCGAGTCATCAACAGAGTCATCCAACGCAACAAAGACTTCGGCCGAAACGGAACGAACAACTCTTCCAGCACAAAGCATAGACGAAACTCTCACAACCGCTGGTTTTACATCGTTTGCTTGCCATGTCGCCTTCCTAGAGGAAAGACTACGTCGCGGAAGCCAGACCAAGTTTTTCGACGGGCACGAGATTGAAACAGCAGCTCGCTTTCCAGCTGGAGGTGGAGGCTTCTTTACAGTTGATCGGGCGAGGATAACAAACCAGCCTACTGATGGAAGAGATGTAGTTGCAATCAAGACTGCTAGGGACCAGGCTGGGTAGGTCGTATATACCCCCCTCTCTGGCTTACACTAAACAGCGGTATGCACAGAGACCCCTCGAGGTGGAAGGACATTCTACTTGAAGTACGAGCCTTGCTTCATGAGCCTTTACGATACCATCCAAACATTGTGCACCTGCTCGACTTTGGATGGTCACACTCTTCAGAAACCGGATCGCCCTTCCCGACTCTTGTACTCGAGTACGCTGACTTTGGTACCCTCGACGATCTCCAACTCAGTCGCGAGTCACCGCTCCCCTTTCGGATCAAGCAAAAACTCTGCTACGATGTCGGCCGTGGCTTGTCAATTCTTCACGCCTGTGGCATAGTTCACGGCGATTTGAAACACAACAACGTCCTCATCTTCAGAAACAGAGAGGAGTACCCCCCTGACCAACCATATACAGCCAAGCTCGCAGATTTCGGGGGAGCCATCATGGATATTGGACGAGACGCTGGCCATTCTTTGCGGATGACAACTGCTCCATACGAAGCACCTGAATCAGGCCAGGCGCTTACTGTTAATGGTATAAAAGCCACTGACACGTATTCGTACGGGATGCTGATCTGGAGAACCTTTATTGACTGTCAGGACCTGTTGGTGGCCATCAGGTTCAAACAGGCCTCTACCCCCTTGTCAGATGACGAGAGGACAGCACTGAAACAGCTCAAGAGATCCGAATCTTTTCTTCAGATGGCTCTTAATACAGTAGAAGCGTATGGTGAATCGCGATCCTTGCCAGGAGAAACGGTCGAAATGGTGACGGACGCAATGAATGCGACACTCACCCTCAACCCAGCCTCGCGATCTCTAGTCCAGGCTCAGGCCAGACTACGAGGCATGTCGAGAGAGCAAGTGGAAGATTACACGTTTGCTCTTGAACGTGAGAACGCCAGTCAAAGGGAGATGGAACGCAACCGCATCCCCGGCCAGCGCGCTATCGACATTGATAGTGTGGGCTATGCCCTCGGCCGCTTTGGGCAGAATTACGACGCTCAGCGGAACCTACCAGGATGTCGACCAGATCTTCCGGCTCCTGCCCTTGGCGGATTTCTATTTGATCCATTCAAGCTCAAAACCATCCTGGACTGGTCTCAGCAAGTTGCCATGGTGAGAGAACTAGAGCAGCTTGCCGAGTCCTCGTCGTTCGAAGAGGACTCGGCTGAGATTCAACCCTGGACGGCTTCCTATCATCTCTTTCAGGCATGCCTGAGCGGATTTGGAATGCCCATAAACCTCGAAAAAGCCTGTTATTGGCTATGCAAAGCATCCAAGGCGGACTTCGAGTGCGCAGATACTGATTATTTGGCCAAAGCGTGGCTGACCAGACTTTGCAACGCGTCGGGCGTGGCTTGTCCGTTAACCCCGGATGAACAGGTTGATGACTTGTTCTGGAGCATCGTCCGTGGTCATCGGCATTGCATTGAAGACAGCGAGTTGGTTATGCCACTTTTTTCTAACCCACACCAAACCACAGCTGTCCAGTCACGCATTACACAGGCAGTCTCGATAAACAAAGAGTTGACAGGCGGAACCGGCATGCCTCACTATGCTCCGCGCATGATGAGTCGCACATACAATCTACTCGACCTTGAGTCACTAGACGAGGATATCCGGATGGAACTTGGTACCGAGTATGAATCTTGTCTTCAGTCTAGGAATAAATCACAGGCAGAATCAGAAACATCCAGATTTGACAAGATATACATCAACAAGCGTGGCCATGGCCTTCTTCACTACGCTGCCGCCGTCGGCAACGTCAACGCTCTCAGACATCTTCTAGGCAAGTACAAATGCAACATCAACCTACCAAACCAGTCATTCGCCGAAACCCCCTTGGTCTGCGCTTGTAGAGCCGGACAGTACGACTGCGCCAAGTTCCTGCTTGAAAACGGCGCCGATCCCAACGGTGCCGACTCTGGTCAAGAAGCGCCCCTCCACTGGATCTCTAGGTTCGGAAGAGCTGAGATGAGGCTTACCACGAAACGTCTTGTCGATGCTGGGGCAGACATGTCCAGGATGACCGATACCTTGAGAAAAGACGTTCGCCGGATCTTCGCGGACTGGGAAGATAGACTGAACCTACCCATGACACCACTGGGTCGAGCTGTTCTGAACAATAGCTTGACTGCCGTCAAAACGTTGCTGGAAATTGGCTCAGCAGATCCTACGGTGAAGGCGACTCGAAAAGAGGCTGTGAACTTGTCACCCGTCGAACTTGCCGCCGTCTTGACGCTTCCTGAAATTCTACAAGAGCTTCTCAACTACCAAGATGGCAAAGGTGGCCAGGTCAAGGTCCTTGACGAGTTGGAGATGCTTGAAATGGCACGCGACATGCCCAGCAAAGGAGCAGCAGACCCCTTGACACTCCACAGCAGACTTGTACGCTGTGGAGCCCGCTACAAAGAATGGATTTCCTGTACTCTCAGAATTCTTCATAACCGACGCAAAATCCAGGATCCAGATTCACAGAATCAACCAGCTTGGATGTTGAAGAGTGCAAGGTGCTTGTGCAGGGAGGTTGAGCTGGGCAATCTCGATATCATCCAAACCTTACTTGCGCTGGACCATGATGTCAATGGCTTACCTGGTCATCGCCCTTTGGCTACAGCTGGCCGGTCAAACAACACGGACATGTTTGAGCTACTCGTCTCTCACGGCGCCGAGCTATCCTTTGACGACAAGGAAGAGTCACTTCTTCAAACTTTCGCTGCAAAGCCACGAACGTCTCCCGACGATTTGCCCATTGCTCAGTTCTTGATTGAAAATCTAGTTCCAGTTGAAACAGCAGATGGAGAAAGACCTTCCCCCCTCGCGTCAGCCATCAAGAACGGTTACTTTCCCCTCGCTGACCTCCTTTTGGCCAACGGTGCTGGCGAGAGTGTGAACCACTTTTACCAGTGGGAGCCGTCAGGAGGCTTCTTGTCTGTTTTGGGGATCCTCTTACAGTCTCACACTTACTCGTCCTTACTAGCGATTGAGTATTTGGCAAGAAAGAATGAAGAGGGTGTTATAACCTTGGCACCCCTTGTGGATTTGACGAAAGAGCTCAGTGCTGTGCATATGCTTGCTCTACATGACCCAGGCCGGATGAACTCTCGGCAGCAAATATCCTCACGAATCATTCACCGAGTGCTCGAGCTATTCCCCGCGCCTGAAAGTCTAAAAGAGCATGCTGTTCATCAAGAGCACGGAACCCCACTCACAGCCGCAATCATGACTGTCAACGTCGATGTCGCGTCTGCACTTTTAGAATCAGACTACCAGAGCGACCTTCACAGGAAGGTCAAGATACCTTCACTACCGGAGGGCTTGGGCATGTCAGAGGGCGCGTTGCCCATCATGCTCGTATTTGCACGCTTTGCACAGAGCGCCCAGGTTTTTCTCGCGCAAAGTACAATGAACCAGGACATGTTTGACGAACTCAAGAACCTAGAGAGGCTAGGGTACACCTTGTTCAACACGGCGTCAAGTCTGCAGCAGCAAGGCAGCACACATGATAACGAGATAGACCCCAGTTCTTTACCACAGAACTGGCAGCAGCTGTACGGCTTCATGATGACCAAGAAGAAAGAAATGGAGCAAAGGACAAATCTGCAGAAGGACATGTCAAACCTTTCCTTGAGTGATGCAGCTGAAGGCTCGGAATCTGAGCAACCTGGGAGCGATGCTGATGAAATGCCTGTTAGTCTTGCTCAGCTGACCAAAGACAAGAGGAGAAATTGGTGGGACACACCAGATGAGTAGATATATGTACCTACAGAGCAGAGAAATACATGCTTATAACTATGGAGCACTTTACGTCTTAACCTTTCCATCTCTATATTGAATGGCTTGTAGAGCTTGGTGAATCTCTGAGTTATCTGCAGCAATATTGGTCTAGAACCTAGTTATGCATATGTGCAAGGAATCGAGACTTCAAGATAGCATCTGGGTAATCTTCCTTTATAATTTAATGAGTTTCTGTTGTTAATCTCAATGACGCCTATAAGAAGAGTTGTTGGCTACAATATTAAAGAATACATTGTTATACATGATAGTATTAAACCCAAAGCTGTAAAAGGTCGTAACCTAGAGTGTTTTGTTAAACACAGTTAATCTTTTAGTAAGCAGCATTGAATGAAAATAATTTCTATAGCATGCCACATTCTGTGATGCAATTAGAATTATAGAAGTTCTATCTTATTAGATCAATGAATGGCTAAAGTTGGTCTGCATTCTGCTTCCCTTGATAGGACAAAATATCCCTGACAGTATATTTCATCCAAGTCTAATAACATATGCCACATAGCCCATGGATCAGAATAATCTTGGTGATACCATGTAACAATATGTTCAGGCATTCTATCTGGCTCCTAGGTGTAGGGCACCTTGGTCTTGAGGACTAATCTCAGTGACCATGGCCCGCCTTGTCGAAAACCTTGTTCAACCAGGCATGAATCGTCCTCGAAAGCTCTTGCCCAGCACCAGTCTGGCAGTGAAAACCAGAAACCCCCTTGAAAGTATGCAGAGTTGCCCAGTCGCCCAGGGCGTCGGCCACCTGCTTCGGCTGCCCAACGTAGCTGCTCTCCAGTTCGGCATCTCCGACAAACACGGGAATCTTGATCTTGTCAATGAAAGACTCAACATTGTACTGCTTGGCTTGAGTAAAGAAGTCAGAGGGCGAGTGCGTGTGGAACGCCCACATGCCATGCTCGAGGCCCCAGGTAGCGCCGGTGGGGAGATTCCCGGCCTCCAGAGCTGAGAGTACCACATCATCGAACTGTGTATAGTTACCCGCCTCATAGATTTCGACCATTTCAGATGACAGCTCATTTTTGTATGCAGCGTAGTGATCCCAGACCCCATCAATGAGGACCACAGCCGAGAGGCGGGGCTCGAAGGCTGCGACACGGGCAGCTAGGTAGCCACCGAAAGAGTTGCCGATGAGGACAAGACGGTTCTCGTCCACAACATTCTTCTTCTCTGAGAGAACGTAATCCACGACGGGGGTGGCGACTTTCTCCCAGTCGGGGATAAAACCGATGTTCTGGTTACGGCGCACGGTTGGCTGTCCCGGACCTTCGTAGGTGATGCAGTTCCACCCTCGGGCCAGGGCGGGCGCGACAAAGTTATGGTAAGAGTCCTCCTGCGCAGCGTCGAAGCCATTCCCGATGATCAAGGTCGGCAGCTTGTCGTGCTCGCTCTCGGAAGCAGAGTACCAGATGGCGTCGACGGTGAAGTTGCCCTTGGGAGCCGGAATGCGGATATGCTTGCCAGGAATGGGCAAAGCAGCTATCCCCTTGTCGAAGGCATGAATCTGCTCATCCCAGATGGTGTTGATGAGCGGATCGCTCCAGTTGCCGTGGGTGTAGACATCAGCCCTGCGGAAATAGGTTGCTGCAGAGAACCACGTATCTCTGACGTTGACAGGGTCATAGGCGTTTTCCGGATCTTCAGCCTGAGCCTTGGTGTCGTTGGCCAGCTTATAGAAGACGTCGATGAAGGAGGTCATGTTTCCGGCTTCGATATCTTTGGCTGCGGCAAGAACAGGTCCGACGTCGGCTCCTCCAGTGATGGACTCGCCGAGGGGAGTCAGCAAGTCAAAATTCATCGTCGAGTCGTTGCTCAACAGCAGCATGGAGCTGTTGGAGGTGTCGTAAGCCGCCAAAGCTACAAGGGGATTCAGCAGAGCGGCCAGAAGTGGGCCGGTGTAGGCGGAGGAAGGCAGTTTCATAGCGGTGTGAAAAAAAAAAAGGTGTGAAAAAGGGGTGATGGCTTTACTTATTACTTGAGGGGAATGATTATGGATGTGTTGTTTGTGGGTTGTCTGTTGTTTCTGAGTGATTCGTGTTGGTTCTTGTCCCCTTTCCATGTCCTCTTCTTATACTTGAACCTGCCGCTTAGACGTACGCGGCGATGAGGACCTCAGTCAGATCAAGGGACATGCTACGTAATTGGGCCCTTCCCAGGCTAAACCACATCAAGCATTCATTTTTGCGACGGCTTCTTCTTATTGGTCGCGCCCACAACCAACTCAGCTCACTACCGGATGTAACCCGGCTGTGCCGTATTACGACACCATATGACGATGCCTCCACAGCAGGCTTATTTATTATTGCAACTTCACTTGCCCACCACATCACACCCAAGTCTCTCTTTTTGGTATCGCATCATCGCTGTCATAATGGTCAATCGTGGGCGCTCTGCAGGCTGCGTGACGTGCAAGGAACGCCGCGTGAAATGCGACGAGGCGAAGCCTGTGTGCCGATCTTGCCAGCGTCTTAGGCTTCGCTGCGGAGGCTACAACAGGTTCAAGCCCAAGAATGTCAGACTCAAATTCAGAGACCAGAACTACAAGTTCCGCACCAGCACCAACCAAGATGTCGATTCCCACGACTGGGGTGTCGCAAAGGCCGAGACTAGGCCGAGTCGGTCGTCTAAGCCTGATGTTCAGGATCGGGAGGCTATGAGGGCTTTGACTTCACGGCGCCTCTCTGAGCCTGACACGGCCGTACCCTTCTTTCTCGGCCACTACGCGAGAATAGGCCGCGATATGGGATCCACGCGCGGTTTCTTCGAGATGCTCATTCCAGCCTACTTCTCTCAGCAGCAAGAATCGGCGCTCCCACTGGCCGTGTCGGCGTTGGCGTCCGAGATATTGTCCATGTGGCGGCAAGATGCCAGCAGCTTCCAATCAACGCACAAGTCTTATTCCCGGGCAATCACACGCCTTCGGACCGCAATACAAAGTCCCACAGAACGTGGCAGGCCAGCAACTGTGTTGGCTGTCCTGGTGCTGCAGATTTACGAGAATGCCTCTGCGGTATATGATCTTCGCCGGGCCTCGAGGATGCACCACAATGGTGCAGAGTCTTTGCTCTCGCTTGTGGACTCGGACAACATGGACCGGACGGTGCGCGCCTACCTAAGGAGGTTTATGCTACATACCGAGGTTTCAACCGCTATGCGTCAGAAAAAGCCGCTCAAGAGTATCGCATACACATGGATTGGGAGCAAGGATACGGTGGCTGTGCCAGACAACCCTAGTTCAGCACTCGACGCCATAGGGGCGTCCGTTGCCGAGTTGCAGGCCAGCTACACGCAAGTTGTAAGGCAGGGTGACTCCGCGACGTCGTTGGAACACGTCCTGAAAGAGTGGAGGTCCAAGGCAAGGAGGGTTGACGCAGAGCTTCTAGCGTGGGCGGAAAACGTACCTGATCACTGGAGACCGCTAAGGCTGATAAGTGGTCGGGATATCGATTCGTCCATACCCACCTACCAGTCTGTCTGTGAGGTGTATCCTTCATGCCAAATTGCCAGCATCTGGAATCTATGGCGCTTCCAACGCCTCGTGCTGGCCAAGATCACGCTCGGCTCCCTTGGTGCATTCTCACATCTGAACCGCCTTGGCTTTGCACACGGGCAGTTCCCCGACCACCCCACGGATTTAGCAAACTGCCAACATACGCTCCAAGAAGTGGTCGATAGCGTGTGCTACAGTATACCCTTCCACCTTGGCAACCGAACCACCCGGTCTAGCCTCACAGATTTCACTGACCCGACGATTCTTCTTCCCAGCTGTGGCAGTCTCGATGGGGTGATATCTAGCGACGACCACAGGCGCCATGTCATCGCGCAGGGACCGTGGCGCGCCATGCACCCGCTGAGCCGTTGTTTGACGCTCTTCTCGGAAGATGACGGCGAGGTGATAGCGAGCCTTCTTAGGCCTGGACAGCGGGAGTGGATCCGCGACCAGTTCCTGCGTGTCGCCACGCTGCTACATCTTCCGTTCGAGCCGGGCAATGATATGGAGGGATCAGAATCGCCAGGGGGGTCCGCAAATGCCAGGGCGGAGTATATGGCCAAGGAGGTTAGGAAGGGCGCAATTCTCATGAGTGGGCCGTGAAGCCCAAATCAACCTACGGATGGGTTTTCTGGGGGTTATACCGAGGTGCGTATCTGTCAATTACTGGGGTTTCTAGACAAGAGAAGTACAATATAATCAAGGTGTTGATTATGATACATGACAGTACTCGGCCCCTATAGCCTGTACACTCAAGTAGACACACGCGGCATGAGAGCCTGCTTCGTCACATTTGACGCGTCGTTGTTTGCAGGTGATGCAGCCTTGGGAGTGCCCACAGTTGACCATAGTGAGGAATGAATGCACATGCGTTGTGACGAAGAGGGTCGTCGAATTAACGTTGCGTCAGACTGAGCCACACTGCGTAGTTGGGTTTCAGAAGTAACCAATCATAAGTGCAGGTCGCAAAAGCATGGGCTGGATCGAGTTTATTAGTCTCATCTTACGGCCATCAGACTCGGACTTTGTGATGTTCATTTCCGTTCTGATCGGACCTGGCCTTCCGGGGGAGATTGAGCTATAAGTAAAGAAGAAAAGACAGTGATGAATGAGAAATCCTACTCGCCATCTCAAGCCGATCTCACCAACTTCAGCCATCACCACATCCCGGTTGCTCTCTGCTTTTCTCCGAGTTCGAATAGTCACGTACTTGATTGATAAGGCTAATCAAAGAATCTGCAAGTCTAAATGAAGTCCAAGGTATTAGCTCTGGGCTCAAGCTTAGTGGCTTTTCTGTCACACGTCTCATGGGCTCTCGCCAGCGGCCATGGGCACGGGCATGACGACGGAGAACATGATGAGAGTCAGGCAATTCAAGGCATCAAGGACGAACTCGACAGCAGTCCTCCAACTTACTTTACTCTCTCAGACAATGCCGGTCTGATATACTCGCATATTGCGCTCATGACCGTTGCCTGGATTGTGATCCTACCAGTCGGTACGTATGCATTTATCTACACAAGCATCATGACTGACAGCGTTTTGCAAATGTTCAGCCGTGTTCCTTTCCTTGGCTTCATCACGGTATACGTTGGCAATTCAACTTGTCTTCACAGTATTCAACGGGTTCGGCCTTCTCCTGGCACTCTTTTACAATACGCGGACTCCCGATTTGTACCCCAATAATGCCCACCACAAGATTGGCTGGATCATCACGGCAGTCATGGCGGCCCATGTTATCGTAGGCTTCCTGACACGCAGGAAAGCTGCTCGTTCTGTTTCGGGGACCCATGCGAGAGCACATGAGCAAAGCTTCGTGCCTCTCGCGACAACCCCGAACCACAGCTACAACGATGCATCGGATGATGACCTGTCCAATGACGTCTATCCTAGGGGCTTGGGTGTCGACGACGACGACGAGGACACTCGATTTCCAACTTTTAAGCATTCCGAAGCTTCTCAGGCATCTCGCCGCCAGGGGCTCTTCTCGACTGTGATCAATTCCATCACCCGTGCCATTTCTCAAATCACATCGCTTTCGCCCTGGGTCTGTCTGGGCTACGGCTACAAGGTTACTGACCGAGTCATGCTGCCTTTTGGTTTCATAGTCTTCACTTCCGGCATTGCAACATTTGGGAGATTCTTTGTAAGAACCGCTTGGACAAGACAAGAATGTGTAGTTGCATGCTAATCTACCTGCTTATAGGAAGGCGATGCCGTCTTTAATGGGCTGGCACACTGGATCAAAGGCGGCGTCTTCTTCTGGCTAGGCTTGTTCAACCTTGGACGCTGGGCGGGCAGCTTTGCTGACCAGGGCTGGGCCTGGAACAAGCGGCTGAAGAGCCGGAAACACCATCCTTCGGCTGAATTTGTCGAGAGCTTCCTTATTTTCATCTACGGATCAACAAACATCTTTCTTGAGCACCTGGGCAATTCAGACGGCAAATGGGGGGCTCGCGACTTGGAGCATCTGGCAATCACTGTGCTCTTCCTGGGCGGAGGCTTGGTAAGTCTCGGTGATGGGAATTTATAAAACCCTCCTGTTATACTTGCTTAAGCTCTAACTGGTATTAATCTTAGTGCGGTATGCTTGTTGAATCTACTCGAATTCGAGATCTGCTTAATACGACACTGCATTTGGCAACTCCACACGAAATGAGAAACCCGATTCGCACTCCCCCAACATATGGATTCTCTCTCAACCCCATCCCGGCTCTGGTCATCGCATTACTGGGCACCATGATGAGCTCTCACCACCAAACCACCATGACATCAACTATGGTCCACAAGCAATGGGGCCAGCTCCTACTTGGCGCCTCGATTGCCAGGTGTTTGACTTATATCATCATGTATATCCGACCCCCAACATCCACCCTGCCCTCGCGCCCACCAACAGAGCTTCTGACATCGTTTGGTCTGCTCGCTGGCGGCATTGTATTCATGGCTAGCGTAAGTCTATTCTGCTTTATTGCTAGAGCCTTGGCTGACTGACACGTGGGTGCAGAGCAGTGATACCGTCATGGGAATGATTCACTACGATCTCGACGCCATGTTCTTGTACACAGTTACGATGGGCTTCGTCGGTCTCCTGATGGCGTGGGAAGTGGTGGTGCTTGCCATCAAGGGAATGGCCATCCGCAAGGAGGACTCCCGCGAGATTCGATGTTGAGGTTGATGACTTGCTGTGTCGCTCATCACAAGACGATCGGGATAACAGCTGCTGCGACAACAGCCAATGCCAGCGTCAATCCTCCACCGCTAATCGAAAACCTCTGCGTGGCCCAGTTACCGCCATCGTCGCTGCTGCCACTGCCGCTTGACCCCCCATCTCCATTTCCTGACCCTCCTGAGGCTCCTCCTGAGGCTCCTCCTGTCGTAGTGGGCTCAGCCGCGCTTCCCAGCCCCGTCCTCGAAGACCCAACCTCTGTCGTCGTGCTCGGGAGTGCGGTCAAACTCGTGGTTGGCTTCACAACAGCGGCGGCAAGGCTGCTCGCGACGCTCTTGACGTCCAACTCACAGGGTTTCGGCTTGGGTGCAGCATCTTGGGCGACCTGGGCGCACCCAGTCTCGTTTGCCTCAAGTTTAACTGCCGTACCAGCCACGGCGCATCCATCATAGTTGGCGATGGCCTCCCTGGGTGTCTTGGCTCCTGGGCGTAGGGTGAAGGTGACGTTTCCAGTGCGCTTCGGAAAATACCCTCCCATGATCTTGAGAGAGCCGTCCGACTCTCGGTGGCAAGTGGTGTAGTAAAACAGCTCCCAAGTAAGAATACAAGTATCATGGTCGCGTCTGAAATACTTGAACTGATCTCCCTCCTCAGCCTTCATGAGTGCACGGCTCGAGTTGATGTAAAAGTAAGGATCCGAAGGGGGCGCGACGGTCCGTTCGCCCTCGAAGCGGTTGATGCCAAACAGCGTGCCCAGACCGCAGGTGAGCTCCCAGTTGATCTGGGTCGGAAAGGAGAGCAGGACGGGGGCGTTCTGGAAGCCAAAGATGACGGGGAAGGGCGCCTCGACGGCGTACGTGTCGTTGCGGGGGAAGACGATGTCGAACTCGCCGGTCGCCGGGAAGGAGACTTGATCTTTTGCGACGGCGAGGCCGCCGAGGGTGACGAGGGATAAGACGCCACGCATTGTTCAATGTGTCGATGTTCTCTGCAAACCAAGAGAGGGGACAAGGGCATTTAAAGGATGCCTGAGGGCCGTGGGGCGATTGATGACCCGGTTCAGCCCTGGGAGCATGGATAGATCCCTGCTTGCTGATCGACAAGCTGCAAGACAGCGCAAGTCCAAGCGGCTTGGGGTTTAGCTTCGTCTGCTGGGCGTTTCAGGTTTCATTGCATGATGGCCCTTGCTTCAGCCCTGGAATGACTGCACGTCAAATAAATAATTACCCGAGTTGCCTCACTTTGGCAGGGGCCTTTGCATGGAAGGGCGCGCAAGGAAACGTCCACTTGTATCCTGTCCTGTAACCCTGCACGTGCGCTGTAATATTTCCACCTGTTCACCAGGCTTGCTTCTCGTTGTGTTCTAAAGTCAAGTCGACATCTACAGTTACTATGACAATACACCATTGTGCCAAGTAGGTACGCAAAAGCAGGAGGTCGCATGGCGGGATAGCCAAGCTGGGGCTACAGGAGGAAGATGGTGGGAGCATGCAAGGGCTTTCACGACGTACTTGGCAACCAAGTAAGCATAGGTCAAGAATCGGAAGAGGAGCAGTCCTATCGACTGCAAAAGTGTGCTGAATTCTCGAGATCTAACCGTGTGCAGAGGGGGAAAAACCGGCGAACGAAACAAAACCCCTCTGCCTTCTGGTCATGTACAAACCAACCACGCCAACCATGTTCCAAACACAGTCCCTAAGCGTTATCCGCCCATGGATTCCTTAATTCTCCCGTTCGCTCGGCGGAACGGAGCTGGCCAGCTCTCCTTCTTCCTCCTCGGGGTCGAAGTTCTCGTCCAACACCAGCAAGGCGGCCCTCATCCAATCGATCCTGCGCGCCAACTGTGCTTGAGCGCCCCGGAGGGGTTCCAGAAAGTTTTCAACTCTGAGTCGGTCTCCGAGGAGGAACGAAAGGGTGTGAGAGTTCGCGTGAGCCCTCAGGTGTCGTTCGAATTCTCTGAGTGCGGACTCGGCGCGGCGGATAGAAGCAAGAGCTTGCTCTTTGAGCTGGAGCTCTTCATTGGCATATGCCATGAGACGGTCGTAACATGCGTAAGCAACGGCGATGTCACCTCTCAGGTCACCCGCCACCATGTCCATGGCGAGTGCTTGGGTCTTCAGGCCCAAGGAAACCACAACCAACTTAGACGATAGTTTCATGGCAAGGCCGAGAGCCGGCCCGATGGCCATAAGTTCGAGCCCGGACATTTTAGGGGACGGAGTTGACTGTTTCCAACAGGGATATTTGAGTCTGGATGAATGTGTAAAAGTCTCTGTAGGAAGAATGAATGGCTGTGGGAGCTTCGTGGCAACAACACGATGTGTAGAGAGTGAGTGAAAAGTTGATGGTGTGAAGGGACAAGCTGTGGGTAGGTAGAACCTGGGTTTTTAACCTTCTGAGTGCGGTGGTTATCGACCTTCAGGCCAATCTCCCTCATCCCAAAAGCCATTGCTCGCTCCCTCACCATGAAATTCGTTCTGATAGCTCAGAATCAAGGTCCAAGGGCGGTCGGGACAGCAGGGCAGCCTTCCATGGAACAATAAGCAAACACGCATCCAGATCTGGATTTTCAGCCAAGCCAGACCATGATGGCCAGGTCTGGCTCCAGAGCTGAGCATCCATAGCGCAGCCCGGGTGACCTGTCAGCTGTGGGCATGCCATGGCGGTGAGCATGGTCTGCGGTATACCTGTGCAAAGAGCTCGCTCAAGGGCCGTCTCAAACAGTCAACTTGCTGCGGCCGCGAGGCAACCTGCTCTAGATTTGCAGATCTAAGCTCAAACGCAGAGGGCGTCGGCGATGGCGATGGACACACTGGAAACGGTCAGGGAGTAATAAAGTGAACGGAAGCGTTACGGGGGTTGATGCCGTCGCCATTCCGGAGCGCGTACTTGCAACCGTGCCTGGTGGCAGAAGGAGGAAGAAGAAGAAGCGCCACCAACTTACGCGGCTTAACTTGGACGTCATGCAATGTCGCCATCTCGGTTGGCCCCTTGATTGCTATTGACTATTACCCCTACCAGACTTGCTGCTCAGCCCAGTTCACCCCAGTTCACCCCAGTTCACCCCAGGCATAGAGCTTCCGATGTATGTGTCGTTTCTTTTTCTTCGGGCCTGGAGCTGATGCGTGTGGAATGCCTCCACCTGATGTTCTCCGACACATCGGATAGACTCATCGGCTCACTCACACGCATCGAATAGGATGAGTCCTGTTGCTGTTGGTGCTAGGCATTAGGCACTATCCTAAAGAATACAGTATTCCCCATGGCAATTAAGATAAAACGCTAGAAACCACCGTGAATGAGCCCTGTGGCATGCCGCATCTCCACTACGCAGTCATCGTTGGCTGCCCTTTCCCGTTTCCTACCTCAAACTGGGGCTGGTGTGACCGCTGTGGCAGCTTACCTAGCCCCTGAAATCCCCAAATGATGGATTTGTTCCAATAGTTGAGATTAGGGCGAGTGACGTGGTGGATGGCGGCCTGCAGCTTTCCGATGGCTGACGTTGGGAAGGCCGGTGATAGTGCCTTGGCCCCTGCACCTCTCACATTGACATGAGAGCCCAGACCACGGAAGCGACCACTACCGACGCGGCCCATGGAAATGAATGACCAAGATGGGCGGGATAGACGCGGTGTGGTTTTACGTAGTCTGCTGAAGACCTGAGTGTTCAGGTTCCATGTCACTTTGCCGACCATCCCGTCCAGGAGATGTCCGCACTACCTGTACTGTTTCACTTAGATGGCGCTAGAAAATTATCTCATTGCAACCGTTTTCAAGCAACGGGCCATGTTTGAACTGGGACCCTCGCAATGTCCTTTAGCTCCTGAAGGCTATGCCGATCTGTAACGGGGGGGGGGCATGTTGGTAAAATACTACAGGCCTGCAATCACGGAGGGTACACACTTGTCTTTCAGAGGGACCGACGTAGCATTTGACAAAAACAAGACAGATAAGGGAGGTGAACTACTGAAAGTTATCTTTGTAGTGAGAACCGAAGAAGGAGGGATCAGCCAGTTCCGTCAATAGTCAGTGGCGCTGTACGCGGCAGTGCCGTGCTCAGCGGTACCGTGTTCAGCGTTGCCATGCACAGCAGCCTTGTGCTCGCGCAGCTGCAAGGCATCATGGGTGGGCGCCTTAGCAGTTTCAGAACTTGGCTGCTCGTCAGCTTGGCTGTTCGGCTGGTCCTGGTCGTCAAGGGGCACTGGCCAGACGAGTTTGTCGTCCACCTCGGCCGGCCTCGATGCTCTGGTCTTGCCCCCCCAGACAAACCTCAGGCCGGGGAAAACGATAAAACCCGGCTTGGTTGAAGACCACACTGCTTCCCACTCCGAGGGCTGACCCAGAAGAATGATTGCAGAGTTGGCAGCTCTCTCAAAGATGTTCGCCGCGGAGTCCTCAAGTCCATCATCTCGAGGCTGGTCAGTTCTGAGCGCCTCTGGCCGCAAGGCACTGATGATAGCCGGGACCATGGCCTGAATTCTTTCCTTCCTGGGGTCGCCCTCCTCGAAAGGCCCGGGCGGCATTGGCAAAAGGGACCAGGGGCCCGCTTGGAGGATAAGTACGCTTTCTCGCCACATAGCGATGGTGCTCGCCCCTGCGTCGTCATTAATACAACGAACACCTTGGGAAATTACCAAGAAGAAACTTACTACGTGGGTTCTCATAAACATGGCACACAAGCTGGTAGCAGCTGGATATCTCGGGAGGGAGAAGGCATTCATGGACAGGGCAGGTAATCTGCATGCGCTTAAATATGACTTGTGCGAGAAAGCACGTCATAGCCGGCACTCGCGTAGAAATGTTGCAGAGGGACTGGGACCAAGTGCCGCCGTTGACAGGCTCTCCCGCAAGACGGACGAGCTCGGATTCGTCGAAAAGGGACTCTGGAACGTCTGGCTGCCTTCCGAGGCCACCGAAGAAAGATTTGCACCAGCTTGCGAGCTGCCAATTGAAAGGGACGACTTCTCTGAGTTCGCAAGCGCTCCTCACCTCATGCACCCCGATGTTGCTGGGTCTATCCTCCAGGCATGGCGGCTGGAGCAGCTGGGCAGATGAGGGTTTCTCGAGTACCTTGGTGGCGACGAAGCGGGTACGAGGTTTAGAGGTGTGTTGAGAAATGCACCAAACCACGGCGGTGAGGATCAGGGAGCTAACGAAGCCGACAGCGACCCCGATGCCGATAGCCTGGCCAACAGTGAGCGCCATGATGATCGAGGTAGGTAGATGGGTATGCAGAGTGAAGATGAGTGAGTGAGTGGATGGCGAGACGAAGAGAGGAGGGCATTTGTTCAAGTACCTCCCCATCGTCTTTGTACGGATCAAGACACGTACCCCTCTGATTATGAACACAATCACATGCTGTTTACGCCATGGCTTGATTGATTGCCCACCAACCTAGGTATTCAGGTTTGTATTGTTGTTTGATTGCTGTCCAGGCTAGGAGGGTGTGGCATGTTGAACCAGACCCCACCGGGTGCCTGGACCAAGGGGCTAACTGAACATGGAGACAGCCCTGTGCGACGGACATGGGGTAACCCCACAGTGGATGTCAATGGCCGTGGCTCGCGTACAGCAAATACCTAATATTCTTACCCTGGCACCTTGTGGCTTCCGTCACGTCTGGGCCTTGCCCCTGAGATGTCAGGCCTAAAGTCTCGGGTGAAAAGCGGTCGGCTTGCTATCCGCATCTTGGTCACCCGTCCAGAGCCGGCTTGGACAATAACCCCTGTTTGGGAGCTGCCAGATCTCAGGCCTGTCCAGAGCCATGTTCAGTATGCAAGGCGGGTTATTAGACATAACTCAGGTCAATTGACGGGAGACTCCTTCTGGCACTTGTATATCTGGGGAAGCCCCCTCGCCCTTAAGGAGTGTTGACCATAATGGGTTGCTTACGGAATGGCGCAATGGCTGTTTCTAAGATCCAGACTCTCGTTGTGAAAAGTGTGCCTCGCATGGATAAGTCCAAAACTGAACTTATCCACTATTTCCACGGTGTGATGGTGAAGGGAGAGCTGGACCAACAACTGGAGGAGAACGGCAGAAGTGATTAACGGGTCATCGGGGAGCCGCTACCCCTGTCCGGATCAGCCCTGCAGGGCGCCAGAAGCTGACCACTCATGATAGCAGGAGGGAGAAACAGTCATCTTCGGCTACCGCCTGGAAAATTCTGCTGTGCATTAACACTCCTTTGGCTGGTTTCGCCGGGGAAGCGGTTCCCTCCCCAACCTGACCTCTCTTCGGGGCAGCCGGCTCCCACGCCTCGCGTGCCACCGATCCTGTGGCCTCCAGCCCTCACAAGTAATGGACTACAGTGGGTCTGATGCAGAGGCGGATGGTGGTGTTTTTACGGAAGCCATTACCGGGGGATGCCATGAGACTGGAAATTTGGCATGGTTCTTTGCTCTATCCCGTTTAGTTTCGCTCAAAAACCTCATTCAACTTGAATCAAAAGACTAAAGATGGGGGTAAATACACCAAGGTGTTTGCTTCTTCGTATTGCCATCCATTGGCAAAAGACCTTCAGCTAAGAGCCCAAGGCAGAGTGCTTTGGCGAGCCTGGTCCGCAACACGATCACCGCAACAAGAAAGGAAAATGCCATACTCCAAGGCAACAGGCGTTCATCTGTAACCTACTCCTCTTCGACCTCATCCAAGCCCATGATCGGTCGGTCGTAAGGTGTTCCAACCGTGACCTGTTCGCTGATCTTTTCTCCCTCGGCGTTCACTACTTCAAGTCAGTGTCACAAGTCTAAATGGTGCCGGAGGATTCTTCTCACCACACTGGAAATGGGCCTCGGCCAACCCAATCGTCGCCCTGATCCTGAACTTGACCTGGAAGTACTCCTTGCGCGAGAAGACCTTGGACTTCTTCTCCACCTCCAGCTTGGAGAGATCGGCGTACATGATTTGATGAGTCAGGATATGATCTCCGGGTCTGTCAGTGGAAATGCGGGTGGTTTCTAGGCGTGGCTGGGACATACCTTTGGACGTTGAGGGATCATCCCTCAAGCTGCTGACGATCTCAACATGGCAAACCCGGGGTTGGTTTAGGTCTATAAAAACCTTGTGTTCGGATTCGACCTCGCTGCCGTTCTCGATCTCTTTACCCTGCTATCATGTCAGCCGGCAGGCGTTTTGTCAAGTAACCAAGTAAACTGACCTTTTGGATGACCCATTCGACACAATCATCAAAAGGCTCCCCAAATTTCTTGCCTAGATTCCAGGTGAATCTCCGCTTTGGTTTAGCGGGGGCAGCACTCGGGATGCGAGAGACAATCCCGAACGATGCACGACAGGCAATCTTGGAAAAGACGGTTTGGTTGTTGTTGGCGTTGTATACAAGGCCCATGCAGACTGCTAGCCGGGGCTGGTCGGATGCAACCACCCTGGCGGATTCAAGCCCAGAGTGCGCGCTGCAAAACTCCACGAGCTTGCTGTTGACGTAGCGCGAGCTCCCGAGTCCCCCAGAGAGGAGAAGATAATCCTGGGTAAGTTGTTAGCCCGGCTGACGTGAAGATGAAGCAGGATTGTAGACTTTCCAGTGATCCATCGAATCGATCTGCCAGGGTCGAGATGTGATTGGTCATCTTTTCGATCTGCTGGTCAAACAGGGGCTTCAGCTCCCTCCTGAGTTGTGTTAGTTCTGGCGAGCCCTTGCCTCGTACCTAAAAACTCACCCAGCATTTACCAAGTCTCCGTTCTGAATAAAATCGTTGTGGATACTCTGAGGATCCTTTAGATAGGACACGGGAATCCTATCCGCCTTTGCATTCGCACTGAAGTCGTGCTTCGCATTGAGGAATCCTGCGCCCCGGCGCATGTCCCAAGCAGCGTGAGAGGGTTCACGGCTCAGGAGGTGCTGGTGAGGCTTCAGGATATTCTCCATGCGCTTCTCGAAGCTTTGGTCGATGTACGACGACCCGATTTTGCGGCCTTTAGAGTCTCCAATCAGTTACTGTCACTGCCAAACGCAAAAACTACTCACCGCTCGCAGGCTGGATCTCAGCCAAGCACGAAGTCTCTTGCGCACTGATTGAAACCTGGACAAGAGAAAAGTCCTGTGCCAAGTCAGCTCGAGATCCAAGGGCAGCGGAAGAGGGGATTAATACCCCTGTGCCAGCACCAGCATCGACAATCATGACATTGTGGCCTCTCTACGCATTCGTGGTCAGCAATAAGCCAATAGATGACAAGAGATGAGACTGCCTACCCGGAAGCTCGCGACTGGCCTGGGGGAGTTGAGCTCGAAAGCGGCTGTAGCTTGGGGTTCTGTCATGGTGACGGCGACGGTATGGACGCCACGACCAAGGTGCTTGCCCTGCGCTTTCTCGAACCCGGCCCCGGATATCAAGGTTTTGAACCGGCTTACGACGGGGACATCCCAAGAAGCTGGCGTGCTGAAGACAAACGAGATGTTGGCGTCTGCCCAGTTTGCGGCGAGTATCCCATCACCGACGAAGCGCTCCGAAAGCTTGCCATGCAGGAATTTGAGGTAGTCGGTATACAGCTTGTTGGTTGTTGCTCGATTCGCGCGATTGTCTCCAAAGGAGGTCTTGAACCATTGCTTGATAGTCAGGTTCTCGGTGGCGTCGGGGATGTCGAGTCCCGAGTAGAGAGGTGGCTGCGAATCCCAATCTCCTGTTCTTGAGTAAGCCAGTTTGGTTGGAAGTTTTTGAATGCTGCTATCGCTTCCCCATAGGAGGCACTCGACGTGGCATTTGATACCGCCGGTCTTGGGTTGGCAATACGCCACACCAGTCCCTGTGTTGACGGTTGTTAGATGTGCTGTGTCCCAGAAGCATTGGGGGTCAGAGAAGGGGGGTCCTACCGCTCATTCCGACGTCTATGCCAACGATCAAATCGATAGCCATCTTGAAGAGTTGGAAATCTTGGTGTTGGTGATGAATGAAGGGGCGAGTGTGATGGGAGGAGTGAAATTGTGGTTGGGGAGCTGGGCAACACTTGTAGGTCCTGGGGTTGTCCGACTGTGTGGGAGGGATGCCTCAGGAGTCAACGGACAACACAGAAAAGATGAGAAAGAACAACTCAGGCAGCCACGGTGTGACGCATGGCTCCCGCCCGTTTCCAGTCATATCCCACGGGGCTGATCCGGGACAGGGGCAGTGGCTCCCCGATGACCCGTCAATCAATTCTGCCGTTCTCCTCCAGTTATTGGTCCAACTCTCCCATCATTATCGCACCGTGGCCATGGCGGACATATTCAATTATTGGAACTATCTATGCAAGGCGTACTTTTTGCAACGAGAGTCTAGACCTAGCCCATGCATTATGCGTGAAACAGACTGCCATTCCGCCGTCCCGCAAGCAGTCCATTATCATCAACACTCGTTATGGAGTGAGGTGCTTCCCCAGATATATAAGTGCCAGTAGGACTCCTCTTTACCCGTCAATTGACCTGGGTTATATCTACTAATTCGCCTTACATACTGAACGTGGCTCTGGACAGGCCTGAGATCTGGCAGCTCCCAAATAGGGGTTATAGTCCAAGCCGGCTCTAGACGGATGGCCGAGATGCAGGCAGCAAGCCGATCATCTCTCACCGAGACTTTAGGTCTGACATCTCAGGGGAAAGGTCCAGACGTGACGGAAGCCACAAGGTGGTCTTCCGTGCGCTAACAAGTGCCCCACGCACACAAACTGTCAGCCAAGTTGCCTGAGCAGGCGGGTCGAAACAAACACAGCGGGTACTGGCACCAAAATTGCATGAGGACAGCGGCGATAGTTTCTTCGTCCCGCCTGCTGAGCGCTAGATCCGACATGCCAACTCCAAACTGGAGAAGGTAGAGTGTGGTGTCCATCACAGCGCGAACAGTTAGAGGCCAAGGAAATGGGGCCGACAAGCAAAAACGCTGTACAGTCTTGGGTATTGATGCCTCTCTAGCGTCCAAGACCGTGTTACTTGCCCTTCTCCCTATCTATGAGAAGAGAGTTAGAATGACAAGTCAAAAGAAAAATAAAGGGGGCGGAGAGCCATCAGCCTCCTCAGCTTGAGTGTCGGTGAGAGTGCCAGTGTCGGCTGACCCCTGGATTGTGTTTTGTCATGCTCCCGTCATCCACCTTTCTCAACGGAGATGACTTCAGACCGAGAGGTCTGCTCCCAGCCTCATTTCTTTCCCTGCCGGTCGGAAACTGACAGGTCCTAACAAGCCGCGGATGTCGTCTCTTGGTTTAATGTGATTTGCCGAGTTGAATGTTTGATCCACTCTCACGCACTGAATAGAATGTGCCGGCCCCTGGCTGGGCCCTACGCCATGTTACACGCAGCACCCGCGATTGTCGTTGTCTGCCGTTGCTTGCTTCCAGGGGCGCGGATAGGTTATCGGGATCCACCTCGTGTGACACACAGAGCGCCTCAAATGTCCACGTTCTTGACATGGCCCAATAGTCAAGGTTCACGGTGATGAAATGGCGGATGGCAGCCTTCTGCTCTTCGATAGTTTGACAGGCTGGGAATGGTGCCAACCTGACCGGCAGGGACTCTTGTCTGGTGAGATTCTAGAGCTTTCCGCATCGGCATGGGGAACCTGGTTACGAAACGAGCGATACCGAAATGCTCGTGAAAAGGCCCCCGGGATGAGGATCCAGCTAGGGAGGTGTGTCGCGTGACTGAGAACATCTGGATTTCCTAGGTCCACCTTGCTTTGAGACTCATCTCTCAGGGAGACGCCTACGCCATATGATGTTGCTTATGTTGCTATTGTCTGTGGCCCAGCTGAATCCTGTGCCTGCACAAGCCATTCGCAATAGTACTTTCTTTGGTGTTGAGCATGGCCACTTTCACCTAAAGGCTGGGGCCATGTCTGAATGACCGAAGCATCCGAAACTTGCCCAAAGCTCCCAAGTTCTGATTCTCTCGACCATTACACTCTGGTATTTCCCTAAGATCACTCACTCGGTAACCCAACGTCCTCCACGACACCATACCAACTCTCTTCTCGCCAGTTCATCTACCTTATTGCTCAACTCAAACATTCATTAACCCCTGCAACACAACTCGTTTCTTCCTCCTCAGTCGAAAAGCCAATATGGAAGCCGCCGCCGCCGCCGCCGTGACAGCAGTTGAAATTTCTGTGATTGGCGGAAAAGTTGTTGCGAAGGTCCTTGAAATCCATGAACTCGACTTCGAACTCTTCAAGCAGATTATCACACGGGCCGATAAGGACGTCAAATACTCCGAGTATTGCCGCAAGGCGATGCCATCTTCATACTACGAACACCCTGAACTCGATGCATGGGTCCACGACACGATCACCCGAACGAGAGATGCACTTGTCAAGTTTGAGAACAGTTTCCCGCCGACACCTGAGGGCAAGGAGAAGCAGAAGGTCGTTGACAGGGCTAAACACGTGCTCATCCCCGTTGGCGAATGTGTTGAACGTGAGAAGACGCTTAGATGTTGCCATTCATCACTCTTGGCAGTAATGACTGTCATGCACCAACACGGACTCGTGCCCTGTTTAGAAGTGGCAAAGAAACGGCCAAAGACTTTCGGCTTGCCGCCGAACGCCATGCCTCGCAGGCCGGCCCCCGGACCCGGGGTTTGATCTCGATCCCCATTGCTCGGTGCTCTGAAGCTGCGACTGGAATCTCGGGGGACCACTGACAGGCCACTGATTGGCAGGACTTGGAGTAGGGGGTGAAGTCTTTGTTGTCGAGGAGGTGGGATGGATGGAGAGTTTGCTTGTTCAATGTTGGGCCCTTGGCTGAGTTTAATGGATGTTCCTTTCTTTGGGTGATAATTTCTTGTTGGGAGTGGTGGTGTTTAGTTTCAGTTCGTCGTTAGCCCTCAATGTCCCAGACTGTTTGACTTGAGACAATGCCTGTGATGTGTGATGGCCTTCTAACTATTGTCGCCTTTGAGAGCTACCCATCCCGCCCCCTTTAGGCTATGGTCAGGCCGTTTTGGTGTCTCTTTCGGCCAAGCTAAACTCGCTGGACGTGGAAAATTGTGCCTTTGAAGGGAGGAACCCAAAGCGCCAGAGATAGGCATACTCAGCCTGGCAGGACAGGTTCTCACCTTGGGTGTAAGATTGTATTGAATTGAGTTGGGAATAGCTTCATAATTGATCATGTGGCTTTTAAATGAGGAAGCCGGTGAACAACGAACTCCAGTTTAGGAAGGTAATCGGGTGCACAGGGCCCCCACACACAGGACCCCGAAGACAATTGCATTGTCCCTTGTAAAAGGCAGCAGCCCACAGTGGCGGAGAAATTTACTGTACCAAACGCCCGTCTTATACCACCATCTCAAGCATCAATCATGCATTTTTCAGCCTCTTTGGCCGGCACTCCTCCACCACCTACCCTACGGCTGATTGCCGTGAACCTGATAGGAGAAACAGCAAGATTGAGGCCGAAGGTGTTGATTCAAGCCTTGAGTATCCTTGCTTGGCAGCAAGCGCGATTCTCGCGGTGTAAGACATCACACACAGCAATCTGTTACACAGCAGTCCACTGCCCAACACGCGACAACGCAACACATACAGCGTCAGGGTCTTCCTGTATCTCCTATGCCTCCAGTCTGCCCAGCCAAACCTGGCGCGTCGAATTGACTGGGTGAGAAGTGCCCACTCAGACTTGGCCAGTGAGGCCAATTGCTGAGGCCTCGGCAGTGCCACAACAGCAGCTGGATACAGTCTTTTCCAATTCCAGCCATGACCCGACAGGCCAGTGGCGGCTGTGACGTTGCTGTTGGCTTATACGAAATTCATGCCCGGGATGTGGGAGACACCATCCGGCCAAGTCATCCCCACATCGCCCGAGAGGCTTGCGTGTCATGCTGCGGCAATTGACCAATGGGGGCCATCTTATTCTGCAGAATCGATATCTAGATTGCCTTGCCGGGATCTGGGTTTGTTTCACGGCAGTTGTGATAGGTGGCGGTTCTTTGACGGGTGCCCCTTGCGTCAGGGGTGACGTGCCTCGGCTGCACTGCTTAATTCGTCGTCATTGCCGCAGGGCAGATTTTGATCTACCCTGGGCATCTCTGGGCCATGTCCATATGTGACTCTCTGGGCACAGCAACGCGTCAGCGTGTTTCGTTGTTTGTCTCTGGGGAGAGCGCAAATGACTAGCCAGCGTCGTGATGTGGGCTAGATTTGGCCAGTGTTGAATAGATTGAACGCAACTTGAGAAGAAGGGCGAGACACTATAAATAAAGCCTATCCTGCGAAGTAATTGTGAAGCATCAACAGTGCTCAACACTTCACTCTCCAGACAAACACTTATCCCTTCTTACCGGATTTATTATCCTTTCGCCAAGTTTTAACTAAGCCTACACCAAAATGCGTCTCGCTACGAATATCTTTGCTAGCTTCCTTCTGCTGTCAGGAGCCGCCACAGCTCACCCTGGACACAACGTCGCCCAGGAGGCGGCCGAGCGACGCGATTTCCTCAACTCGGTGAAGCGATCCTCGCTCGCCCACTGCGCCGAGAAGCTCAAGGCCCGAGGCGTCGAAGCAAGGAATGTTGCTCGGCGCTCGGCGCAAATCTCCAAGACCCGGCAGAAGCGCGGCCTCAAGAAGCGCGACCTTGAATCTGTCCTGAGCGCTTCTCATAACCAGACGGATCAGGGATGTACAGTGAACACCGACGCCAGTATACTCTTTGCTGGAATCAACTCTTGCGTCTTGACCCCCGAGGTTACCCAAGGGCCTTATTGTAAGAGCACAGCTATGCCTTGTTGTATATAACCTCTAACACCGTCAGATGTGGCCGGAGAATATGTCCGCGAGAACATCGTCGAAGAACAAGAGGGTCTCGGCATTGTTCTCGACTACCAGGTCATCGACGTTGAGACCTGCGACCCAGTTCCCAACGTATACCTCGAGATGTGGCACTGCAACTCCACTGGCGTCTATTCCGGCATCGTCGCGGGCGGCAACGGCGACAGCTCCGACGACACAAACATCAACAACACCTGGCTCCGCGGAATCCAGCGCACCGACTCGGACGGCGTCGCGCAGTTCGAGTCCATCTTCCCTGGCCACTACACCAGCCGAGCCACGCATATCCACATCATGGTTCACACAAATGCCACCCTACTTGCCAACATGACTCTGGGCAGCGAAAACTACGCCAGCCACGTGGGCCAGGCATTCTTCGACCAGGATCTCATTTCACAGGTTGAAGCTCTCGAGCCGTACAGCTCCAACACCCAAGAGCTCACTGAGAACGCCGACGACAGCATCCTGAGCGAAGAAACAGCCACCGATGGAGTCGACCCTTTTATGGAGTACACTATGCTCGGAGATGACATCACCGACGGCCTCTTCGCTTGGCTCGCCTTTGGCATCAACGCCACCCAGTCTCAGTCCATCACCCCGGCAGCCTACCTGTACGAGTCCGGAGGCGTCGCCAATGAAAACTCGGGTGCTGGCGGCCCTGGAGGTAGTCCCCCGGACGGAATGACCCCTGGAGCCGCTCCTGGAAGTACACCTCCTGCCCGCGTGTGAGCTGACTCCCGAGACTCGCGGCTAAGCGGGAGCATCGGTTGAGGCATGGATCGTTGTCCGACTCGCTGGTCTTTGCCTAGTCGAATCAAGTTATAGAGGTGTAGTGAAAGTGTGCTGGCACATAAACATCAGGTGCGCAGAAGTGTACCGAAGCGGCGCTGCAAGGTTTGTTTCGTATTAAATGGAGAATATCTGGAAAACTTCGTTATAAAAATTACACAATATTATAGATTGAAGAAAACCCTTGACCAAGACACGTTGTTTATAACATTTGTTGCTTCTATCGTGAGTTGACCAGGTAGTGTCTATTAAAGGCCTTGTCACTCTCAATAGCCTTTAACAACCTTACTGAACCATTCTAGACGTTGTCTCTTGATACAAGTAGCCGATCAGAGAAAAAAAAGGCCAGAACAAGGTCACCGATAAGTAGCCGCCTCCGACTTTCTAAACTGCGCCTTCTTGTAACCAAATCCCAGGCCAAAGACCAAGTGTCTAACACCATTGATGAAGTGATACGAGAATGGGAAGCCCAAAAGACCAAACTTGATGTTTGCCTTGATGGTGAAGGGCAAAGAGCCAAAGCCGGCGCTACCGCAGCCGAGTCGAGCGGCAAGCCAACGAGCGGCGCGACGGCGTAGGCGCAGAGAGAGAGGTACGCTGTGCCTCCAAGGGCGATGCCGGTGATTCTGGTCCAGGCCGAGGCTCTGAGACAGACCTGGCCAATCATGTAGGGGGCGAAGGGCCCGTTGAGGCGTTGCTTGATGAGGATGTCGTGGCTTTATTTTGGACTGGCTCGCGCGATGGCCGGTGGGCTTTTAGGCGGCATCTTAGATCAGGCTTGGACTTAGGTCGTTACGTAGGATATCATTTCCGGTAGGGGGGATGTCAAGCATACCGTGATTGCTGACAACATTCGGGCAACGGCCTGTTTAGGAACGTTCTAGTTGAAAAAGACATTTGGTCTCGTCGTGCCTGGCTGAGGCTTGTCAGCAAGTACAACTGAGTCAAAACAATGTGCCATTGAGAGTAATACAATGAATGGCCGACAAGCCGACTCGTTGAAGGTTCATAGAGGATGAGTCAAGGCGGGGTAGAAGATTGTTTCAGGCTCGACAGTACTCTTCAGAGCGATCAATGCCCGTAGAGAGCGGAACCAAGTCAACATGCCCATCATGGGGGGCTGCGACGGGGAACTCATAGACGAGCTCTTCATTGGTGCCGAACTCGTGCTTCGCATTTTGAAACTCAGGGCTTTTGCGCATTTTCCATGCGAGATACTCGGCCTCGGGGCCCAGGCCAGGTTGGAGGGACTCCAGTGCCTGTTTGGCTTTGAGCTCAAACTCTTCGCCGATGTAGACGGAACCGATCGCGTTCCCTATCAGGACATTCAGTTAGCTGACCATGTCAAGTCGGACAAACGCGAGACGTACCTGATGTAGGCTGCAGATGGACTCCGTAGAGGTACCCCCAATTGTCTTGCTTAATCTCCAGCAAGCAAAAGTCCTAGAGCTTGTTAGCCTAGATTCGTACAGGAGAAGTGGTGACTTACTCCTGTTCCACCACCGGCATCAACAACGAGGACAACCTGACCAGGCTACGATTCTGTTATCGGCAACATCTCATTGAGGGTATCTGGGGTTGCCTACCTTGAACCGAGCACTGGCATCTGAGCGAGACAGCTCAACGGCTGCGACTGCTTGTGGCTCCATCAAGCCAATATCCAGGGTGTGACCGGAATGTCTGCCAAACCCAGCGTCGGAGGTGAAATCCCGAAAAGCCTCGACAGTGTGGGCGCCCCAGGTGGCCGGGACGCTGAAAAGGAAAGGAATCCTGGCATCTTCCCAAGACATCTTGCCGAACATCTCGGATGCGTAGCGCTTTGACAACTCGTTATAGAGGCAAGTCATGAAGTCGATGTACAACTTCCAAGTGTCCTTGCGCTTCGAGCCTTTGTCAACCTCAAGCTTGAACCACTCTTTCACGGACACATCGGATCTCTGGTGGTCAGGAGCCTGTAGGCTCCAGGCGATCGGGTCTTCGCCGCGATAGAACAGTCTAGTCGGAGTCTTGACGATGTCCAAGGCCTCATCCCAGCGCAAGAACTTGTGCTCTTCGGCACCACGCTGGCCCCAGGCGACGCCGGTACCTGAGAGGTAGCACACCTCCGGCTTAAGAAGGCTGGGAAGCTGGATAGGGGACATACCACTGGCAACGATGTCAATACTGAAGATAAGCTTGACCGACATACTGAAACACTGTTGGTATGTCAGGGCTTGGTGAGAAAGCTTCGATGGGTTTGACGAAAACTTGAAAGGACAGAAGCAAAGCAGAGCGGCAAGGACAAGGGCAAGATGATGTGCAGATTTCACCCACAAGCCCAGAAAAGAAATATCAAGCGGTGAAGGAGGTCCGTCACCACCGGGTGTCAAAACGACCAACCGTGCTTCCTAATCAGGCACAGCCAGGGAGGCGCACTAGCAAGCGGCGGCCACACCAAACAACAATACAAATGAATAGACGCAAATATGCAAGCCACAGCGTTGGTGGATGTTGGCCTGCTCTCTTGGAACATACCCCCGCCGCCATCATAGTAGCAGGGGGGACGACGAGAGATGCCGCCCACTTACTTAAACTCCCTTTCCATCCCTCAGGTGCCAAAAACCCATCAACCAGGCACATCGCTCTCACTCCCACCCATGGCATCTTCCGCTGAATCCTGCTCTTCCCAGAGCCTCACCATGAGCCAGGCCATTGGGGTCGGGGTCGTCACTGGCTTTGTTGGGGCCGCGGTTCTTGTCCCAGCTGTCCTTTACTTGTACCACAAGTGCTTTTCTATCAACATCATCTATCCTCGTGCCAGGAATCTCACCCCGCAGGAAGTTCCCGACGCTCCAGATCCTGAGCCTCCTTCGTTCACAAGGCCCGACAGGGAGCTGAGTTACCCGCCCCAAGTGCCCCGGTCCGGATGGGAGATAAACCCCATCGAGAGAAAGCGAAAGAACCTCACGTTTCGCATTGAGCCCTTGTGCAGCCCCAAACAAATCTCGGAGAATGTTGGCTTTGAGTACTACATCGAAGGCTTCGTGTCCAACGTCATCATTGGCCGCAGGAACCCTGCCGACAGAAGGAAGCCTATCGAGGAGTCCATCTTTGACGAGAACCAGCTCATCCAGCTTGCAGGGGAGCCTGCTAACGGCGATACCTGGTCCGGATTCATCTCGAACCCCGACACTCGCGCTCTGGCCATTGCCTGTCTGCTTTCCCGAATCTTATACAGACGCATGAGCCCGCTCTGTGATGTTGAGGAGTGCTTGCTGGCCCCCGAGATCACCACCTGCTACCGCCTCCTGACTGAGCACAGCGATACCAGCCAGAATGGATGTGAGTGTAACCGCCCGTGTGGACCAAGACCCAAGACTGATAGACGCAGGGGATGAGACGATTGCTGTTTGGCGAGAAACCATCTACCTCAAAAAGAGCAACACGTACAACATCAGACCGCCCCGCTCAACATGCTTTGACTCGAACGACCGGAGAGCAGAGAGGACATATGCCATGGTGCCCGCCATCGTCGAGGCTCTGAAGCTGAGAGAGCTGAAGTTGGATCAGTATCCAAATGATGTAGTAAAGGCTCTCAAGGGCGCATTCGAAAATGCGGCAAACTCGGCTGTCATCCTCTTCGGCCAACCCTCCGAGTGGCAAGCTGTGTGGGAGTCAGACACGCCGGGCATCATTGTGTTCCCTGAAATCCGCCTCATGTGGCATGGCGAAGTCAAGTACCGCAGACCGGCTCGAAACGAATTCAGGCTGGTGTGAGGGTGGAAGCGGCAGCTGGGGAGTAGCAGATTGCGACGGATGGATGGTACAAGTTCAGATTGCACGGGGATTGTGGTCTTTCATGTAATTAGTTCGTTATGTATTGACAATTGTTTCTTTGCTATCGCGGCCGATGGTCACCTTTGAACAGGACATAGCCAACGATGCCGATGCATGGGGGAATGTGTGTGAGAGACACCCAAAGATTGTCGATGTGGTGTTCATGACAGCCTTAGAGATATCGTCCGATTCAAGTTGCGCGGGGGTAATTATAGTGTATATATACCAGATCAAAAACAAGTGCTTTCAACAACCCCTCAGGGCGCTGTGGCGGAGTGGTCTAACGCGTTAGACTGTGAGTAGTGACGCTCATGTTCAAAGGAATCCTCCACTAACCCAACTAGTGAAATCTAATTCCTTCGGGAGCATCGGTTCGAACCCGATCGGCGTCGCTTTCTTTTTGCCTTTTTTGCACCTTCATTTGTTTCACGATTTATCATCCCCATTCTTTAATCAGGTCAGCACTTTTTTGTAGAGATGCATCCGGCTCCTACCCAGCTGCCCCTCCCTGCCGTGCCTACCACCATCAATACCAGACCGTGCCGTGCAGCAGTAAGCTCATGGACAATACCAGAGACTTAGCCCGTCACTGCCCTTTGTCCGTGACAGCTGGAATTGCCCCCCGCGTCGCGGACCATTCCCGGACCGAGAACTTGAATAGCCGAGCAGAGAGAGGTTGCGGGGGTGGATCTCGTTCGCATGACAGAGAGCAGCCCAGCCCAGCTCCCTTCCTAGGAAGGCCATCTAATTACTTGTGCTTGTTCCTAATTGTGACAGTCGATCATTGACTTGCTTTTCGGCCCCCATTCATACACACTCTCAGTCAATCACATTGTGGGGGCTTGGCTTAGCTACTGCACTGCAGTGCCCCCATTACGTGGGTGTTTGTCTGTGTGCCGAGCCTCGGCTTCCACCACAGTCCACAGACTGCCCACAGCTCTCTGCATCCGACCCAGCTTTGGCTTTGCTTGGCCAGGCAAACAGTAATGTCGGACCCCAGGGCCAGGGCTCCCTTTTGCCAGTCAGAGGCCCTGTTCTCGAACTATCCCTTTCTTGCCCTCGACGACCTGTCTGGCCTCCCCGAGCAGGATGTCCAGTTCCTCGAGCTCAACGGGTGCTTCCACCTGCCCCTGCGCCCTATCCAGGAAGAGTTTGTCCACCAGTACTTTTTGTATATCCACCCCTGCTATCCCCTGATTGACGAGGGAGAGTTCTGGACCATGTACCTGGATCGAGACCGCCGCCGTGGCAGGGAAAAGACCCTGTCGCTTCTGTTGCTCCAGGCCATGCTGTTTGCGAGTTCTGCCGTAAGGTCACTCAGCCGTCTTTCCATCTTCAAGTTGCTGACACTCCAAAGTTCGTGTCGCCTGCTGTCCTCAAGAATGCTGGATACTCGGGAGTAAAGGTGGCACGAGGCATCTTCTACCGACGAGCCAAGGTGCGTGGTCTTCGACCTGCCGTCTTGTTCGCTTCTAACAGTGTACCAAGCTTCTCTTCGATTTTGGCGTAGAGAGCGACCCCTTTACAAAAGCCCAGGCGGCCTTACTCTTGACATTTCAGTTCTCAGCCGCTGAGCCGCACGCCGGGAGCCTCTGGCTTAGCACGGGCATACAGAATGCGATCGTCGCTCAGACGCACACCTTCCAAGCTCCCGGTTCGAGCACCGCCGTCAAGAGGCGCAACAAGAGGCTCTGGTGGTCTCTCTACTGGAGAGACAGGGTATTGACATTGGGACTGCGGAAACCCCTGCAGATAACCCCTTCCAGCTTCAACGTCCAGCTCGACCTCCTCACCCAGGATGATCTGATGGACGAGGCCCACCACTCCTTTGTCTATGATCCCAAGACCAAGCGGCACCTGACGGATATCCTAACATTCCAATGCCGTCTAGGCATTCTCCTGACTGAAGTGCTCGCCCTCACCTACGGCCCGAGCGCGTTTGATCCCACCTACTCCCTTGATCACTTTGAAGCTACGCTTTCGCAGATGAGGACGGCGAGAGCTCGACTGGCACGGTGGAAAGAGGATGCCGAGGCTGCCTTTTACGTCTTTCTCGGCGACGGACACACTCATCGGTCCCTGACCCTATTTTCAAGTTTAATTTACATTTATGCCCAGTAAGTCCATCAACATGCTTATGCTCCTACTCTAACTCGAACCAGTGCCGCTCAGATCGCATTGGGAAACCACGAGGCTTTGATCATTGAACGGATGCAGAAAGGCGTGACAGTCCTCGATGATTCGGCGCTGAGGGGTATCGGGGAGGAACTAAGCCGTGCAACGACCGAGACGACGAGGCTAGTTCGGCTCATTGTCAAACAGGGCCTGACACAGCATCTTCCCATATCCGTGTATGTGAGCCCATACTTTCAGCCAACTTTAGGTTTTCTAACCTCGCCTCTAGTATAGCATATATTGCTTTCCCTCTCATGTTGAGCTCCCTGGACGACAAGATATCCTCGGACGATGCTCAAACCGAGTCTGACCGGTCACTCACACGATATCACGCACAAGCGATGCACCTCTGCAGCAAACGTTTTGAGGGCGCAGAGGACATAAGCAGGATGATTTCTCAAATTCTGCACTCAGCGCCGACACAGCTACCGATCCGGGTGGTCCAACCCAGACCGAGTAATCAAGCAAAAGGGTCAAATAAAAACAGCTCTGAGTTTGGAAATCCCGGCTCCAAAAAGGTGGGGAGACGCTGGGATGAGATCTTTGTCACACGTTTCTATATGCGTCTCCGCTTGTCTCTCGACTATGCCCTCGTCACCGGCAAGCCACCCACCGAGGCGGATCTTCCGTCTTACATCCTTCAGGGGGCAACGAAACGGTTGACTCTGGGACCAGTTCATAGCCTGTCCTCGACCATGCTGGGCATATCGCCAGGCTCTTTAGCTGGGTCTTTTGAAAGTAACTCTAGGGTTGTTGAATTAGACGACAAGTCACAGGCGGACACAGACATGGCTGGTGCCCCTCAGCAGGATTCTCTGATGCCAGATGCTCAAGCCGCCGTACAGGCTGGGGAGACGACAAGAATACTACGAAGCTCGTGGGAATATGATCCGATCTGGGCGGCAAACCTGTTTGAGGAAATGAACGATGTACTCTGGAGTTGATGAGAGTGGACCACTTGAATGTACTGCCCCCATATGTGATACCAGCTGTGTTGGCCATAGACTATTATACCACTCCCCAGCTGACAAAGTATCAAACTGAACAGAAATACACCATTGTACCTGCTTGCGTTTCCTAAACTCCAGACACTTCCACTATGCTGAACCACTAGCTAATGTTGAGCTCACCAACAAGCGCAACCACCGAGGCGAATCCCGCATCAGCAGTCGGCTTGATGGAGAGGACGCCGCTGCCCGAATCCCACTCGGCAAAGTGAGCAGCCCCCTCGGTCGCCTGCTCAGGGTTCCCGTCAGGCGCGGCAGGGATGCCGAGTACTCGCACGACGCCGCCCGCCGCCTTGGCCTGGTCGTACTTTTCGTCAATCTGCCTCGCCAGCGTGCTGTCCAGGACGCTGACTTTGAAGCCGAGGTTGCGTACGACCACCAGGTAGTCTGGGAAGGCGAGGTTGCGTGACTCTTGTGAGGCATTGGTCTTGAGCTGGTATCGTCGTCCAGGACTGGGGACGTTCCTGCAAGGTATGAGTGAGATTTTTCAGGAAGTGTTAGTTAAATAAGACTCACCATTGACCAGCACGGATAGCAACTGTCTGAATCTCATCGTATGAGAATTGAACGTCGAGGCCAATCTCAGCATCTACGCCTTCATAAGAAACACCGACTTCCTCGGAACTCCCCTCGGCAGCTGAGAACGAGATCCAAGGACCATAAGAGAAGCCGTCGGTAGCTGCGTGTCCAAAGTCGGACTCGTTGACGCTCTGCCCATCCGAGACATCGATGCGCGTCGACGAATCTCCGTCACCGACACCGTTGAGCCAGTGCTCGATCTGGTACGTGTACTCATACGAATTGAACTCAGGAACATATGTGATGGCGTGCGGCGTGCGGTCCTTGTTAAGAAGACCTCGCACTATTTCGGCGGAAGCGTGGCAGGCCGGCATGGTAATGCTGCATCGTCGTCAGCACAAACATGCAAATGTAAGAGATGGGAAGCTTACCCGGGAACTGAGTTGCCGCCAATCAAAGCCTGGACAATCTGGTTAAAGTCCTTGGCCAGCATACCAGCTACTGGGCCGCCGATCTGGCCAAGGGCAGCTTGATATGCGGCGGCGGCGGCCTCGACCATCTGCTTAGCAGCCGCATACGCGGGGGCGTTGGGTGGCCACCACTGGGAAAAGTCCATCTCGCCCGTCATGCCGTAGCCTTCCTGCTGTTCAAAGTCGTCCAAAGCTCGGTCGCGCTCGGCCAGGGCCTTGTCGAGGGCGCCGGTGAAGTCCTTGCCCGCCATTTCTATACGTGCTTGCATGGCTGGGTTATCATCGCCCTGTAGTCTGTGAGAGGGGGTCCTACTCCTATGCTAATTAAAAACCTACGACTTTGACTGATAAAATGTACCTAGACAGAATGCATGAGCTTCATTCATGCATGTCTACCTCCAACAAGTGCCACTTACTCAAGCAAACACTGGACATATGTCTTGTGGTGCGAGGGGTCAAAAAACAGGTCATTGGTCTGCAGGAGATTGTTAATGATGGCATTGATGCCAAAGTTGGTATACGCAGGGTTGATCGTCTGCGATGCGACCGGCGCCTTCTGGGCCTGCTTGGTGAAGAACAGAGCCGGCTTGTGTCCAGGGAGGCCACCGACGGCGTTCTGCACCACTTTGCAGTAGGCTAGCCAGAGCTGCTTGTCAACGTCGCTGACAGACATTATGACGGACGAATAACGAAGCGAGATTATATAAAAGGGTTGAAAAGGTGGCAGATCTTGAAGAGATCGCGGGCAGCTCAGCTCCGCTGACGATACTTATATGTATATACCTGCCTACTCCCACCGCCTCTCAATCGCCAACCTGATTGCCCATTCTAGAGCCTCCCCCTCGCTCGGAAGGGGATTGAGTTGCGGGAGGTCATTGTGATAGCGCCAAACTCTGAGACAGGCTAAGCCCAGCTATGCCG
Organism: Fusarium piperis; assembly: GCA_027886205.1. Classification (NCBI taxonomy): domain Eukaryota; kingdom Fungi; phylum Ascomycota; class Sordariomycetes; order Hypocreales; family Nectriaceae; genus Fusarium; species Fusarium piperis. Next base: position 249,011 of record RZGM01000033.1, read on the forward strand.
TTCTCGACGTGTTTGCCCAGCCTGTGGCTGAGAGCTGCACCGCGCCCGAGCGCTCCAAGAGGACAAAGCTCCCGGACGCGACGACGAGGTTGCGGCCGTTGATGGGCTTAGCTTTGTGCTCTTTGTCCGTTGCCGAGGGGTCTCGGAAGAGGTACTGATTGCCTGATATTTGCATTAGCACCCACGAGCTATTGAGACACGGACGACCAAGAAGAGGTCAAAGAGCCAAACCTCCAACCCTTGCCAAATTCCCACACCTGGCGCACATCCTGGAGAACGATTGGCCCAAGACGAAGCGTGCCTCAACAAAAAAAAAACACTCTGGCTGAGCCTACGTCAACCTTTCCAGCCAAGCCGGTGCCACCATTCCACACCGGGAGCGCTCCCCGCAGCAAGCTCATCTTGTCAGCATTGACAGCTTGGTCCGGGTCACTAACTCGCTTTATAGTGGCCCCGTGAACGGCTGAAGCTGGACGTCACATGCAGGAACACGGGAATGGTCTATGCTTGGCCAGATGGTGGTGATGGCGCTACACTTTGAGGGAAGAATATCATGTCGATCCAAGACATTTAGATGGTAATTGTCTACCCGAAGCAAGCAAGAGTTTGTCTGGTCTTGGCAAGCATCTGTCCCCATTCATAAATAGTAGCTTGGCACATATTCTTCATCTCTCCTTTTTTTCCAAACCTTGTGCTACAAAGGCACAGCAATAGAACAGAGCGGTTCAAGGTTCCAACGATAACGCCAACTCGGCAGTTCCAGACTCCCACATGCTCACCCGTGGAACAGCCTGAACGCCACTCGCCCGATTAATCATCAGACGGAAATCCCAAGGACCTGGGATCTCTCTAACCGAGGTGACAAGTAACCGGAAAGGGTTTGAGCCGCACAGCCTAGAGTGGCGGTAAGATTTCTCGGGACGAGTCGAAGACTGTGGCTGCCACATTCGTTACAGCGAGTAGCCCCCCGCTCGGGTCGGGTTTATCGCGGTTTGGCTTCTTCTAGACCCGTAGAGGAAGACGCGACTTTGCCGAGGAAGGAGTTGACTCGTGTCGGCGAGTTCTAGCATCTTGTTGATTCTCTGGCACGGATTGGTATGTCCTGTTTGCTACCTTTCGAAATGAATGATGGATCGTTGCGTGTGCGTGTGTGAGATAGCCTCAATGGCGCAAATTCAAGACATACCCAGTGGGCAACATGCTCGATCGTCTTTTGATAATCCTGGGTTCAGTGTAACAGCGCACACGTCGAATCTTCTCATGACGGAACTCAGCGAGACTTGTGCTTGTCTCACGAGAGAGAGAAAAAAACGACCTCCCACCCGGAAATCCAGCTCGTCCTCGTGAAGTAGCAGAAGGCCCATTGCTTTCACTAGGGATCAACATAGCAACCTTTTTGCCTTGCCACGACAACTCTCAGCTTCCCTATTCACCTCCATCCTACCTATATTCAATTCAAGCAAGTTCACCCAATATTCACAAGGTCCTCTGCAGCTTCTCGGTGACGCGGGAACTTCTCAAGCAGCCACAGTTCCAGAAGCTACAGAATGACGTTCCAGCACTCATTGTGACCTTCTAGTTCTGTTTCTGGCCCAACTCTACTCTATTATTAACGCCTCAATTCCAGCTCCTCTCCCTCTCATTTTCTCTACATCTATTAAAACCCTCAAATTTTCAAATACCAGTCTTATCCTTCCATCATCTCGCTTTGTAAAAATAGCGTATTTCAAACTTGAACAGCCACACGGCAATACTTCTCTGGCCACTCCTTCATAGGTTTCACCCTACGCTGCGCTCTTGTTGCGTTTCTCCTCATATGCCCTACGGCCCTCTTCCTTCAGTTTAGCATCATCTGGTCTCGCAAGGTCGACCTGAGGCATGAGTACAAAGGCCAGGACAAAGGCAAGGGCGGCCACAGAAGCCCCAATGAGAAAGATCACTCTGAACCCCTTTCTATACGCGGGAATAAGGACAGAGCGGATTCTCTCGGCCTCGCTCGACGAGACGGTGTCGAGGAACGCTTGAGGGTTACCCAGCAGCGTCATTGATTCGTTGCTGTCGAGGTCCAGTGCGGACAAAGAATTGGCGAGAATGTTGTTTCTATGACGCCGTGTTAGCCAAGATCGGCCCCCTAATGGAGGGCCTACCTACAGGACTGTGCCGCAAACTGCAAGGCCAAGTGTTGCCCCCAGATTTCTCACGAAACTGACAGACATTATTAGCGCTGTCCACCAAAGATCAGCATTAGCACATCGTAACTCACTTTCTAAATGATGTAACAACGGCCATGTCGCGCCTCTCGACGCCAGCTTGTGTGGCAATGAGAGCCCTGTGACCCTGGTCAGTCTGCAAAGCTTATCATGGGAAAATGGACTTACGGCTGCAGAGTGTTTCCAACCCCTACGCCAATGAGGATAGAATATCCAATCTGTTTACCAACCCCCGTGTGCTCGTCAAGTGTTGACATCAAGCCAAGCCCAACAGCCCAGCACAGCCAGCCAAAGAGGATACACTCACGATAGCGGCCTATCCAGTGCACCACCAGGCCGGAAAGCGTGCTGCTTACGGTTTGCAGCAGAGTAATGGGCAGCAGCATCGCACCCGCCTTGGTGGCTGAGTAGCCATACACGAGCTGGTAGAACGAGGGCACGTAGTAGACTTGCATGACAAAGTTCCAGCCGTTGATGGCCATAGTTAGGCAGGCTCCGTTGACGATCTTGGATTTGAAGATGTGCACTGATATGTAGGTTAGAGAAGCAGTCTCAAAGTCAGACCCTGGGATGACTTACAAGGGATCAAGGGATATCGAGGGCCTTTCCACTGCCACAAGATAAAGGCTACCGAGACTGCTGTGCCAACCACCAATGTAGCGATGACCTGAACAGAGTTCCAGGAGTATTCATTGCCTCCCCAGGTCAGACCCAGAATGACAACGGTCATTGCAGCCAGGGCGAGGAAGATGCCCAAGAAATCGACAGCTTTGAGCTTCCTACTCTGCATCAGCAAAGCACTCACTCCATCTTCCAGGGATATGTGAACAAACAATCTCCAGTCCCCTTCAACCTTTTTAAGGGGCATAGAAAACACGACGCAGCAAGTGGTGAACAAGGTCAGCGGCAGCTGCATGCGAAAGATCCAACGCCACGAATCTTCAGACTTTGACGAGAGCGCACCACCAATGACGGGACCAACGCCATTGGCAATGGCCACAACAGCACCCTATACAAAGCCATCAGCTCTTGCTCGCAAAATTGAATCGTTTCTCAGCTTACCAGGATGCCCTGGTACTTGCCCCTCTCCCGCAGAGGCACAACGTCGCTGACGATTAGTTGGGCCACCGTCATCAGACCGCCTCCTCCGATACCGGTGAAGGCACGGAATATGGTGAGCTGGATTACAGACTGGGCAAGGGATGAGGCCAGGGAGCCGACAAAGAAGATTGCCAGGCCTGTCAGGAGGATGATCTTGCGGGACCAAATGTCGGACAGTCGTCCATACATCAGTTGTCCAACCGTCGATGTTCTATGGTAGCTGTTAGGCTTGTATGTGATAGGGTATTCAAGATACTCACATGAAATATCCGCTGGCAATCCATGAGACTTCGGCTGTTGAGCCTAACGCGTTTCCAATGATGTACAAGCTGGTCGCCAGCATGGTCTGGTCCATGAGAGCCAACAGGTCGACGCTCGCGCACGCCAGGAAAATCTAGACAAGTCAATTCGAGTTCAAATGGCTAGAATCAGGATATCTCACCGTGATGATGGCCCTTTTTGGGACATAGTTTGTCTGCTCATTAAACTGGTGAGTTTTTCCGTCATCAGAGCCTCCATCGACGATAATCGTCCTGGCTGAGCCCATGTTATGGCTCATGACAGCCGTTTGATTCGGTTCACGGTCTTCCATGGTATCTAAAGTCGTGGCGAGAGACGTCCTGGGGTTGACTGAGGCGTTGGAGCAGCTGCAAGACCTTTATTCGAGAAGTGGAGGCAAGGGGTGCACGGAGGTACCTTGATGCCAGACCATGACACCCTCGGCTCAAACTCGATGCATCTCCTATGTCGCAACTTGCTTAGATGATCGACATGATGACGAGAACCCGTTTGGCTGAGGGACAGAACCCGTTTGGCCGGAGACAGACACACCGCTCAACTACCGGGCAACAACCATGCATTCCCATCTTATAGCAATGTCATGGCAAGGCCCTTGTATGGACCAGATCAGAAATTCGCTACCTTAAAATTGGCCGGTCCAAAGCGATGTCGCAGATCCCCGAGGATCGGAGGAGGCTAGGGTGTCATTGTGAAGTCTAATTGCGCCCTTGTGACATAGTTCAAGCTATTTGAGCTCATTTGAGAGAATACGCAATCAATATGCTCATTGACATGATGTTTGGATATTTTGATTTTCTCTCTCACCATGTTCACTCTCACAACTTGAAGGTCACGATCCGAGACTGCAAATCATGTCAAGATGACCAGACACTCGACATGTCTTCGCCCTCGAGACCATCAAGGTCCAGTCTAGAATCATTAAACCGGGCCCAACATTGCTTCAAACTCTCCACCTGTGTCGGTCCCCTTAACTATCAGGGTTGGACAGGGGCAGGGGCAGCTCGACGCCGTGGGTAAGCCATGTTGCACGAGAGCCCATGCATTGCAAATCATTATGCACATCCACGACTTGTGTCTCGTCTAGGTCTTATGCTGATGATGCGTGGGCTTTTCGTTCTGGCTACGCCCACCCTGATGGTCAACCAGCCATCGTGTCACCTCCCGCGTGTGCTTCCCCAGGACATCATCAAGTGAAGCAATCATGACCCTTTTAAGTTGCTGCTGCAGCCAAGGTTACTTCCAAATAGAGCCGAGAGTCTAACTAGTCAAGTCTCCAAGTCCGATCTTACCAGTCTCTCTTATACAAAGGAAGCGTAACCCCCATTCTTCCTCTGCCCGGTCTGACCAACGCATCCACCTCGGTTACCCGTTGAACGACGATGATCTTAGCGCCGAAATGTCGGGTGGTGGGCCGTTCATGTTCTGATTGGCATACAAGAGGCTCGTTCCAAGGGAAGTGTGTTGTTCGTTGCCAGACATCCCACGTCGCATGCAGAGACCGAGGGATTTTCACTGCAACCTGAGATTCCTCAGAGTAGGGAAAAAAGAGGAGCTTCGTACTACTTTATAGTGCTGAGATTTTTCTTATATATAGTGGTGCTTGTCTCTCTCCCCTCTCTCTGTTCTGGAAATTATCCGAGGTCTTCGTCTTCAACATCGACACCTTTTCACCATGGCGAGCCCAAATCCCCTCAACGTGTACAAAGGACCCGACTCTGTCAAGCAATATTTTGACCCGGAATCTTCTCCCCCACTCCCTCTCGTCGAGATCCCCGACTGCTTGAACCCCTTCCGTGAAGATGGAGTCCGCATCTACGCCAAGATGATGACGATGCATCCAGCAAACAACGTGAAAGCCATGCCAGGTACGGTTTCCAGTTCTTCTGTTTCTGTGGTTTGCCAACAGTCTCAGCTCTCAACCTCTTGCAAAAATGCGTGGTGCCCGGGCAGACAAAGACAGTGGTTGAATACAGCTCTGGCTCGACTGTCTTGTCCATGTCATTGATATCCCGCGCCATTCACGACATTGATGACGTGAGGGCGTTTCTGAGCAACAAGACTAGCGCAGCAAAGCTACGACTCATGCAGTTTTTCGGCATTGACATGTGAGTTATCTCTGCCGTTACATCTTTGGTAACACTGGTGGATGTCGACTTGCTCACGTCTCTCAGTACACTCTTCGGTGGTCCTTCTCAGCCAGAACCTATCGATGAGCGTGGTGGCATCAGAGCAGCACAGAGATTGGCTCATGAGTCAGACTCTGTCATCAACCCCAACCAGTACGAGAACGACTTGGTGAGTTGCATGGGCGTATCTAGTGGGAACATACTAACTCGGAATCAGAACTGGAATGCTCACGTCAGATGGACGGGTCCTCAACTTTTCAAGCAACTGCCAGAAATCAATGTCATCTGCGCCGGAATGGGCACGTCAGGTAAGATTGATATTGGGATGCCCCTAGCAACTGCTAACAAGACTAGGGACTATGACGGGACTGGGTACTTATTTCAAAGAAGCCAAATCTTCTGTCTATCGATTAGGGTTAGTATATATTCTGATAAAGAATAAAACCTAAGCTGACAATTTCACAGAGTATGCACTGCGCCAGGTGATAGAGTCCCCGGCCCTCGGTCGTTCGCCCTCATGGCACCTGTCGAGTTCCCCTGGAAACAGGCCATCGACCATATCGAAGAGGTTGATTCTCACAACTCATTTTCTCTGTCACTCGACCTCTGTCGACAGGGTATTGTGTCCGGTCCTTCGTCTGGATTCAATCTGAGAGGTCTTTACCAGTTCCTTGAGAAGAGAAAAGCCGAGGGCACTCTTTCTGAGCTAGCTGGACCTGATGGTACCGTTCACTGCGTATTCTTGTGCTGCGACCTGCCGTATCAGTACATCAACGAGTACTTTGACAAGCTCGGCGACAGCTACTTTCCATCTATCAAGAACGAGGTGCGTATCCAAGTGAGATTCACATTTGAATATGAGCTAACTGTAGGTAGGATCTCCTCAAGGTCGACCTATACCGATACGATGAAAAGTGGGAGAGACCGGCTTCAGAGGCTCTCGATGCCTTCTTCGACATTGACAGAGGTGCCCTACTGGATATGGTCCTCTCCGATCCCAAGAGCGGATCTATGGGCGCCTTCGAACTACAAAACATGCTGCGCCCTCGACAAGATGCAGTGGTCATCGACCTTCGGCAACCAGACGACTTTGGAGCCTTCCATCTACCAGGCTCCGTCAACATACCCTTCACCAAGCAATCTACGCCAAGCCCCTTCTCAGACGCAAAGATCCTCGAGTCCCTGTGGCAAAGGCTCGAGACCACATTTAAGGCCCCAAGCCAAGAACTCAAGGCTCTCCTTCAGGATAAGCGAATCCTGTTTACATGCTACGATGGCGACAGCGCCCGTGTCGCGACCAGCGTTCTACGAGCCAAGGGTTACGAGGCTGATAGCATAAGAGGGGGTTTCACAGCGTTGAGCAAGATGCGGCAGAGCTCGAGTCAGGTTACTCTGGATGGAAGCCGCGAGACATCACCGTGGATGGAGCTGAGTCAAGAGACTTATGGGATTCAGTCTGCCCCAGTTTCGCTTTGAGGAGGCCCAAGGGATTTTGAGAAGGCTTGGTATTCGCCAGGGCTAGAATGGTAGACGGGAACGATAAGAATACCCTGGAAAGACATGTGGGCAGTTGGACGACGACAATGAACGGTAGGTAACAAGGATAAGGTATATATGGTAGTTCTTTTTTGCATAAACATAAGGCACGTGTCCGACTCACAACACGGCGTGGCCCGTTCATTATGCTGCGCCTGCTCTCAGATGATCATGTTGCTTGATAACCTTTCTTGTCATACGTTGGAGGGTTTAAGACATGTGCCCGCCATGAATCAATACGAACCAAAGTGACGTCTTGGCATTCGCCTAAAATTTGAGTTTCGCTCTATTATACCAGCGTAGGGGTATATCCCCCCAGTTGAGTTAAAACCATAAGAGTTTCCTAGATACTATTCCTAGTATATCCACTTAATATTGAAGAAATTATACCTCTACAACATGTGAAACTCGGTTGTAGTGCCCAGGCCGGATAAGTTCAATCCCTGTTTCAAATTAGTATTTAAAACTATGTTGTGGATCACCACAGATGAAAGCCCAACTTTCAAAAGAGAGGAATAAATACAAGTGATATTGCAAGAGGCTGACTGAGATTATATAACCATCATAAAGTGTATTGATATTATGAATGGGCAATAAACTGGAAAAGGGGAGCCAGATTACCTACCCTGTAGAGCAGAGAATGGTGAACAGGATAGGAAAGAAGTTTAGAAATGGGGTATATGGTCGAACCAATTTCGCCATATATTAAATCTTCTCACAAATAGAGCATTTTGAGCCATCTCGCTCCACCATACTTGATTAAGCGGCCATGGGAGGTTGTCGGAAATTGTCAGTCAAGAATGGCCACTTTCAACCAAGATGTATCCTAGTATTTTAGGAGATGACACACGATAACGGCACTGAAACCTTACCGTCAAACACCTGAACCTTTATCCTATAAGAAGGGATTGTTATATCCACCAATTGAGTAACACACTCCGTCTCAGCCAACAAGCTCTGCATTGTTGGAATTCTTGAAACTACCTTGTACTCCAAAACTAGTATTCATATGCACACAGTAAACCTGAAATTTGCCAAGGGGTGACTAGGATCCATGCATCATAAAGCGCTGTTGCAAGGTTTCTGCTGAATCCTTATACGGCGATGGCGTGTGCTGTATCCCTGACGATATCTACCCGAGGCGTCCAGGGTATTGATCCGCCCCGATTGGAGCCTCCAGGCCTGCAAACTCTATCAAGCGGAAGACTTACTCGAAGTAAACACCGCTCATACGAGTACGGTTGAGGAAACCTAGAAGGATAGACCGAGGTTATAACCTTATCCTCGGGAAGATGCGCTACCAGAACAAGCATATATACTCGCGACATTAAGCGAACCTATCCCTCTCCTGAAGGGATTCAATTCCGTCTCTGCCACACCAAGCGCAGGAATTTAGATTCAGCTGCTGCTGGTCAGCTCGCTTCCAGGTCGGCGACTCCGGTCGTGGGCTAGACTTGCTAGCGTTGAAGCGGACGAGTGTTAGCGTTGGTGAGATAATGGGGTGCGGGTGAGATGGGGGCGACTAAAACACGCTAGAGCCGATCAACAAGGGACAAACAATGGACTCAGTTGAGAGCCTTTATCTTTGCAGCATGTTAGCTCTGGAAGTGAACTCGGGCGAGAAACAAGCGCAAATACACCACTCTGACAATCTCCGCAAGATGAACCTAACCAAGTGTCAACGCCTGTCACGCGACAATGTGGCTTGCTCCTGGCTCATCTTTACTGTCAGCAAGCATCGATACGCTTGAATGCCCTTCTACTGCTTACTCCGTTCCTCGCATCGGCCCCCCCGTTGTTGCTGTCCCATCCCGTCCATGCCTAGGTAGCTGTTATGAACCAACCGGTCATTTCCACGTGCTTAGGAGCTTACAGTGGTTCATCCGTTCTTCGCCTGCATTTCCTCTATCTAGCAAAATCCCGTTCCCCACTGACACGAGCGTATCCACGGTCATCCGGGGTGTCGTCACGATTGGCCCTGATATGGAAGGTCGATGAATTCAGACCTCGTCCGAGTAGTATTCGTGACGTCCGGGTGAGACGTACGATCATGCCGGACTTGAATAAAACCTAAATACACTGCTCAGGAGGGACTATTGGGTCTAGATAGCACAGCGTCGCATCGAACTCTGGATCCAGGCAAGCGCTGCTTCTATCTTTTCGACCCTTGATCAAACACAACATCCCTGCTACAATCTCCCGCTTGGTCAGCGCCTTGTAAGAATCGGAAGCACCGCCTGCGCTAGGACATTTTGCGGCCCCTGCCGCAGTCTTGGCGAGCAGGTCGATGCGATGGCGCAAGAACTGAAGAAGCGAGACGGACTCTTTATATGCGGCTGAGAATGCCAAGCTCGCGAACCACTACTGGTGGGATGATTAATAATTACAGATGAATCAAGTTGTGATTGACGAGTTAAAAAGGTTTAATATTAAATTGTGGCTCTCTAGATACTTGAGGCTAATACAATAGGTGACGCCGACTCGGGCTGAAGAAGACGAACACGTGCTATATACAAGAACACACTCGCTTACACGCTCGCTTACAAGTAGACGTAGCAAAAGGGACCAGACAGGGTGCTCATCAGGTCCTTGATCTGGCGGGACTCGCCGGCCCAGCCAAAGTTGACATAGTCCTCAAAGGTGGTGGCGTTGCTGGCAGGTATATCGAGGAAGGTGTTTGTGCCACTGAGGGCAGTCTTGCCGTACTGACGCTCCTTGGGGCTCATCATCTGCCAGATCCACCACACGCGATCGATCATGGCGTGGTGCAGGTAGAATGCAGGGTCGCCGGGGGAGGTGAAGACGTCGTTGCCCGGGTCGCCGCCAAGGGAGTAGTGGCCTCCTCCGTGGATGCCGATGTCTCCGGAGCCGGGGATGCCCTGCATCTGCATCTGGAAGTCTTGGACGTTCTTGGGCTTGAGGATGTTGTTGAGGATCGAGGTGGCGTTGGCGTACCGCCTGTTGACGGCGTCACCCAGGTCGCGCTTCAGGCAACGGGGATTGTACTCCAGGGGGTTGGGTCGGGCCTCGACTACGCCACCGGGGAGGTCCAGGGCTGCAGGGCCGAGGTTGACCTTCATATCCTTGAAGGGACCCGACTTGATGCAGCCGCCCCCGTTACCGGTCGGGAGATAGACCGGGGGAAGACCGCTGGTGGCTCCGAGGACGACGTCGGGGCGGTTGGGGATGTACTCGCCGTCGCCCGACATGGAGTACTCGCTGCCATCAAAGATGGAAGACTTGGAGAGGCCAGTGATGGCAGTGATGGCCCAGTCCCAGTACTATTGAGTACCAGTAAGAGTGTCTTTAGTGTCGGTGTAGTTAGTTACTTACAGGCTGGGTGCCCTTGTATCCACACTCATTCCGAAGAGCCTCCTCGTACAACCAGGTAAAGTACCGATGCCAGACCAAAAAGTTTCCAGTATAATGGATGATCTGGGTCTGGTCGACGTGAGTGGCAACCCAGTCGTCGAACCGAGTCTTTGCGCCGGGGGCGAAAGACGCGGGAGACTTGGCGGGCTTGGACTGGAGGCACTTGACAGCGTTGATGTAGGCCTTCTTCTCGTTCTTGGAGAAGGTGTTCCTGCTGCCTTTAGTTTGTGAAGGTTGAAGAAGATGCTTGAGATCTTACCATTCCCTTCGCACGCGGACGTTGCTCCAGTTGCAAGTGCTTCCACGCTTGGCCTGTGTCTCGACAAACTCCTGCGCATTCTCATACGCAGAGGCAGCGAGGTCCTTGATCTCGTCAATATTTGTCACCTCTGGTGCAGACGAGGCGACGGTGGTGGCCTGGGGGGCAGCCAAAACGCCGGCGGCGTTGAGGGCCAGGAGGGAGACGAATCCGGCGCGCATGGTGGGCAACGTTCAATCAATGTGAGGCAGAAAGCCGACAGGGATGAGACACTTGAACGGAGTTGAGCGTGGTCGTATTGCAGAGACGGAGAAGATGCAAGGGATATATACAAACTTTCTTGGCCAAGCATGCCCCCCTCCTCCTTCCCATAGAAGGCATTGCATTGTCTTTGAATATCCGTCCTTTGAGTGATTTCATCCCCGATGACAAGGGGCGCTGTCCCTGAGGGCAACGTTGGCGGAGACGCGATGAGGGCAAAAAAGACGGGGATTTCCAAGTCAGCGCGGACCAGGGGGACCAAGGCATCGACTTCCGTGCAGGGGGGGCATTATGTGCCCTGCCATACCGTAAGAACTTGGTAGATTCACGCTTTTTTGAGTTTAACTAATGCAAGCTAATGCAAGCCAACAGCCTTGGCGAACAAATCAAGCTGCACCATTTGATGAATTAGGCTTTGTGGGAATGGCCCGGTAATGATATATCCAATCAAGTTAAGCAGTCAGGCGGCTAAAAGTGGAAATATGAGGACTCCAAAAAGCGCGAATTTACCGAGTTCTTACGGTCGATCCGATTCGAAAATCTGGGGTCCTCTTCCCAGGGTGTGGTGTGTGCAAGCGGCGCAGCAAGGGGTCCCAGCGCGCCATGTCAGGGGAAGTGTGTGACGTGGTTAGCTCGAGTCATTGGATCGAATGTTTAGTAAGCTTCTATAGGATCATGTTGATGCTGTTGGTGAAAGCGCCGTTTGATGTTGGACAACTGCTCGTGCCCTTTAGCCCTCTCAGGATGGGATGACGGCTGCCGAGGGAACAACCCGTGGCGTTAGCGCGCGCTATGCCCCGCGCCATAGTAGGATCCTCCTGGAGAAGCAGGGATTCAGATGGAGACCATCCACTGGCGCATTGACACTTAGGGGGCTTTGCTTGATTAGCAATGCTGCTAGGTACGGGTTTGAAAGATGATCCGGAGGGGTTCCGTGCCCGCAGTGGATGCTGATTTTTTAATCAAGCCCACTTGCTGATGGAAGGATCGGACAGTGTCATCCTGAGTTGAGTTGTCTCTGCCGAGTATCGATCCTTTTGTGACAGCGCAGGGAATTCGTGCCGATCTCTCGGGAGCAAGTATTGGTTGACCAACAGAGTACAGATATAAAAAGCAATAAGCAAGCTTGATGAAATGACCTGCATGCGTCCACGTCGACTGATCCCGGCGTCTGAGGCACTTGCCAGATCTTACGACAACGCACAGAACCCCTTGATCTCATCTTGCGTGTACCCCTCTCGTGCGATTCATCTAGACCGTCATAGTGGCAGTGCTAACGATAACCACCTCACTGTAGCTGCTGCACTGTAGAGGGAGCTTCCCGACCGCGGCTTAATCCTTCGGTTCCGCGGTGGCGGCGTTTCTGAAAGCAGCTTAGACGCGAATCGGCGATGCACACCTCGGCGAGTCAGCGGTCATGCAGGGCCATGCTACTCTTTCCTGGCAGGCGAGAGAAATGTGTTCCATCTTCCCCTGTCAAACCCCGTCTTGTTGGAAACTCCACGTGGTTCTTGTGTGCTACGGTACCACGCATAAGTAGGTAGGGGCCCCTTTACGAAGCGAGCTCCGGTTTTTTGTCACTTCACTGTCCGAGAGTAGGGCTCTCAGAGGGACTTTCTCTATCTTGTCAAGCTTATCCGCATATTGATAGAGAGATAACATAGAGGAGTGACTTTTATATACCGTGCGAATTAGAATACTCTACTATGCAACGACTTTAAATATGGGGACGCTACGTAAAGGGGGGCCCTACTTATGCCTGGTACCGTAGCATGCGTGCTTTCTTTTTCTCATCACTCTCCCCCCTCCCACGCGGGGACTTTGTCGACCCAACAGTTTCTTGCATGCCTTCACGATGGATCTACCTTCGAATCCAAAGGAGAACGGAGCAAAAGATATCATCGTGGCGACCGTCTTCATCATCGTCTTGTCTACAATCACCCTCTTGGCTCGTTTATACGTGCGACTCTTGGTCATTCGAAATACAGGCTGGGATGTGAGTCTGCAGTCCCCGTCCGCCCGCATTCCCCATCAGGATTTTCCTTGTACTCTTCTCGCAGATCAGATCTTGGCTGACTTTTCTTCTTGTAGGATTGGTTCATGGTATTCTCCCTCGCCTTGGCTTGGGCAAGCCAGGGCACCATCTTTGGACAGCTGAGCCATGGTGCTGGGCGACACATAGGCGATGTCGACCCTGACGTCTACATGGTCGGCATGAAGCTCAACTTTGTCAGCCAGCCTATCTTTCTCACCGCAGTCTGTGTCGTCAAGCTGTCCGTTGGTTGTGCTTTGATGCGCATCGCCTCCACCAAGTTCTACCGTTACTTAATTATGTCTATCATGAGCTTCATGGTCATTTACACCATTGGATGTGTCGTTGTATGTTGACGACCCCATTTCATCTCATATTAGTGCTAACGATGCAGGCAATCATGTTCCAATGCACCGATATCCGCAACGTCTGGGATGCCAGCGTAAAGGCGACCTGCTGGTCTCAATCGACGCTCCAAAGCCTTTCATACGCAAACGCTGCGCTCAACATTATCACCGATCTGTTATTCGCCATCGTCATCCCCACGCCCATGCTTTGGAACCTCAACGTCCACTTCCGCACGCGAGCCACCCTCATCGGCATCCTGGGCCTCGGTGTGTTCGCCTGCGCTGCCGCGTTTGTGAGGCTGGGCTACATGACGAACTACGGCAAGCAGGGTGACTGGCTCTGGGATTCTCGAAACATTACCATCTGGACAAGTGTGGAGCTCAACGTTGGCATCATTGCTGGTAGTCTGCCCTGTCTGCGACCCATCTTCAGACGCTTCCTCGGCAGCACCTACGGCAAGAGCTCGAAAAAGACACCAACTACCGGCGCTAACAACTATGCCCGCGGCACGCTCCGTAGCGGTAACAACTGGCATTCCCTGTCGAGCGGTCGAAGGGGTGACGATGAGACGAGCAGTCAAAAGGCCATCAACACCGGTATCATGGAGTATGAGCTCCGTGATCGGATAGCCGCACCGGCTGGCATCACAAGCAAGACAACAATCTTGACCGACGCCGATCCCAAGTCGAGTGACGAAAGCGTGGATCGAGTTGGCTATGGCCGGCGGTACCCTCTAGGTATCACCAAGACGACGACAATGACGGTCGAGGTGGTCAAGTCGGACTCGTCACAATCTTGATGGCTTATCTTATACACTTTAATAACATCTTCTTTGTGCTGCATATACCTGTCTTGCCCGGGTATCCGTCATCGCAAGACATGTTTGGTTATCGCCGGCGCATGTCTAGACGGAGAGGCTTGTATTTGGTACCTGTTGATGTAATATACCCTTCAACCTCGACAGGTCCATTCTTGAATATCGTTATAGCTTTCTGGCAATTGGTCATGGTTGATGAGATGGGACCATATTATGAATGGAACGAGGATACCTAGCTATCTACCTTGAATACTTTTTGAATCTTATATAGTCAATAGTTTAGTGCGCCAGCTATCTAATAAATGTTGCGATTAAATCATTATTAATATGGTCATGTCTCTAAACCGACCTAGCGTCGTGTTAATAATCACCGCCCATGATGGACAATATAGCAGGTCTCATCATGGTTTAAGCCATATCTAACCTAAGAAGAGACTGGTTTTATACCGTCACTATTGTCATATACATCGTCTCACTCGCTTTTGCAACTCTTATGCCCCTCAGCAGGGGTTAGAGTCAACGAAATATTCTTCGTGATATGCACGGGGAAAGACTAAAACGAAACCACCGTGTTAGCATTAGGATATATTGCTATGAATTATTGATATTATATTCTTTGTCATAGCTGAAGCCCGACCCTTGATGGAATAACTGCGTACGATAGATAAAATGTTCCTGAGGGCCTGGGGAGTGGGTAGATGCTTGTATGTTCATCACTGGTATGGAAGGGAGGTATTGGTATTAACTTCAACGAAATGACCAAGAGGATTTACAAGCTATGATAGGAAAAATATAATTATAAATATAAGATAATATTAAAACCTAATATTATAAAATGCTATAAGCTTAATATAAGCTTCTATAGCAATAACAATATAGCTGAGTAAAAGATATATCTTATTATATAAGATATTATGTTTATTTTTCTTAGAGAGGGTAAATACCTTAGCCTCCTTCTTTATTTACTATTGATACCTTTATCTCATCCTCCTTTTTTTTATTACTGCCAGGGGCGAAGGATTTGGGAAGTTAGAAAGGGCAGAGGGTTAAAAAGGGTACGGTGAAGACGCGAGTTAATTCACAATAAATCCGAACACACTGAAGGGAGGCATACAGACATCTGTTGTTAAGTAAACTCCATGTCTTCTACTAATATAGATGTTCAAGCCCTCCATGTCCTGCAGAGAGTAACTACTTAATAAGAGACCCTCAACGCCTGAAAACTCTACCAACCTCTCTCTTCACATGCCAACTCTTCTAAGGTGACCGGTAATCATAGAAACCACGACCACTCTTGACCCCCAGATGACCGTTCTGGAGGAACTTTTGAAGATACTCACGAGGTGCACTGGGAATGTCACCCCGGGCATCGGCATAGTGCTGCTCAATGTCCAAAACCACGTCCAAGCCGACTACATCCATCTGCTCAAAAGGACCCTTGGGAGTCTTGAGAACCCCCTTGAACATGGCATCGATTTCTTCGGGAGTTGCGACTCCTTCTGATGCTGCGAGAAGGGCTTCTCTTTTGATGGCTGCCCAGATACTACAAGAAGGTCAACATATATATACATTGGAAGATGTCGTGTTTCAACTTGCCGGTTGTAGATGTAACCCATAGATGGAGTCTTGACATGGAAGGGTGAGAAGCCGTGTGCTTTGCATTGTTCCATCATCAGCGGGATGTAGGATGGGTTGGTAGTTTCATGGCCCATAATTTCAATTTCTGCACGTGTGTTAATCAAGGTCAAACTTCAAAATAAAGGCGAAATATCTCACCTGGAGTCTCAGGAGGCCAATCTTGACAAATTCTCCGAGTTAGCAAAGTCACATCCACCAGAGATGTGGACACTTACAAGAGTGGGCACTCAGAAAGCGATGCTCGTTCTTCAGGGTGATTCCCTCCAGTATCTCGGAACAAGAGTAACTGCTCGAGTTGGAAGCAATTATTGTGTCATCTCCTGCCAGAGAGTCCAGCTCCATGATGACTTTCTGCTTGAGAGCAAGTTGCTCGGGAACACACTTTCAGGTCAGCTCAGAGGTCTGTCTCCAACACGGTTGTCTCACCTCCACAACTAGCCACGCTGTTTTGAGTGCCTCCCGTAGTGTCTTTGGTGAATGAGTGATGATCCTCCCCCATTGGCCGTTTTTCTTTCCACTGTCTTTTCGGAAGCCGTCGATAGCTTTCAAGCTGGCCTCGAGCTGACTTTCCTGGCCATCAACGAGGTGAACGTCATTTCCTCGACTTGACCACTGCAGAAACTTGTTAGAAATAGTTCTGAAACTATTCAACACGGTTCAGCAAGTCCTTGGCTCGATATTCGTACCATGAATGCAAGACGCCTGCCCTGAGTGCCCGCCCCGATCAGAGCAACCGAGGTCTTGGGTGTTACCGAGAGAACCATGTTGGCAATGAATGTGAAAACTCAAGATAAGTCGAAACCAAGAATGAGGATAAAAGAAACTGAGATACTTGTCCAAAGAAGGCAAGAAACTCGGCAAGTGGCTGCCATTCAATATTATAGTCCAAGTCGGATCCGATCTGACTTTGTGGCAAACATCTCCACTTATGCGCGAGCATCATCGGATCCGAGACTTGGCTGCTCAATCAGGATTACAGGTAGAGCTGCAGAGCATTTACCCCTTTTGGAGGGGGGGTATTGGGAGCATTCCGTACAGCGGAACAGCAATCTTGAAATGATATCATGGTGCCAGATGTCTAGTTTCAGACACATGCACCTGGAGTTTTTCAAGCTAGGTCAACATGCAACGCACAAATGACAACCATAATCTTGTCGATCCTCTTTGCAGATTAGATTAATCTTGGCTCGTGGCGAACTATGATATCCTACAACTCATTGCACGCCCAGAATCGCAGCCGAGTAACGTCTCTCGACGTCAGCCTCATCCTGCACTCCCGAAGAGAACTTGGCAATAGCAGCTTGCACTGACTTGGAGCTCTGTGGAAGATGCTTCAGAGTGCGCTCCAGCGTCGACAGCAAACATTGATATGTCTCATCCGTCATCTTCCCAGCGCCAAAGTCCCTATCAATAGCCTTTCGCAAAAGTTGCACACCTGCGACGGCATGGTGTGGATAGGGGTCTATAGACACGATCGGAACCGTAAAGTTTGCCTCCCGAGCTCCCTCTTGACCAAGGGTATCCGGGTCCGGCGGTCGCCTCAGTGTAAATGTATTGTGCAGGCCAAAAGCCAAGGTATTCATGACAGTGTTCTCGGCGTCTGTGCTGATGTCGGCGATGTCGGCAAGCAAGTCATGTCGATCTGTCACCTCTATTACATCGACGAGCATCAAGATGCTGAGGTGATAGTGAAGCATGAGAGAAACTAGCACGAGTCAACAAATGCCCTAGATCTGGAAGACCATGACACTTACACCATCGGAGCTTCGTTTGCTGTCCAAGAAACTGCATTCGTTTATGGCATTCATCAAGCAGCGGACGATAGACTGTACCGAACTGCTTGATGGAGTCCACCACAGCCAAGTACGCCTTGCGAACTTCAGATTCATCATGCCCGTCACGGAGAGCCTCTTTAAAGATGGCAGTTAACTTCCATCCCAGCAACTTCCAAGATGCTCCTGCGGCGATGATCTGGTTGGCCCTCTCATCCGTCATGTCGGAGCTTCCTCGACTCCAATGCTGCGCACTTTCATCAAACATCTTTGCGCACGTTCTCACCAGTTGCCACGGTAGCTCAGACTCGAAGCCAAACAGGCCTGAAGACAGTAGTGGGCGACAGTTGAGCGTCAAGGAAGCCGACGTATCAAATGTCAAGGCTGCCCAGTATGCAGTGCTCTCGGCGTTGATGAAGCCCGATGTCTCGATCGACTCGGGCGTCGTGACAATGCCTTGCGACTTGAGTGATGGAGAGACTTTGGAGCCGCTAAACTGGAGATTCTTCTGTCGAGCCCTCAGAGTTTGGATCTGCTGCAAAGCAGTGTGGACACAGGCTTGTCCCGAGATACCATCAGCTTCTTCCTCCTCCGAGATGCCGTCTGGAATCGGCGTCAAGGCAAACAGAAGCAGCGATAACATGGATCGGTAAGAAGGTCTGTTGATGATCCTAAGCATATCTCTCCGTGCATGTCGCCAAAGAGCCTGGACAAGCACACGGTAATCATTGTCTGAAAGTGCGGCTCGAGAGCTGATGGGCAACCATCGCGCAGAAAACGAGGCAATGGTGCTCTTCAGAGATTGCTCGATCAAACAATGCCTCTCGCTCCCTGGCGACTGCCCGTTGTTTGCAGCAGTATCTGCCATGCATCCATCGAGATGGCAGCATAGATCTGAGATGCTGACATACTTGTCGGCGAGGTTATGTCCAAACCTGAGACTGTGAATACTATGCTCGGAGCCGAGGCAGGGTCACTCACAAGAAAGGGCAGCTATATCTCCCCATCCATGACCCAAACACGGCTTCAAAGCCTTCCCGATACAAGGTCTCTAACCACTTGGAGTCGGCATCACTAAGAAGGCCCGTGTTTCGCGCCGTGATGGTAGAATACGTCGGCGAAGGCGCAACAAATGGAGCCGGCAACACCGAGGCTCTCAGGCTCTCCCGGTGGTCACCGCGCTCAGAGCCGAGGGCAAACCCCTCGTTACCCGCGGAAGCTCTGCTACCCTGTGTCGACGACGTGTCACTTGAGGGGTGAGATGCAATCCTGCGACGTCCCTTGCGCTTCGCTCCACCAGAGCTGCTGCTACCGCCCGCTTTGGCATCTTGGATCCACTACCCCGGGGGTAAGCACATGTTCTCACGTGATGATTTACGCTCTGCTGCATAGTTACCTTGAAGGTACATGACTTGTGGCGGTTGCGGCAGCGCGTGCAAGAGGCGGAGGCTTCTCCAGCGGCGTTGCGGCTCTGGGCAGCGTCGCAGGCAACGCGCGATCGACGACACTCGTCGCAGCTGGAGAACTGGGTGCGGCGCGTGACGAGGCCGCCAGGCATGGTCAGGTCAGGTAAGATCTACCCCAGTCAGGACGAGCAACGGATCCGAAGGGATGCTTGATGCGAGGTCAATCTCAGGCTCAAGGATTCATGTGGGGATGAGACAACACAGAGAAACGGAATCGGGCCTCTCTTGTAAAAGATATGAGTCCAAGATGCGGGGTAATGCAGATCCCCTTTCCTGGGGTAATCAAAGAGACCGGGGTAATCTTGTCCGGGGATAAGAAGATGTATCCGTCAGTTCATGACCTCCTTTGCAGTAGCGTCTCCAGCTGGACAAGACATGCCAATGTCTGGCTAAGAGTTCGCTTTGACGGCCCGTTTCCTTGGTCTTGGGGTTGTTTAGGCGACGCCACAAAGGTGAGAGATGAAGGACGCTTCTCCATAGAGAGAAACTCCAATTTTAAGTCCGGAACCGGTTCTGAGACTAACCACGGAGCACTCCGTAGCGACTCTGCTAGTGTGCGGCCGCCATGTGCCAGCAGGGATCATCGGAACCGAGGCGTGACTCGCCAGTCAAGGTTGTGGCAAGCCATGACATTGTCGTTGTCCGTCCATGACGCAATTCGGAGAGTTACCAAGTCTTTGGCTTTGTTTCTCGTCAGGACCTACTCTGTCTTTTCCTTTTTTCCAGAATAGACAACTGTAGAAACGATCAATAGTAAATAGACCGTCAGTCTTCTTGATAAGCAATTGTTAACTTGGCAAAGGATCAAGTAACCCACTTACCATGCAACGTGAAGCCATCATCGAACCAACCTTGCATCCTCAACCAGACGATGCGATGCACCCACGCCTGACTCGTTCACCTCGGATCCGATTCCCCCCATCCCCACAGACAAAGATCGCCAACTCTCGCTTGTCGAGTTTCTTGTTCGAGACAAGCGTCCCCTGACTGGCCCTCCCCCGCAAACCACTTGTCCGCTCCATTTGCCGAGTCAGTGGATACTCAAGCCGCTTACGACTGTTGATGGACTCTGATCAGCAAAATGTTCAAGGCGACTGCGGGGAAAAGAAACATGGGGAAAGAAAACAAGACATGGGTATGATTCAAGACGTACTTAAGACCCTGATCCCATCTTCAAAAGGATCAAGATCCAGCATCTCTACAGCCAGATCTCAACATTTAGCAGCATACATTAACCTTTTGCTGCCATCATGGCTTCTTACACTCCCCCCAACGAAAAGGCCGACTTTGTCGAGGCCGAGATGGGCAACAGCTCTGACCAGCAGCGAAAGGGCGAGGTCGACCATATCGATGCCCTTGCTACTGCACCCGGAACAACCCTCGATTCCTTCTCACACCTCGATGAGAAGAAGATTCTCCGCAAGGTCTGTCTCTGTCATCATGTCAGCCATCAAGCCACTAACTTTCATCCACAGATGGACACGCGGTTGATCCCCATGCTTGCTCTGCTCTACCTCCTATCCTTCCTCGACCGTAAGTCGAACCCTCAACAACACCACAACTTGTCACTAAGAATACTTCTCTCCCAGGCGGAAACATTGGAAACGCCAAGATTGAAGGTCTCCAGGAGGATCTCAACATGACGGCCGACCAGTACAACTGGTGCCTCACAGTCTTCTTCTTCACCTACGCCGCCTTCGAGGTGCCCTCGAACCTCCTCCTCAAGAAGCTCCGCCCGAGCGTCTGGTTGCCCACCATCATGGTGGCCTGGGGAATTGTGATGACGCTCATGGGCATCGTCAGGAATTACCATGGCCTTCTCGTCGCTCGCGTCTTTCTCGGCCTCACAGAGGCTGGCCTATTTCCTGGAGTCGCAGTAGGTTTTGTATGCTCTTCAACTCCATCTGACTCGCTAATATCTCTCTGTAGTACTATCTCACCATGTGGTACTGCCGACACGAGATCCAATTCCGCCAAGCCCTCTTCTTCTCAGCCGCCTCCATCGCCGGCGCCTTCAGCGGTCTCCTTGCCTTTGCAATCGCCAAGATGGACGGAGTCGGCGGCCTCGAAGGCTGGCGCTGGATCTTCATCCTCGAGGGCATCGTCACCGTCATCGTCGCCTTCTGGGCCTTTTATGCCCTCTACGATTTCCCCGAGACGGCAAAGTTCCTGACCGAGGAGGAGCGCGCCTTTGTCGTCTTCCGGCTCAAGTATCAGGGTCAGAGACAGGCTACGAGCGAGGAGGAGGATGGTGCTTACACACGGGTTGCGCAGACGGATGAGTTTAGGTGGGAGTATGTCTGGAGTGCCTTCAAGGACTGGCAGATCTGGGTCAACATCTTTGTCTACTGGGGCGTAAGTGACAGCGCTACTTGGAGTTGTGGAAGATACTGACGGTTTTCAGATTGTGTGCCCTCTCTATGGCATCAGTCTCTTCCTCCCAACCATCATTCGCAACCTCGGCTACACCTCGAGCAAGTCTCAACTCATGACGGTTCCCATCTACATCACAGCTGCAATCCTCGCCGTCATCGTGGCTTGGACGTCAGACCGAGTCGGAAAGCGAAGCCCATTCATCGTCGTGTTCCTCTGCATCATGATTGTCGGCTTCTCAATGTGAGTTTCCCCCTGCATATTCAAAGCCCAGAACTAACTCTTTCTCAGGTGCATCTCTACCAGCAACCCCAAGGTCGTCTACGGCGGTGTCTTTATCGCGGCCTGTGCCATCTACCCAGCCTTCCCTGGCGTCATCACATGGCTGGCCAACAACCTCGCGGGGAGTTACAAGCGAAGCGTCGGCATGGCTATTCAAATCGGAGTCGGCAACCTCGGAGGTGTAAGTAGACATGTGCAACAAGATTTCAATCACTAACTTTCCATAGGCCATGGCTTCAAACTTTTACCGACAAAGGGACGGTCCTCGCTATATTCTAGGACACGGTCTGGAGCTTGGCTTCATCAGTGCCGGTATCATTGCCGCTCTTATTCTGATTGTGGGCTATGATCGCATCAACAAGAGCCGTGAGCGCAAGATGGCTCGAGGCGAGCACAACCAATACTCTCCTGAGGAACTCTCGGCCAAGGGCGACAAGGCGTTGACTTGGAGATATATGCATTAGTTTCAGGTCTACCAGATGTTTATGTCACGTAATAGTAGCTAGATACCAATCACGCATGTTAGTAATAAGGAGATGATGAAGTGTAGTCACAACTCTACCACCACCGTCATTCCCGAGATATTGTAGCAACCAAACGCTCTAGGTTCATTTTTATATTCATTATTACTAAAGAGCACTACCTTGATTATATAGTTTTGTCACCAAGTTACCGTCAAAGGAAACTCTAGGCCAACGGTTAAGTACTATTTAAGCATATGGTCTCAGAGCTTCTGGTGAACTACCACTTCCAGTCTGTAGAGCGCGCAGAAGTGCAGGACATTGCTTGGGTGAATCTTAGCCAGGGACATCCTAGCGTTACTGTTAACACACATGTATTAGTTGGAGTTCATGGGGGTATTTACTTTCCAAGCCTCGTTAAAGCCAGTAGAACGGACGTATAACACGCCAGGTCCTTTGACGGCATCAACCATCATGTGCTGAATATTCTTCCAAATCGAGTCGTCCTTCAAGACTGACCAAAGTTTGTCCTTGTACGCCGCCATCAGCTCGTGGCATACAGCCGTAGCCCGTGCCTGTTTGATTGCGTAGCCATTATCACCAAAGTGATAGAATCTGATGCTAATTTCTGGGGTCAAGGGTCAGATACATCACGCTCACTACAGGGCGGGTTGCAAAATATCATGATGAAGTTGTGCTCACCTCTAACAGATTCTTCAGACGGCTGCTTGGGGACATGAGACGCAATCCTTTCCAATGAAACAGCAGGACAGCCCCCGAGTGGCGTACTGCACAAGATCGAGCCGAATCTTCCGCTCCAGCAAGCGAATCCCGTGCGCAGGAGACAGCTACGACTGCGAATTCAAAGTCAAGTAGATCAAATAGGGGTTAATGTGATGCCCGAGACCCTATGTGGGAGCTTTGTTTAGTAGACTCCAGGGCCAGTCGTGCGTGGCTGACATGAGGAAAAAGTCGAATTTGACGTGGAGAGGATGAATCGCCGCACTCGACGCGACAAGGACCATGGCGTGGAACGCCTCTGCCGTCCGCTTATCCAACTCTACAGGCTCCATGTGTACTTGCTCGAGAATGGCGAGCATTGCATATTTGGCCCTTTAGATGATGCCATATTCGACCTGGCTCTTGTCCTCTATTCGCACCTAGTTTACCAGTTGAGGATCCGCCCGTACCTTCTCGTATATTGAAAGCAACGAGGGCATCTTTGTGGGCTCTTGTTTTGCTTTTGCTAGACGTTCGCCGTCGAGAAGCAGTTGGTCTGATCCCTCAATGTCATGTACGCACACCTCGGCATCCTGTACGTACAACTTGGCGGCGACCGACCCCCATCTACGGGCCCTCTCGTCAACCGTAGCATCCGGCTCCTCTGTTACAGATCAACCTAGTCTACTGGAGACGACCGGTCCAGATTCGTGTGTCTTCAAGTCCCTTTCTACAGTTCTGCCCCACTGCTTTTGGTGATAACATGCCCGCCCATCTGCAGCTGACCCCTGACTGACAGGGTGTGCTGCGAATGACGCCGTTTGGCATAATCCGACGGGCTCTAAATTGGCCTATGTTGCAGATCAGTGTATCCTCTTGGATGGAAGCAGCGTTTCCTCCAAGAATGTGAACGAGGCATCGGGTTGTGCGGGCATCACTGCGGCGCACAAGTCGGTCCTTTAGAGGATCAGACACAATGGGCAGGTATACCCAATGGTTTCGCTTGCAGACAATATTGCAGTGCTCTATATGATGGCCAGCTTCACGCCTGTACATCGAGCTGCATGATGAAGCCTGAGATGAGGGATCGGATTGATTTGATATGGGTGACTGGAACATTGCTTGGAAAGAGGAAAGGAATGCCCCTGTTCAAGACTCTGCTTCACGTCATCCAGTGTCCTCTTCTACTCCGGATGCCGTCTGAGATATGAGACTTCCAGGCTGGCCGCGACAAGGGGAAGAGGAGGCCATTGTTCTGTGGCAACCGTGAATGAGCGTAGACTGCCTGGATGGCAGCCACCAATCTGTCCAGTGCAGGGTTTTTCCAGGGATGTTTACCATCTCACCTTGGGCTGCTGAACCTTCAGGGTTTCTTTGGCAGCGGACTCGCCGGCGAGCATCAACGATACCAGCAAACCTCCAAGCATCCCAGAGATGGCCGTGTAGAGAGTCGCCAGTCTCATCAGAGGACCGTCCCCACAGCCGAGCAATCGAAACACTAATCTCTTCGTGCGTCATGTCGCCATTATATGGAGCAGCCCTCTGTGAACTCCTGTAAACTTGTCGATGCCCATTCTTCTTTCACCCTCCCAACCATCCTGAGCTTTGCGGGAGCGTCTCCAAGGGCCCAGGGAGGCAAAATCCACCCAGAACGAGGCAAGGTAGATCCGAGATGGTGATGTACTTGAGGATATGTTGAAGAGTAAGGTCCTTCTCGGGACTTGGGCCGAGTGTCAATGTCGAGTTGGTCAGCCGATAAACATCAGCCATTATTCAAAGATACAGTGTATACGGTTGGGCCTAAAGAAGCTATGTGAAATCTTGTTTGTCATGTTTTTGGTCCATAAGTGCACAGAGAAGAAGTCCAGCGCATTGTTGTTGACTTCTATGACGCGTCCAAGAGGACTTATCGGTCACGTTATAAAAGAACACCATAAGATACACAAGACAGCATTAAAACCCAATGCTAGAAAATACCGTAACCTTAATATAAACTCTATGGCGATAGCCATAACAGCTCAATGGAAAGATGTGTCTTGTCGTTTAAGATAATACCTTTCCTTTTCCTCGGAGAGGATAAATGCCCTGGCCTCGTCCTCTATTCACCATCAACACCATCTCATCCTCCTCTTTCTCAAAATAGCCACTGCAATTCGAAATAAGAGAGATCAGCATATATGAACGAATGGATGGTTAGTCGGGCCGGGGTTGATGGCAAAGTTTGTCAGGGACCTAGGGAGCTAGAAAGGGCATGGGGTTAAAAAAGCTTGAAGGATAAAGACACGAGTTAATTCACAATAAATCGAACACATTGAAGTCCAGCGCATATTGTACCAAGTCTGGGAGCGCACCACGTGATGCAATCTCGATACGGAAAGTCTTGAGGCAATATCGAGACACTCTAGCATCGTTATAGGGTAGCTTTCATCTGCATTTGGGATGAGGGGCTGGAGAGTAGCACCCACTCACTATACTGGGTCTCCAGGGATATCGACAAGGAAGGGCCGAAGGTAACTTTTGGGCTGGGTCTTGTAAAATAGCCCCAGCCCAGAGTGAACAACTGCCGGAGAAATCAGTAACAGTCCAAGGGTGCTATCTTGCTGCCTACAATTCCTAAACGGAGGCTGCATTGCTCGAGAGTCGTAAGTTGGTGGAGTCGTAGTGGAGATGAAGCCGGGTAGGCTTGTATTGAGGGCCACTGGCCTCGACGCATGTTTTATCCGACGGCACTGGGTCAAATGTCGTAAACATTCGACGCGTCGGCGACTGCGCGCTGCATAAGAAAGACATTGCTAGCCACATTTTCTTTGACGCTGCCGAGTCCCGACAATTCAAGTCTCCACGTGGGCGAGACACGAGGGAGAAGACTCGGCGGTGTGCCGAAGCCGACAATATCCCTGTTGATGATCAAGCGATGGCGCATCTGGGTTTAATGAGGAGGAGCGGTTGGTATGCGAGTCAAGTTTGTGCTACTCGATCCCCTCCCATCTCGAGGCCGCGTACGTCTAAAGCATAACTACGTACTCTCCTACTTTGACCAATACTGAATCAAGTTTGGCCGTCTGAAGCTGCGGCATGAAATGGGGAGAACATCCATCCGACGGAGCAAAGTACGGAGCGTGGAGGAATAGGAGGCGCACCTATAATTGAATGGATTGGTTGAGCTCTGGGGTTTTTAGTGGATCCAGTGATGGAAATGCAACTATATTTAGCACTTTGACGATGCAGCCAATCATCACGCGTCAAGGCTAATTATCAATGCAACTCTTGATACCCCCAGGCCAGCTCGAGGCCTCGATCGCCAATATTTGACCCTCCAGGGTCTAGACGCGTACGCACTCATTAGGCAGAAGCATTAAATCAAGCGGTATCCATTTCACCCATGGCGCGGCGGTTCCTGCATTCACTACCCTTGCACAGACACGTTTTCGTTCAGTGACCAACCATGTTCGTCTTGACCTTCTGTCGCTCAATTCTCAGCCCATCCCCGACGGATCAGTTTACGTGTCCCGTATGCCAGATGAACGAAAATCCCTCCATCAAGGGTAAAAACTAACAACCGTCGAGCTTCTCCATGATGCTACTAGGCTACAGAATTGATGAGGAACTTTTGGGCAAAGGATGAATACGAAAATCACCCACAGACCAGGGAGGGGCACCAGGTCATTTCGAAGTGGTCCGTCGGACTTGGGTATCAGAATGGGGGGCATTCTATATAATCTGTTGGCTTGTGCACTTGGTGGCAACATGCAGTTCTCAAAACACCACCACCTTTGCTCAGCGTGATCGATCAACAAGCCACAATGCAATCTTGCTTTGGCCCCGGCTATCAAAAATTACACGACCAAGAAGAAGAAGAAGAAGACCAACTCCAAGAGCCGGAGCGTGGTTGTCTTGGACAATGGCCAACCAAGCGCCCAAGATTCACAAAACCGGGATGGACCACAATATGGCTCGTCTTGGCAGACTTGGCATTGTTTGGTCTGCTTCTCTACTCCCTACGAGATCTCTTCTTCCTGCTGCATCATAACAAAGAGATGTTTAGCCCACACGTCAATGTCACTCTCGAGGATCAAGCGGAACCTGTTCATTCATCAACGCAGATACCACGGATTCTGCACCAGACATGCAAGAACGAGACGATCCCAGAGATATGGGCTGAGCCGCAGAAGAGTTGCCTCAAAGCGTACTCGAACTTTGAGTACAAGGTATGTTTGACAACTCACCACCCCGGTAAGAGAAAACAAACCAGCCTCTAACCAGCAAAACTTGATTACAGCTTTGGACCGATGAGCTAGCGCGCGAGTTTATCTCGTCCGAATACCCTTGGTTTCTGGAAATCTGGGACAACTACCCATTCCCTATCCAACGTGCCGATGCCATACGCTACTTTGTTCTTCATCACTATGGCGGCATCTATCTTGACATGGACACTATCTGCCACCAACCCTTCCCGATGGACCAAATTGAAACCGACCTAGAGCATAATTCTCTCTTCGAGGCCACACTGCCCACCGGCATCACAAACGACTTCATGATATCATCTGCAAGACACCCTGCCTTTGCATCAGCCATCTCTCGACTACCCATCCATTACCGGATAACGTGGTTGTGGGCCTGGTTGCTGCCTTACGCTGCCATCATGTTCTCGACCGGACCGCTCTTCATCTCCCTAGCTACAGCGACCTACCTGTACGGGGAGCCATCGCTGCCGTCGCCCACAGTGCAGGTCATCAACTCAACAAATCTCAAACCCTACATCACAGACCTCCAATCATCCACTTGGTATAGAAGAGATGCTCGTATATTAAAGTGGCTCGCTAACAAGCCGTTGGTTTGGTTCGTCCTGGGCACCGTGGGGGTTGTTGGCGGCGTGTATCTCCTCAACAAGGTGTTGTTGTTGACCTACAGGGTCCTCAGTTACATATTGAAATCTACGGCCTGGTGGGTTGTCAAAGTAGTCAGGTGTGTATATAAGAAAGCGAACTAAGCGGGGATGGTATGGCATGCACTGCGTCATGATAGAGTATTAATTGAATAGATCTCAGCGTTGCTCCTTGTGTTACTCTACAATCCAGACACCAATGAAGCCTCTTCTCGTTGGGAGCGCATTGCTGCAAAAAGGAGGCGTTGGAACTTCCTTCTTAGTATCAGATGAAGCCTCCTACGCCTCCAATTCAAATACTGCGTCCTGAAAATGTGAATTTCAATACCAAGTTTGCCGATGAGAGTCGGGACGTCACACTCAGGGTGCCATTTCCCAACACCTTGCCCCTATGCCGAGGGCAGCTGTCCCACCAACGTGCCATTCGTATTTTACCTTGCAGCCTGTCCATGGCCTTCTTCGGTACTTTTTCAATCCCATGCATCTCAAACTTTATCTAAGAGCAGCACGTTCAGGCCCTACAGTTGCGAACTTGCGCTCCATCGCCCCTCGACGATTCACATCGATAGCAGCGTTGTAGACGCCGACCCGATTATGGAAGAACTCAACAGTGTGGTTCAGTCTCGCCATTGGTACTCTCTACTACTTTAATGCCAGCCCTGTATTTGCAGAGGCGGCCTGGAAGTATTGGCTGTGGTGCGAGCTGATGGATCCATCGTTGACTATTGAATAATACGAACGGTAACTGCTTCCGCCCAGCCCGACGCGACCTCCCCAAAGACTCCGCTTATGAAGCAAAAACATATCCGAGCTAACACAGAGACAAGCTATTAGAAGGGCTCCGAATAGACCAGGGCTGCCAAGCCCCAGTCGGGCGCCCATAGTGACATGGTTACCAATGACAGCTCTGTCATGAAAACCAGTCAGCAGGGTGCGTTCAACCTCGAGACGGGCGAGTTCAACTGAGACTGCTGTTGCCTTGTAGGGATGGCTCTTTTAAGGAGGATTTCAGAAAAGCATTCAGCCGTTTTATGTTGGCCGATGAGCCCAAAGGAATGGACTGCGTTAACCAGTTCAGCCCGACCTATTGAGACGGATACCGCATCGAATGAGCCAAGGTGGACACACAAGAGTGAAGGACCAAAGAAGAAAGAAAATACAGGTCCATGGTGCCCCCCGTCCTTACTTATCCCCATCTCTATACTATTATGACACTCCCCGGCAGCTCTGTTTGCCCGATTCTTCAGTTGGTCTGAGACGTGCTCAAGCCTACCTACAGCGCCAAGGCAGAGGACTGAGAAGCCCCCAGACTTCAATCCTGGAGCATGTCAAAATTGTCCCGATTGATAAAGAATCCGGTAGAGATTTGGCCTCAAGCCAAGTTTGAACCATGACTTATTGGTTGGTCATCGGGTTGACCCTCACGATAGCCAATCTTTAGCGGAGAGCCCCGCTCGAGATCAGATCTCAAAGGTATCACCCCATCATCCCTCAGTACCCAAGTCACGACTTGAACCCAACACGCCAGAATCTACATTGACATCGCTTTGGCAATGGCTTCTACACAAACTCTAAAAGAGTCGAATCGCACGCTGCAGATCCTAGAGAATGCCGTCAAAGGCAAATATGGAGTCTTGGCAGCCATCTGGTGAGTCGTCCCGCTCCTCTTGACCAAACCCATGCTCATCGGACGACAGCTACAACGTCGAACATCTCACAGCTCTTGTCAGAGCCGCCGAGGCCAAGCGCTCTCCACTGATTCTACTCTTATTCCCATCGACATTGGAGCAACTTCCCACCATGGCCTGGGCTGCATCGGCTGCCATCAAATCTGCCACTGTGCCTCTTTCTCTCCACCTCGATCATGCGCAGGACGTGTCGCAGATTGAGAAAGTCGTGTCTAGTCTTCCATTTGACTCTATCATGGTTGATATGAGCCACTATGATCATGAAGAGAACCTTTCCAAAACTGCTGCTCTCACAAAGCTGTGTCACCAGCATGGTATAGCAGTCGAGGCAGAAAGCGGTCGTATCAACGGCGGCGAAGATGGCATTGCCGACACTGGTGACCTCCAAGGCAAGCTCAATCCCTTCATTTAAATACCATATTAACCATGAGTACCAGCCCTCTTCACGACCCCCGAAGAAGTAGAAGACTTCCTAAAAGCAGGCATCGACATGCTCGCCCCAAGCGTCGGAAACATCCACGGCGACTACCCTCCCGAAGGACCCAAGCTAGCCCTGCCCCGCCTCTCTTCAATTGACAAGCAAATCCGTGGCCGCGCCCTGATGGCTCTCCACGGCACAAACGACTTTACCGACGACATCATGAAGCAGTGCATCGACGCCGGCGCCGTCAAGCTCAACGTCAACAAGCTGCTGTTGGAGGTGTGGCATGTGCATCTGAGGGAGAATGCCGATAAGCCGTTTATGCAGCGGACGGATGAAGGGATTGCCGTGTTGCAGAAGGAAGTTGAGAGGTGGATGGATATTTGCGGCAGCAGTGGCAAGGCATAGGACTCGAGGATGTGAGAAGAAAAGGCGACCTGGATGTTGACACGTCTAAACACTTTGACTGGTCGCTCAGTAGAGACAATACCAGCTGCAAAGATCCAGAGCGATTATTACAAAGCAAAAGTACAAAAGAACAAGCTTGAACAGAAACATGCTCTGCACCATCCAGTATCATGTTCAGAACCCATCTCCATGAGTCTTGTCGTACTCAATTAGACCATCGATCCCACTCACCAGCGTCGACTTCCTCGAAGTGAGCCTCGTCTTCGTCCTCTGCCAGGTCATCATCCTCATCTTCGTCGACGAGACCACCACACAAAATTCGCGGCTCTATAGTCATGTCCTCGGTCTCCAACCTCCAAAACACCGCCCATTCCCAGTCATTCCGTGAAAGCAGATGATCGTCGGGCTCTTCGCCCATGAGTTTGGTGTAGAACCAAGTGTTGATTCGTCTGTTGCGTCGAAAGACATGGAGCAAGTAATCAAACTCTTCCTCCTCGTGGTTCAATCCGATCGCGAATTCATCCTCACCCTTTTCCAAAAGGAGGCTGATGATACTGTCTCTGTCGGGCGCATCGTCAGGCAGATAATGAAGGGGGGTGTTCCCGATGGCATCCTCAACACTGGGGTTGGTATGTTCCAGCACCAGTCGTACCAGCTCTAGCTCGCCTCTCCGGCAAGCTTGGTGGAGAGCGTTGGTGTCGGTGCCCAGATGCGTCTCCATTGAAGAGCCCGCTTCGATGAGTAGCTTCGACATCTCAATGTTGCCCGCCAAGAGGGCGAAATAGAGAGGATTGGCGCCGTGTTCGATCGTCTTGTACAATATGGAGTCTTCTACGCCCCAGAGCTGGTGGCGTACAGCGGCCGCGATCTCTTGGACAGGCTTATCCGGGAGGGCGAAGGCCTCCATGAACTTGGCGGCCCGTCGTTTGCAGGCAACGCTCCGATAGTGAGCAATGCTCGTATCGACTCTGACGCGATGGTTGACGTCAGCTTTGTTGTGCTGGAGAAGTAGTGCCATTGCCTCGATGTGCCCGTTAAAAGCTGCCCAGTGAAGGGCCGTGGCCTGGTCAGTCAGGTTGAGAGGCTTCCAGTGCTTGCGACCGATCTGCTTGCCAAAGGACCACGAGGCAGTTGTCGTGCGGTCACCGACATGGATGTCTGCACCATGGTTCAAGGCCATGGTGATGCCGGCGGTGTTTCCGATCTTCGCTGAAATAATCAAGGATGATGAATGGTTGATGTCGATATCATATCGATAGACAAGGGGGGTGATGATGCGATGAAGGTATCGACAGGTTGCACCCAAGTTGAGAAGATCTCGCCAGACCTGAAAGCGTTCGAGCTGACGTACTTCCTTTTCGGATGAGTTACAGAACACGATGTTTTCTGAGGTCTCGTATCCTTGTCGGATGTGCTCGCTATTAGCGTCGAATGCGTTTCGCACGAGAAGTTCTATCAGTTCAGGAGCGAACTGACCAAGTCCGGTGAGAGCCATCTTGACTGCTGTATATATATACAGGTAAGTATGGAAAGCGAAATCGATTCAAAAAGTATCATACGTGTGAGAGTAGTGGTTCAAAATAAGGGCCAGGCGTTATGAAGAAGTCGATAATGAGCGTGGTTGTATGATGGAGAAGGAAAGAAAAACAATATGGGCGAGATGCATCAATTCTCAATAAATATTTATCATGCTCCGACAGTGAATCACAGCCACTTCCATTGTCACCTTAGCAGGCCAAACGGGTTGTTTTGTTTTTTTTTATTTAGAAATATGCCAGATGCAGAGCTTGGCTATTGTTGAGTCCCAAACGTCTCCCACCAAACGCAGGTCAGTCAATACGCGAACTCTCCTTCAAATAATACGCAGGTGAAACATCTTGCCTTGTAAAGCTTGAGTGTATTAACTGCCATCTTGCATTGTTCCCCAGGAAGCAGCGTGATAGCAGCTGCACGCATCAACTGAGTTCAACGTCCACGTTTACACATTGTTCACGTATACAAGAGCAGCATTTGACCAACCGTGTATTTTCTATATTAAATGATCAGAAACGAATCGTCACAAGCGTTTGGTGACATATGGTTATTACCAACCCGAATCCGAGGAGTGTCGTTGGTCTCCAGAAGTCGACATCAGATGACCGACATCTTTCAGCAAGCAGGGCCAAACAGCTCAGGGCCAACGATCCCTTCTCTATTGATGAGAATTCTCGGTATCTCATTCGAGCACATGCTCAAAATATTTGGCCGTGTTGTAGGCACAGTTGGATCGTTTACTCATGCAACATCTCCCACAGCCTGCGAGAAAACCCGGAGTCGGCAGGTCCAGTCAAGGTACTGACAGCTGCACTAAGCCGCGATAGGATTGCACCGGATGCTTAAAGAAGACTCTAATATACTTGGCTCTAAGCTTATTGGATGCAGCACGTCTGATCGAGTTCAAAGGGACTCCTCCAAACCCAAGATTGTTCATTCATCGTTCAGGCCAGGGCCTCTTTGACCAGCTTGCCCTCATTCAGTATGTACCATAGTTCAATTTCCAAGGTTCATAAAGCGAAGGAATGCAGCAACTCAATATCGAGCTGCCTCTACGTCTTGGAAGATCGAAGGTGCTGCGCTCCGAGATACCGTAGTCTGCCAAATAAGAAGCCGAGCCTGTCCGACACAACAGCCGAGCAAAGAAGTTGTGAAGCTAGGACAAAGTCAAACCCCAAAACATGTGGGAAAATGAAGCTCAGAAAATGCCCCAAACCAACAACAACAGACGTTCTGACAAGAATAATTGGCATCACAGACGTAGGCTATCATTGGATCCTCGGGCCCAAATCCTCCGGACTCCAAGGAGATTTCGGAGCGTCATTACTAAGATGGCGCCATCCTGTACCCAGGTATTCCTCCGAAAGAGTAGAATGTGGGCTCCTATCGGATTTCTAAGCCGGAACTAGATCGAATGAATAATCGATCTCGAGGAACCCCTCACTCATGGGTGGGTGATCTGCAGCTTGCTCGTATAAAGCAGGTGAGTGCCTTGGTCTTTTCACTCATGACATGACTTTACGCATCTCTCAACTGGGAAAACAACTCTTCAAGATGGCTTCCAAAACACAGACCGACATCACCCTCTACACCGTCGGCACCCCCAATGGCATCAAGGCCTCCATCCTCCTCGAGGAGCTCGGCCTCGACTACAAGGTGTACCCAATCAAGATGAGCGAGAACGAGCAGAAGGAGCCTTGGTTCCTCGAGATCAACCCCAACGGCCGCATCCCCGCCCTCAGCGACACTCTGGACGGCGAAAAGATTCGCATCTTTGAGTCGGGCGCCATCCTGCAGTATCTCGTTGATCGCTATGACAAGGATCACAAGGTCTCTTATCCCTATGGATCTCGCGAGCACTGGGAGACGACGAGCTGGGTTAGTTCTTGCAACCGACCGCTTATGGATACTGCTAACCAAGCGCAGCTCATGTGGCAGATGGGTGGTCTCGGTCCCATGCAGGGACAGGCAAACCACTTCAAGCGTGCGTGCATTCAATCCCCGTCAATTACCTCTTCTAATCCACCCTAGGATACGCCCCGGAGAAGATTGAGTATGGCATCAACCGCTACGTCAACGAGACACGCCGTCTGTACCGCACCTTGGACACGCACCTCGAAAAGTCATCATCCGGCTACATTGTCGGCGACAGGGTCACCGTCGCCGACATTTCCTGCTGGGGCTGGGTTGCCAGCGCCAGTGAGTTTGTCCACACTCTCAACGTTTTGAACAGTAACTGACATGACTTGCAGAATGGGCTGGTGTAGACCTCTCCGAGTTCCCTCACCTTGAGAAGTGGCTCTACAAGCTCCTCGAGCGTCCCGGATTCGAAAAGGGCCGTCATGTGCCCACGCCTCACACGGCTTTTGAGACCAACAAGCTGTCCGAGGAGGAGATTGAGGCCAAGGCTGCTGGCACGAGAGCATGGATCCAGGCTAGCATGAAGGACGATGCGAAGAAATAAGTGAAACGAGCTGACTAGCGATTAATTGAATGACTTGCACGATCCCTCAGTCTGTTCCCTGTAGCTGACTCAGTCGCAACACACTATGCGACATTATATAGTTGCCCCCGTCCATTCAGCGACAAGCTCACTTCTTGACAACCGCCAACTGGCTACGGACAGGCACATTCTCCTTCTTCCCAACCTCGGGGAATCCCTCAAGCTTGACACCCTTCCTGAAGATCACGCAATGCGTCGACCCGCCGAAATGGAACATGCCCGTCTCTTGGCCCTTCTTGATCTTCTGTCCCTCCTTGACCGTGATCTCACACGTGCTCACCTCATCCATACCAATGCCAATAAACGCAAGCAATCCAATCGCCGGCTCATCCGCCTCGATCAGGATAATCGCCCTCGTAGCCAGGGCACTCAGGTATCCCTGCGACTGCGACAATCCCGCCAACGAAATCTCGGTCTGGCCGGGTTCGCCGACGCCCTCGAACAGTGGCTCGCTAAAATACGTACCCTCCTCGACAAAGGCTCGACGCACCGTTCCCGACACTGGCGAGTGCCAGCGGTGATAGGACAGCGCCGACAAGAAAGCCTGGTAGATGGTGCCTCCTGCGAACTTCTCGGCCAGCGGGTCGTGGGCGAGCATGTCGAGGATCGAGTAAGGCTGACCCTTGGCGAAGAAGCGATCACGCAACTTGACATCTCGCTCAATGTTGTACACGCGAGACTCGCAGCAGTTGGCAATGACAAGGTCGTCCTCGGGCGACGCGACCGGACGAGCCGAATCACGGACCTTGCGAGTGAAAAAGTCTAGCACACGCCGTGAGCATAGCATCGTTAAGACTGAGCGTGTCCCTACTTACCGTCCCAAGATTTGAAGCCATAATGTGTAGCTGAGGGATCACACTCAAACATCTCTTCAAACTTGAGGTTGGACTTTTCAGGTGCGTTGGCCACCTCGACGAGATCACCCAGGCCAGTCTCGCCAAACCATCCCAGCTTGTGGTTTCCCAAAACCTCGGCCGATTCAGGAGTCTTGAAAATGTCAGCTCGACTATACTCAAGAAACAAAAGATGGTCCATCTCACCTGGAGGAACTTGCCCCATTCGTTGAGGACCTTCTTGATCATCCGATTAACATCAGGGTCCAAGAAAGCAGCATAGCCACTGACGCCCATCAGTCAAATCCCTCTCTCTCAGGTTCACATCAAACTCACCTCGGCGTCCCCATGGGGTAGTCAAAGATGGCATTCATCGGTACACCCACCATCCCCACGCTCTCAGCCGCATCCGTCCACTCCGGCGCCCTCGTGAGGATATGATTCAGCACCTGCAGCATGTGCTCATAGTCCCTGATCTGCGGGGCGCCCGTGGGGTCGTTGCAGTAGGGGTGCTTCTGGGGGATCTCTTCAAACATCTGCACAAAGTACATGTACACGCGGGGCGTCTTTTCGATGAAATCCTTCAGCTCTTGGAGAACTGGCACCAAGTCCTTTGGGTTCTCGTCGACGTGCTTGCTTACGCGACGGACATATTCGCGGTGCACGCGGTGGTCGGCGGGGAGCCAGGCACCGGGTCTGGGGGATGTCAGTGGTGATGGGAGGTCATGCTGGAGATGGGAGGCTTACTTGTGAACCCGATGCTCCTTGGGGATGTGGTGAGCGTCTCCGTGTTGAACAACCATTGTGTACTATCTCTATCAGATACGATAACTAACTTCAATACTCTTCCTTCGCCCATCCACGTCCAGAGCAGACCTCTATATAAATCCCCATCTTCACATGTCCTCCACGTCACATCCCACAAGCCCAATCGATGATGTAAACCCACCGCCAACTCCACCCCGAAAAAACACCAACTGAATGATTACTCTTCACTCAACCCATTCCGTTCTATCCGGTCCGTAAGAGTTCTGCCCACACTGGTCGTAAACTTTTGGAGAATAACGCGCAACCACATGGTGTGTGCCGATCTGCCGAAACTTGGATCGCGATTCGGCCGTTTTGGTGTGTAATGATGACGTTATGGAGTTGTCAAAAGACCGGCTTGTTGTCAAAACTCCAGATTTCGGCACCGGATATTGATTCGTGGCTGTCGGATCTCGTGTAAACTCCATGATTACTTGTGCCGACCCAGCTGAACAGCTTGATATGCCGTTCATCCAGATGGCCGGATGTATACATTGACTTTTCAGAACTCAAACCCCATCGTTATCACGGCCGCTTTTGGACACATCAGAAGCACAACTAGAGCATCAATACGTTCACTTCACTTTTCACGCCTTGGCACAGCAAACATCTTAAAGTCTTGTTATTCATCCCACACCAATCATCTCCAATCTCCAAGAGTGCTGATAGAAAGCCTCTCCCTTCAAGACAGCCGTCACCGCTGGCCTCGATTCAGGGAACCGCCGCGACTTTCGCTCCAGTTCAACCAACTACACCCAGCATCCATCCCCATTTTATCGTTCCCCTCTGGCGTCTTTTCCCCCTCCTTTAAAGACACTGGGAAGAGAGGCACCTCAAAAAGTAAAAGGCAAAAACCGCAGCCAACTGTATAAAAGGACAAATAAAACAAAGCACCAACGCCGGTAATTAAATACATGAGAATGTGGGACGCCCAAAGCAGGAAATAGAGTCCCGTCTGCAGGCCAGGAACCAACACCACTCGTCGTCGTCGAGCATGTCAGACCAGTGACTATATCTTCTTCTCACGATGAGGCTGCATCACGGCGACAAGTGGTTGGTAGCATCCCGTCCAGGTATATGAAAGAAATCGCTAACACGGTATAACAAAGGGAATGGCAGTTGTGTTGCAAAGCAGGCGGCTGGCTTGGTATGGTACGGTACGGTAAACACAGGGGCTGAATGCAAGCAGGTAGGTAATTGGCAAGGAAATTCGTTTCGTCGTAAAGTGTCGTCGGGACACATTGGGTCGGTGTCGGTCTTTTTCTTTGTCTGGGTCGCGCGGTTGACAGAAAGGAACGTGATCGGCTGAAAGGGCTTCACATCACCACACAGCATCCACAGCCACCCTTATCGTCGTCAGCAGGTGCTGGTGGTTGTTGTACGGGAGCTTGGGAAGCTGGGGAAGCTGGTTGAGGCTTTGGTTCCTCTTGTGGTGGCGCATTCGGTGTAACTGGCGTCCTTGGGCTCGGGAGTGGGCTGTGATGCTTGTCCGAGATCTTGGGCATAGTAGAGTACCCGCCTGGGCGTTGAGTCGGACTCTTTGTCGGCTCAAGCTTGAGCGGCCATTCGTCTTCTGTTTGCGACTTCTCCTTGTCCTTATCCTTATCCTCTTCGGCCTTCTCTGTCTTCTCGGGCTCTGTAGGCCTGAGGAGGGCATGGTCGTTGAGCGGCCGGAAGTCCTTATCGTAGACGTCGCCAAACTTGCCCTCCTTCTCCCACTTCTCCTGCTGTAGACGTCTTGCGACAGTCGGGAGCAGCTGCTGGTCTGGGGGCAGTCGAGGGTCGGGCTTGTAAGAGTTGATCATCCATGGGGGGTCGCCCTCGGGGGCCTTGTTTCCTGGAGACAATTCTCCAGATCTAGTAGAGGGTCGAGTCGAGATGCTCCCACCGATAGACCCAGAGCGCGTCTTTGGTCTACCCGTCGTGGTCGCCGTCTTGCCCGGCCCCGACGTCTTCCGGACGCCTGGCGCAGGCTTCTTGGGGGACGTGTCGGTAGCGGAGCGCTTCGGCGCAGCCAAGGTGGTACTGCCGTTGAGCGACATGGTGTCTGGCCCTTTCATGTGTGCGCTTCCAGGTCGAGTCTTTTCATTTGTTAAAGATGATTCTTCTCCATCGGGGCTCTCGCTCGTCTTCCTCGAAACACTGGATCCTCGCTCAAAACAGTCGACTGGAATAGGCGCTGGACTAACCTTTGCAACCGGAATGCGAGAGCCTCCCTTGTGGTTGTTCGAAGTGAAGTAAGCATTAGCTTCCTCTTCACGGATCTCTTCGGGAGTTCGCAGATCCCAGCTTTCCACCACAGGCTCGGCGCTTCGTGACTCGACCACGGTCGAATTCTTGCGAGACCTGGGGGCGTGGCTCTGTTCGGACGCGTCGGTGCCTCGGCGCATAGCACTGCGGCTCCGGTCTCGTCTCTGCTTGCTGTGGTTGCGCGTTCTGGGGACAAAGAAGCCTGCAGCTTGAAGCTCTTCACTCTCTATTTTTGCCAGCTTGTCTCGGTGAATCCACTTGGATTCTTCTTCGTCGGGGACGACGGCGTTTTCCAAGGGTACGGCGTTTCGACTGTACTCGTCACCGTTCAAGTGAGGTCCGTAGGTTGCCCAAGAGCCGTCATCTAGAGTCGGGCTCGTCTTGGGCTCGCTACCGTAGTGTGTCCCGTCCACCGAGTTGCGCACCTTGCCACTCGAGAGGTTGTCATGTGAGTTCCTCTTGCGACTAGGTCGGTCCATGGCAGAGTGGTATGAGGGCACGTTCGAGTTGCCGTTTTGATTAGGGTAGTGGTTTTTATGCGTGTAGTCGTGGTTCGTGGCGGCATTCATATCATCATCCAGGTCCTGGCGAGCGGTCAGTACTGCAGCACATGCACATGTCCCGTGACGTCGACACCTCCTGCAGGAGGGAAACGCTTCGTACCTCCTTCTGGGGATGGGGATATCCCCACGAGTCCCTATATCCATGACTGCTACGCGGCGGAGTAATATTTTCGGTCGAAGTCGGGGCGGGTGCCATTGTGGCCATATCGATGGCGCCCGCGACCCCCTGAACGAGTAAAGGATCTGGCGGCGTGGTGGGAGCGAGAGACGGAAGGTGAGATGCGTGCGGCGTGAGAATGCGCGATCGTATACGAGAAGACGGTGTCGGGATATATGGGTAACAACTTGAGCTAGTCACTAGTAAACGGAATATTCGCTGTCGGACAAAGAGTGACGGTTCGTAGCGGGTCAAAGGTGCGCGACGAGTCGGAGCCGGCGAGAAAGGGGGAGGGAGGGGATCGTCAAAAGAGGCGACAAGACAAGACCAAGGCTGCTTCTCGGAACAACGACAGACGTAAACCTCGACAGCCGACGATGGAGATGTCGCCGTCAGTCAAGATCACGGCACGGCTCTCTAGAAAATCGAGGCGCGTCGGGCTCGGAGAGGGAGCTTTGCAAAGAGATGAGGATGGGGTTTTCGGACTGATGTCTGCAGGACAGGAGACAGGAGGTCCTGTCCGAGGGGGTTGGTTGGTTGAGGGCGCGTCGGGCTACCCGCACTGTGTTGGATTAGCGGTCCACTGGGGCCGGGCACCTGAACTGCGCTAGAAGCCGGTGCCTCCAGGCCCCTGTAACCCTCCCCGTCCGCTGTGGCCGGGGCTGCTACGGAGGAGGATTTCAGCGGGCTCCAGTGGGCTCTCACGGAAATACAGTGGAGGGTGGTCTTGCAGGGGTGGGCAACAGGGCCCTAGAGGTGGCTTGAGACGGGATATGAATGTGTATGATGGAGAGACATCTTGTACCAGGATGGTTAGATCTCTTTTCTGCTGTTCATGTGGTCTGCAGCTAGGCTCGTTCACGGGTTATCCATCTCAGTCTCTCCATCCATCGCTAGAGGCCACCTAATGAGGATGGTTACGCCACGGTTCATGTACGATTACACTCTCTTGTCGACGGCGGAATCACACTTAGCGCAACTCTGCAGCCTCTGAGGCTGCCCTCTCCACGCTAGGCCCGTCCATCTTAGTTGCCGCCGCCGTTTGTTTCATTCTGATTGCTCAATTGGTGACGCACTGAAGGAATGGCGCGCAGATAAAGACCAGCCGTGAGTGGAAGACACGAGCCCGGCCCCTGAAGGAAACAGACCCGTGCCGGGGGTCGCGGACAAGGGCAAGACGACACGAACGGTCAGAGGGGAAATTTGACATTGTTGATGTTGGGGGAGACAAGAACATCTGGTCCGAGGTTAGTTGCTTTTTTTCGCGTCTGGCGTCGTCAAGGTATCCTTGGCAGATGGGGGGAACTTTGGCATCTCTCCTCTTTCTAGCCTCTAGGCGGAGAAACAAATCAGCGTGGCATAAAGTCGACCAGCGTCGTTATTATAATCGACCTCGATATGGCCAGAGACACGACCTCTCCTTGACTTGA
Source organism: Fusarium piperis (assembly GCA_027886205.1). Lineage (NCBI taxonomy): Eukaryota > Fungi > Ascomycota > Sordariomycetes > Hypocreales > Nectriaceae > Fusarium > Fusarium piperis. Next base: position 289,563 of record RZGM01000033.1, read on the forward strand.
ACAAGGCGATGCCGAGATTAGCTTCCCTCCAGAGCCCATCCCGTTGCGCTGGGAATGGACCAGCCGCCTCTGACCCTGTCGTCTTCCTTGTCCATACTGACAGGGGGTTGGTTATCGTTCTGCAAGAGTCCTTCCTTTTTTTCTCCCAGACAAGACAGGGTGCAAGTGCAACAAGGACAAGAAGACAAAAGAAAGGTTCAACGTGGCCAGTTTCATCATCAACCACGGTCCAAGGATAGATCAAGTTGCGAATACACTCATCCTCAGTTTTGAGTCTGCGGGCAGCCAAAAAGAACCTATCCGCCACAGGTTTTGAAGTTTTAGTGCTGATTCTAGCCTCATACTGTCCTCGCACCGTGCTGTCCTCATGAAACAGCCCCACAATCCCACGGCACTTGTTTCTCCAACATCTCGGTTACGGCCGTGACAACCTCCGTCATTCATCAAACTAGCATTCTTTTCGCTCCTCGTTCAGCACGTCAAAGGTCCATCCCTTCCATTGGGTCTCAATGAGTGCCTGAATCTGAATCTGGATCTAGATCTACCATTTCGGTCGCTCAGCCTCGGTCCTTTTGTCCAACAACTGATTCACCACTGGTATTGCTGCTCGTCATCATTCTCACGACTTGCTCAGCTTACGACGTGACTCGCTCATCTTGAACTCAAATCTCATCCTCGATTCGCCTTGTCTGCTCGATTCTCTACTTCGTACCGGCATAGCTTTGAAAATACAATATTCATCTCTCCCGACTCTCGTCCCCTCATCAACTCCACGATAATGACGTGAACCAACCTCTCAGCCAACCCCCTTCAACAAATACGCCAAGCTCTCCCTTGCATCCATGATAATCATCAACTCAACCAGTCGATATGAATTTCGCATCCGGTTTCTGAAAGAACTTGTCTAAGACAACCCCGCATCTCGCGTGGCCATCACATTTCTGGTTTCACCGAGGCTCATCATACTTTCGGCTTGTCAACTAGCACAAACTCAACCAACCCTCCGGAACGACGTTGCATAAAACGGTTCAACCAACATCATGGCATCACTTGCGAGGAGGAGAACCAGGATCGTCTGCATCTCGGACACTCACAATTGCACGGTGAAACTTCCCAAGGGAGATGTCCTCATCCATGCGGGCGACTTGACGAACCAGGGAAGCTATTCGGAGGTTTGCTGCCCCTTGGACCCTGAGGCGTTTAACTTGGGGCGACAGAACGAGGCTGACTACATAATTTAGCTTTCAAAGACGATCGCCTGGTTAGAAAAGGCAGACTTTGAGGCCAAGATTGTCGTTGCGGGTATGACAGCTCCATATGATCAAGGTCATGATGACTGACGGCAGGCACAAGGGAATCATGATATCACCCTAGACTCGGACTTTTACGCCGAGCATGGCATGTACTTTCACAACAACAACCCTCAGTCGTCAGAAGAGTGCCTCGGGCTGTTTGCCTCATCTTCGATAACATATCTCTATCACGAATCCACTACCATCCGCCTGAGATCACCCACAGGACCACATACTGAATTCAAGGTCTTTGGGTCTCCCTACTCTCCACGTCACGGGCTGTGGGCATTCTACTATGACGCCCCAAAGAATCACAGCAACTGGTCCGACCTTACATCACTCTGGGAGCTCATCCCCCTCGACACGGACGTCGTCGTGACGCACACGCCCCCGCGGACGCATTGCGACGAGACGGATGAGCGTCGAGCTACCGGCTGCGAGGCTCTGCGGCAGGCCCTCTGGCGCGTGAGGCCACAGCTTGCCGTCTGCGGGCACATCCATAGCGGAAGAGGCGCCGAGCGGGTGACGTGGGACCTGAGCTGTCGAAACGTCGCCTACCAGGAGGAGACGGTCGTCCGCTGGCAGGATCCGGGTCAGGGAAACAAGACGAGCTTGGTAGATCTCACTGGGAGGAAGGCCCCCTCGCTCGCCAACGACAGGTCTCATCCAGGCCGATCTGGGTCAAATGCAGGAAATGTTGACGCAATGGCTCCCTCGAATCCCATCACCACGGCGGGCAGTCCTCCATATACCTTTGGACCAGACGTCGAAGCCGGCCACGGGACCCTCGGACTGGGCGGCGATCCCTCGTCTCCGCGGTGCGATCAGGCGGCCCTCGCTGGAAGGATGGGTCGTCGAGAGACGTGTGTGGTGAACGCCGCCATCATGAAGAGCCGGTATCCACACGTAGGTGGTAAGCAGTTCTACAAGCCCATCGTGGTCGATTTGGATCTTCCTGTTTGGAACGAGGAGAGACCCTGATTCGCTCCTCGGCTACCCTAGACCAGGCATTGACTCAACCGGGTTGATGCCCAACCAGGCCCGGCGAGAAGAGACGCCTCGATTCCGGCCGACATGGAGGCTTCTTATCAAGTTTTCAAGTGGCCGAGTGTAAATGATAAAGTGCAGCTCCGTGCCGCGTCAGTCTGCAGTCCCCCCGTTTGGGATGTGTTATTTATGTGACTGGTAGCAAAGCATCTGGTTCCACGTCGTCGATGAACCGTGGCACTCATCAACCACAACATCTAGCGTCGGACTGGATCAACTGTAATTTATGACTACGACGACGTGGTTCCAATAAAGAATACACCCTCACGATTGAAAGAACGCCAGTATCAGGGAAAAGCCAATGTCAGGGCTTCCCATCCGCAGCCACCATCGTGCCATCATGTCTCCTCGCGTAGTGTCAGGTATCGATTGCAACCTACCCTGGAGTAAACGCAACAGCAGCCTCGGAAGCATCGCCATCGAGAACATCATCACGTTGCCTGAATCGACATTGGCCACTTTCTTGCCGCCGCAGGAACAACGCCGTGGCGCTCTCCCGAGCTCCAGAGCAAGAAGCACAGTTTCTCCAAATCCCGACGCTGTGCCATCACCCCCTCCCATTGATACACCGGGCCAAGCACGAAGCAAATTGCCTCTCTCAGAGGTGAAACGAAGCCATGATGGCGCCCCTCCTGTGGTAGCACCGAGCAAATGCCCCTCTTTCTCCATGACTGGTCGTCACAGCTACAGAGAACCAACAGGAGACTGAAATCCAAACAAAACAGTAGTCATCGGGCACATGGATCGAGGATTCAATTAATCTGCGGGGGCTCGAGAAAGCTTGGTGTGGACCGGGGGAAAGCTGCTCCAATTGCGATGCCATCTTTCTCTCACCGCCACTACGGGGGAGTCTCGTTAGGGGAAGCCGTCGTGATGCCCTCAGCCCTAGAGGAGAAACAAGAAGGTGGGCGCTACTGCCCAGAATGATGGCGTGGCTGAGTCTCCTGTCCTACGCGGTCTTCTATCTTGGGAGCGGCGAAGCATGGTCCAGGTCCAGTCCAGTCAAGCCAAGTCATGGTTCACGAGAGCCTCTCTTTTCTTGTCAGAGGAGAAACTCGAGATGCACAAGACGCCCGGGCCATCACCCCGCGTTTGGCGCCCGCCACGGTGAGGAAAGAAAAAGTAAGAAAAAAAGATGGCACACGGGGATTTTCCCAGGAACGGGTACAAGGCTCATGGCTAATAGACGGGGTCGCCGGGCAGACGCAAAGAGGCATAGAGACCGCTGACTTGGAGAGCTGTGAGGCATTTGGACAGGGGATAATACGTGGGTTGACGCGGGATATTCCCTGGCAAGAGAGGGTCATTAACGCGTGGGAAAGCATCATGGATGACATCGCCAATCGCGGCATGATCTAGGGTATCGATCGCCTAGTTGTGCATGAGTTGTGCTGTAGAAGCGATGCAGCACCCAGTCCGGGCCCCAGCAAGTTATGGGCCTGATACCAGGTTTCTGGGCTCGCCGGCAGCTCGATCTGGTGGATGAACGAAAAAGAAGTACTGTCATCACGATGGGGAGCAAACAAGCAGGAATAAACCTGGAAGGCCCCATCGCAAACTGAGTCCAACAGCAAGCTTCTGCCAAGTCTGGCGTCTAGCAGAGACCGCCCACGTGGTGCGTGGCCCTCCATCACCAGCTGCACCCATAGCGTAGTGAGAAAAAACCCGCTCCAACGATGGGATGGGATGGCCCAAGAGGCAGTGGGTTCGTCCCCCAGGTCACCCTCTCTTTTGGATCCTCGCGGTGCTTGTCCATAACCGTATGATGGTGGTGCGTCCTGGATCATGGCACCTCTGACATTCTGCAGCAATAGTCTTGATCGTCGTCCTCGCAGCTTCGTCGTGCACCTCGGGGCATAGAGGCGCGTGTTGCTGGCGGAACCCTTCTAGAACTCTGCCTCCCGTTATGCCGTGTTCTGTGCAATGTATGTCACCTCAGCTCGTGTTGGTGGTGCTGACTGCGGCCAGACAGACAGACCTGCTCTCAACAACGACAGAGGCGCCGGGGCTCTGGGGGAGCTGGGATCAACCCAGGAGCCCAGGCCTGTGATCCTCAAGCCACCGGCTGCCACCAGATCAAGTCAGGCCCAGCCGAGCAGCGCCGGTCTTGCCTGTAGACGGTTAGAGAAGCCATCGTCGAGGGGTCCCTATCGATCTCTCCCGCTCGCGATTCGTCTGCGCGCAGATAGTCTGTGTTGCTATTCCTATCACAGTCGGCAAGTTCCTTCTTTGGGTCGTCGAGCTCCACCGCCATTGTCCTGACTGGGAGCCAGACCCCCTGGCTAAGAGCTTGAAGGGCTTGGGCGTCGACCATCTTCTTTTGGCTTCGCTCGTTCTGGCGGTGGCCGTTTTTCTTCCTTCCCCAGGATCTTCCCTCAGCTGCCGGGCTCCGAGCTGGACCAGTCATCGATGGACGTGGGCCTGTCGTACAGCGCATCGCATCTAATGCGCACTCTTTGGGCTCTTGGGCGTCGAATCTGTCCGTATTCCCTGGGAAAAGCCCTCAGTAAGGCGAGAGGAAGAGAGTCAGCGAGACGTGGGAGCGATGTCTCATTGGACAAGACTGGGGAGGACGTTGGGGGGAAGCTTCTGTCAAATGGGAAGCCGTTTAAGACCCCGCTCCTTCCCGAGCAAGCGGAGCAGATATTCTCCAATCATTGCCCATCCAACAACCATCTCAGGTCTCTGGTGTGCGTCCTCTGTAGCCAGCCGTTCCACCAGAGCCATGACGCCAATGAGACCGATGACCACCCTTTCCGTTGTCACAAGAGCCCGATGCTTACAACTAACTGATCCGGGAGACATCTGACTATTGAGGGCCCGGCGGAGTAGGAGAGGAGGATGCGTGGTTTCTCCGTCCGCCGTCACAATAGGTGTTGGCGCTTATTGTGCGAGCATGTGTGATTGGAACTGCATCAGCCAGTCTTTGGGTAGAAATCTAGGACTCGACAAGTTGGATGGTGTCATGCAGAGAGGCCAAGCTGCCCCTCACCACCCTCACTCTCTGCTCCCATTCCAGCAGACGGGCCTGGCCTGGGGCGTTGGGTTGGGTCTGGCTGGTCTGGCCTGAGCGAATTCGTCTGGTCGCAACATCTGCAGGTCCATGTCCCATCGGATGAGGAGTCGGCAGCAGGGACACACTCCCTGGGAGATGGTCGTGTGTCTCTTTCTTTTTTCGTGTGCCATCGGCATCATGACACTCGTTCTCTCATGAAAGCCATCACCCCACAGAGCACCTCGCCATGGTTACCTCTGCTCCGTGGGGGCGTTTCTGACTGCCGGACCATGAGGTGGAGGCTCCGTCTGACCCTCTCGTCTCTCCTATCCTTCCGGCGCAACACGGAGCCATCTTCTGTTTACTCATGAACCCCTTCGCTTGTCTATGAGAGCCATGGCAACGAGATGCTTTGTATCCACCTCTGGCGGGCCGCAGGGGGTGAAGCGAGAGAGATTTGGAGACGCCGTGGAACTTGGGAAAATGCATGCCTCGTGATGCAGATGCCATGGTCCTGCAACGCTGGGACGCCCACTCACTCCATCGCAAGGGGACCGAGGAGGGGGAGCCTTGCCAGGGCTATCTGCTGCACCTGGTCGCCTGGTGCTCTGCTAGTCCCGTTGATAGAGCGATATCAAGCCAAGATGGATAGCTTCTCCTCCGTGGAGCTCTCTGCGGTACCTTGCCTGGAGCTACCCTCTCGCTTGCATCGCTTCAGCAAGCTGCCTTGGAGGAAGGGGCATTGCTCCCAAGCTAACATGTTCGTCGCCATGGCGATGGTGGTATCAATTGGCTATTCTGGTGGTTGCCGGCACGAGCATTAACATCACCAGACACCGACTCTCGAGCTTGGTCTGCCTTGGCTTGGCCACGAGCACGAGCTCCATGGGGGAGCTTTGACGCTTGGGAATTGCCGATCCCAGAGTCGAGAGCCGACCTGAATTGCTGATCGACGATCCATGTATCCGTGCTAGGGCTTAGCATTGTCAAGCTGCACATTATCCCATTGAGAGAGAAGAGAGGTTAATGGGGGTAGCTATTGCTATCCCGTCCACCTTCACTTTGGGATGGCCTCATCGGCATAAGGACCAATCCAGCCCAGACTGTCTGAGACGAGAGCCAAAGCCAGTCAGCCAACTGGCGTCAATGGTCCAATCATACGAGAGCTCAGCAAACCCAAGAAGCACCCATTTGCACTTCCATGGTCTGTTGTAAATGTGATGTGTCGGTGCTTATGCTGGACACGTTTTGGACGACACCCTCAGTTTCAACCCCTTTTGCACATTACAAGTCAAGCTAACCCTGACATCGCTTCACTCGACCTGTCTGGCCTCAAAGCACCGCCCGTCGTGTCCATCTACTCCATCGCTTCAGCCTCGCCGAGGATGCTGAAATACGAAGCCGTCCCAGTCCCTTCAGCTGTCTACTAACAACCGCTATTAGAAGACAGCGCCCAAGGCGTCGGCCCTACTAACAGTCCGCTGTAGCTACTGCGTAGTCATCGTCAGCCTCACACCGCCTCTGGGTCTGTCTCGTCCCGCTCCCTCCCTTCCGCTTCCGCTCCCCTCGTTCCCGCGCACCATCAAAAAGCAATGCCGATCGGGCTTACGGCGCTGTTAAGCTCATCGGGACCCGTTTGCTGGAGCTCCCTCTTGTCACGCGGCGATAGCCTACACTAGGCATAGGGCCCAGAGGAGCGGTTATTGCTTTTTCCTTCTGAAGACAGTGTCAGTTTCGGTCGACTGATGTGCAGCAATCGTACGGAAACCCTATTGAATGAACCTTCTCCTCTCGGCTTTCTCCTCCCTGTGACTTCTGATGATCCGTGTTTCACTCCACAATGGACCCTGAGCCCACCGTTTGCTGATCACAACCGACTGCATCTCTGGCCGTGTCTAAGCAGGCCCACGGATTACCCCGAACTGAAGGACGGACGGGGTTCGACTGTAGACGATTGCTGGGGATAGAATCTGAACCGAACGATTCAATACTTAGCCGAACTCGCCACTTGGTCACCAGCCACCAAGATGCAGAGGTACATCTGCTGGTGGTGCTTGATGTAGCGAAAGTCATGTACCGGACACACCACCACGGAGTCGCCTTCTGGAAGCGCGGTGTTGCTTCACCCCGAGACGAGAATACTTCCATGAATCATTCTGTCGGATAGATTAATCATGATGACTGGCCTGGACGGCTTTAACACTGCCCCGGACCCGAAGCATCATTTGAACTCATTCTCCGTCGCTTCTCGTTGTTCGCTTCGACTCATGGTGACGGGACGGACGCTCATCATCGCGCGCGCTCCGAAGCCGCTTTCTCAGCGCTTCTCAGCAGCGATGGAAGTCCTCGGAGAGCGAGCGAGGAGCAGCAGGCCTTGACTCACTAGGTACCTGACTCAACAAGCTAGCTACATCGGCCGTCGTATACGTCGCCACTAGGCCCCTTGTATCTCCCCCCGTGTATCCTCGTAATGACCGCGTACCTCCTGCGCATTACCACGCCACATCCCACACCCTGTAGAATCAGTCAGTGAACCAGGACGGGCTGCATTTCCAACTGTTTCAGCAGATAGCCGACCATTGACCACTGAGACCCGGACATTCGCGGCCGTTGGCGCAGCTTTGCATCAGCGGGCCTCGGGGCCATTTCAGCGCCAGTCATGGTGCTTGTGGCTCACTAACTTGTCTGGGCTGGGTGTGTGTAAGTGTGCTGAGGGCATTCGATTCACTTCCATCGCCCGCCCGGGAGAGAGCAAAGCGCCGTCATTCGCTGCTGAGCTGAGATCCTGATCCTGACCCTGATCCCTTTACCAAGCAGCTCGCTCCAGTTCGTCAGTTCACTCCAAGCTGCTAGTCAGCTCACACATCACTGTCGCCGCCACCGCCGACGGGAAGCCAATTCAAAAAGGGACGTCGGAGGCGACTCGTGTTCCCCAAAGAATCCGAACAAGCCACCCAAAAAGTGAAAGAAGAGAAGAACCGGACGCCTGATTGTCCAGGGGTATCTCTCAATTTTTGCCACTGTACCTGATTGACATTGACATCCATTTGACGCTGACGAACCCGTCGTGCCTTCCGATTGAAGAGATAGATTTGGAAGCCCGTGGAGCTACTCCAATCCTCCACTGTGAGTACTTTAAGTCGTCGACGCCTCAGGCAACAACAGATCACAACCTGACACTCACCCTCGCCCAAGGCCCAGGAGGAATCCATCTGTGATAGCCTGTGCTCCTCTGTCCATTCAGCTGGGGCATCCATCCTTGAAGTCGGATAAAAAGTACCACAGGTACAAAACTCGACACCACCAAAGACCAACCACCCACGCGCCATCGCACCTCACGAGTCAAACCACTCGCTCGTCTCTTTCCCCCGTCTTCGGCAGCCTCCAGCTGCCCTCTGCTCAGTAACCACAGGCCAAGACCGCTGTCGGGCGAATCAAGCTCCCGATCACCAGGTCCATAGACCATAGCGGACCAGTCGACGACTCGTCTCGAGGCCTCGCCAGCCCACTCACTCCCACCCTGCTCCCTCTAGAGGGCCAGTCCGCGAGTCGACATCTCTACTCCACTGTTGCGACCAGACCCAGCTCCAACAGACGGGGACCACCTCACTTGCCAAGTACGTACGGTTACAGCCAGTACCGCTCACAGCAGCACCCCTCCAGGGACCACCCTGAGGACTACCCGCAGCCACTGAGAGCTGCTTGACACCTCGGAGCACCACCCAAGGGCCAAGTGGACCGCCTGGACCACCCCCAGCAGCAAACCCTGTCGTCCACTCCAAGCCGTGGACCCCCTCCTGGCGTCTGATCGTCGACTCCTAGTCCCTCGCCCGCTGCCCCCCCGGTATCGACGAATCACCTCCCCTTGGACCAGCCAGTCGTCGCCCGTGACCTCATCTGGCTCGTTGTTCTTCAATACCCCAAGGCCGCTTTCTCGAACGTCTCTTTCTCCCGCATTGTTCTGCTGTTCCCCGTGGACGTGAACAGTCAAGCAAAACCACCACCACCAGCTCAATACGTTTTTTACTCGGGTCGTGTTCAGCAGCGGGCTGCATCACGGAAACCTATTTCATCTTTCACTCTCGCCTCCCTACCCCGGTCTCTCGTTTGATCCAGCACTTGCAAGTCAAGTTTCTGCCTGGTTCTACGGTACCCTGCAATCCTGAGCAAGCACCCACTCACCTTGCTCTGGCGACGAGACACAGAGACACCGCCCCCCCAAAAGCCCAGACCACCCATTACAGGACACCACCGCCCGCGACCGCCTACCACTTATCGCTGGTCCAAACAAACACAGCCAGTCCAACTTACAAACAGCCACCCAGCCCTGCCGTACCCCTTGAGGAGACAGCCTCATTTAGCATCCTCCTGAGCCTCGCCCTTCCGACGACCTTCGGATCGATGCAATAGCAGTCTACTTTCAACGCACGCACATCTCAGCTAAATACCTTCTGGCACCAAGCAATCTTTGGGTGCCCATTTCAGATACAAACCACTTATCAATCATGTCTACACTTCCTCCTGATCCGTACAAGGCTTTGGGTGTTTCCCCCGATGCCCAGCTCCCCGAGATCCGATCTGCGCACCGAAAGCTTATCCTCAAATGCCATCCCGACAAGGTCCAGGACCCGACTCTGAAGGCTCAGAAGCAGGACGAGTTCCAACAAGTCCAACAGGCCTACGAACTCCTCAGTGACGAAAAGGAACGACAGAAATACGATGACCAGGTCCGACTTCACGAGATCCGTGAGCAGCTGCGGGCCAAGGCCGCCATGAACTCATCATCAACTCGCTCTACCCCCACGTACAAGTACGAAATCCGTACCAACGACCGCACCTACAAGACTACCTCGCCCAGCGCCAAGGTCTACTCGTACTCGCGCTCCTATGAAGATACTGATCTTCGCGGGGCCGATATCTTCGAGGGTGTCCGCACCGTGAGAAGGGAGGCGTCATACCAGGGCAAGCCCTCGAGGCGTGAAGAGAGGGAACGAGACCGTACCCGCGAGACCCGCGAGGCCCGGGAACGACAGAAGGAGCGTGATCTCGATCGTGAACTTCGAAAGAAGGCCGAAGACGTTGTCCGGCGTTCCAAGGAGGTTCGACGCGCTGAGAAGAAGCAGAAGGAGAAGGAGAAGGAGAAGGAGCGCAAGCGGGAGTCTGAGGATAAGAAGCGCCACGCGAAACCATATATCGAGACGTACGACGACGAGGAGCCTACTCCCAAGTCTGAGAAGAAGAAGTCGAGCAAGAAGCACGACCGTGATCGCTCTACTCACCGGGAAGAGGTGCCCCCTGCGACGGATTCAGTGCCGCCCCCGCCTATGCCCTCCATACCGACGGAACAATCGTATGAGGACAAGGCGTCGGAGGCTATGAACTATATCAAGGCCTCGCGACAAAAGAACCCATATGCTCGCCATATGCAGCCTCCGGCAGCTCCCACTCCTCCCCCCGTCGGGTCACCCTTTGCTGCTCCGGCCACTCCGGATGATGATGTGCGCCGGTCATCAGCAAAGCCCCGGCGTGGATCTTCAGGCGAGAAGGGCTACAAAAAGAAGCCCTCGAAAGAGGTTCTCGACGACCCCATCGAGGTCGACGTTTCTCCGTCGGGTCGCCCGCACGTGCAAAAGTCGGCCACCAGCACCGGCATCTCGTCAGGCTCCCCTCCTCGACGGACTAGCACTATGCCTAGTGATGGGTATGGTGGCCGCCCGATTCCCAACTTGTCACGAGCTCAGACCTATAGTGGATATCCCGACGTGGATTCCCGTGGTCGAAACCGCTCCAGGATGCACGCTCAAACCATTGAGAGTGAATCCGAGGACGAGTATGAGCGCGAGCAACGTCGAAAAGAGCGCAAGCACCGCAGCAAGAAGCATCGGTCCCCTGAACCCCGTGGAGAGCATGTGATGCAATATCGAGTTGACGGTGGCCGCACGACACTGCACAACTCGTTCTCGCGCTCTGCTGAGCCTCAGGTGGACGCCTATAGCGGGTATTACTCTCACCATGGGGATCGTCCTTCAATGTCCCACAATGACAGCTATTCGGCTGGCTACGTTCAATATGGCAAGTACAAGACGTCAAAGTCTTATGACATTGACGACGTGCAGTACAGCTCGTACCCAACCTACCGCGAGGAGTATGCTTACCCAGCGGCGGCGTAAGCACCATTTGTTTTCAACTACCTACATTTCACGGCGTCTGAACGCATGTATTCCATCATACCGGCTTTTATTACGATTCTACCTATCGGCATTCGCATTCTTTGTTCTCTTCCTGGTTTCATACACTTACGAAACGACATGTGTCTTAACGAAATACGAAATTTACTCGCGGGTTGCACACCGGCACCCGGAAACGTGGGATGATATAAGGCGTGACGGGCTGCGTTGGTCATCTACTATGATGATTTCTTTGGCTTTTACGGTTTTGCTTTTTTTGAGATTACGCTCCCGGCATCTGGATAAAGGACTGGATCACGGTACAAAGACCTGCTCGCGTGTTTGGAGACATTCATGAATATCAACATACACTATCAACAGGTTGCCGGTTTGAAACCGCGCCCATGGGAACAGTTGGTGCATCTGGAGCCGCTCGCTTTACGCACAAGGAGCGCAGATATACAGGCGGCATTTACGCAAGGGGACGGGATCGTGGGAGGTTCCCAGTCTGAGATTTTCCTTGCTCTTTTTTTTCTTTCTTTTTTTCGACATTTGGCGGCGTTGGGGATACCACACTCGCTTGGATGAGATTCTGATTACTGAGTTTGAGGGAGATGGAGTCTCGACGAGCAGATAGAATGAGGCAGGCTTGCAACAGCCTGGCCTGGTTATCAATGATGTCAAACCCGCTATCAAAGTCTGTCGCCTTTGTGACGTGTTGTCATTATATATAGAATAGAGCTACGGAGAGTGTGTTGCTCCGTAAATAGATTGTAAATACATGTTGTATACCAATATTGCTGTCCTTGTATCTCATGACTGCCGTTTACTATGACGCGATAAACACGGGGATAGCTGCTCTTGAGGCTGAAGCATATGGAGGAGGGTTTGAGCTACTGGGCGAGAGTAAACTCACGTTGCCAGTTGGAGATAAGCTTAAACACACGTCCTTTCTTGATCCAAAACCGGCCACATCCTCTAGACCCAATCTATGCCCAGCCTCGTCTGTTTTGCAATTGCATTTGTGAGAGTGGCTTGCGACGCCACCGCAAGGCATCCTGATGCTCAAAGAGGGCCATACAGACGAATGGCTGCTCGCACCTCCTACTGTCTTGACATCCAATAGAAACTGTTTTTGGACTTGGACTTGTGCTTTGGGACTAACTGCGAGCTCCAAAGCTGAACAGGACAGCCCGTCTGACCATGGAAATGCCTTGGTTGCTTGCTTGCGTGGTCAAGTCCTACGCGAGCTGGGATGGCGTCGCATGAGGCGTCTAGACCGAACGCCATCTTCTCACGCAACCAATACCGCCGCCCTCATCGTCCTCTATGCGAAAAACTGTTGCGCCAAGGCAACCTCTTGAGGCGGCTCCTTGCAGCGTGAGCTGTCTCGGCAGCTGCTTTGCTGAAAATTACCCGCCTCATTCTTCCACAAACTTTCACTTCACATCTATGGGCCAGCAATCTGCTGTGCTGCCGTTATGCCGCGACAAGAGTACGGACTGGTGCCCCTCGGCTCTGAGAATCCTCCGTCTGTGAGGGGGCTGCCGCGTCCTGACGATCCAGTCACGAGGCAGGGAGAGGTGCCGTTTGACTACGATACTGCTTACACTGGTCGAGGCTGGCAAAGAGAGCAACAGCATGCATACAACACCGAATTCGATACTACAAACCCTGCCGATCGAAAATACACAAGCCACGAACATGTGTCGGCTGCTCATGACTACTTTGGTCCGTCAAGTAGCAACACCCTGAGGAGGAACGCCAGGGAGCACGCCGAGGCGACCCGCAAGTCACAGCTCTCCAAGAGGAGATCGATGATATGGCATTTGGTCGTTGACCTGTTCTTGGCCGTCCCAGCCTTGGCATTTCTACTCTATGCAGGTGCCGTCAGTCACTACGAAGGCCGGCCACTGAGAGAGAGCGGCTGGCGCACCGTCTCAACTCTGTACGACCTCGCCAAGTACGGACCTACCGTCTTTCCCATCGTGTTTGCTGCCATCGCGACAAACCTCTTGACCGCCATCGCGGCGTGGAAGCTCGAGCGCGGCATCTCTGTCCTCAGCCTTGAGTACCTCCTCCGCAGCCGTACCACCTTTAGCGCCGTCACCTCGCCATTGGTCCTCAAATCGGTCAACCTGATTACTCCCGCCATCATCGTCTTCTGGGCCCTTTCGCCGTTGGGCGGTCAGGCTGCACTGCGGGTGCTGGACACGGTGCCCAACGCGCACAAGCAGCCGTGGAACTGCAGCTATCTTGAGGTGCGTCCTAAGCTGCCTCTCGTCTACGGGGCTGACGGGTCGGTTGCCAACTCCACCGTCATTGCCACATTTGCTGCCGCGCTTGCGACCCCGCCTGAGAGCAAGGAGGGCAAGTTGGACATATGGGGTAATGTCAAGATACCAATGATCGAGCCGTATCTTGGCGTCGACGTCGATAAGTGGTACACGCCGGAAGACTCCTTTGACGTGTACTCGTCGTTGGTTGGGCTGCCAGTCAAGCCCCTGGAGCCCTTCTACCCATCCTTTAATTACACATTCAGAGTCAACACGTCGTACATGACCACCAGCTGCACGGCAAACAACCGCTCTGTGGATCTGGACGGCTGGTGGGATTATGTCGACCAGCACCGCGACTTTTCCAACGGAAAGGGGCTCATCATCGAGACGTCGAACCCCGACAAGTCAGGCACCAAGCCGAGACTGTTTCAGGTAACGTCGTACCAGCTGGGGAAGCTCACAAACGTCTTTTGCGAGCTGGCCACGACTTTTGTCGAGGTTGAGATTGAGTGTCACCACTCGCAGTGCGGTGCAGTGCGCATCAGGTACACCCCCGGCGCCAAGCCCAGCAACTTGACTTTTGTCGATGATCTGCAGGGCGCGTCGAGAAAGGGGAAGAGGATGGATCATGCTTTTCTGCAAATGTTTGTCAATATGACGGAGCCGAGACGCAACGGGAGCTTCTACCTGCCGTCTCCCATGGAGCTATACCTGTTCAGCGCCGACGAGCCGTACGCCGTGACGCCGACGTGGGACAACGCTTGGAATTCAGGATCAAGAAAGGATTGGGAGAGGGGGAGCAAGGTGTTTCCGAAACGCTTCACGCAGCTCCTCAACACTTTTTGGGTCGCCTCCCTGACGCCCCTCGGCGCGGCGCAGTTCAACAAGTTTGCCGCCCCAGGTGCAAAGCACGAAGCCGCGCCTGCGGGACTGACGGCAGCGGGCTACAAGACGAGCAATGAGCGGGTTCTCGCCGTCAACAAAGTGTGGCTGGCCATGCTGTACGTTGCCTCGTTGACCATGTTTCTGTCTGCCCTTGCTGCTGCGGCCTTGGGTGTCAAGAGACGAGGACCTGACATCTTGGATTACGCAACAACTTTTATACGAGATAACCCGTATTCGAGCGTATCTACAGGAGAGAACTCGATGGAGGACGGGGCAGATCGAACACATAGGCTCAGAAATGTACGGTTATGCATAGGCGATGTCAAGCCAGACGCGGAGGAGGGATACGTAGCGCTAGCGACGGTGGACAAGGCCGTTCCGTTGGGGAGGCAGGGAAGTGACAGACGTTACATGTGATTATGAGTTAATTTATTTTTACTTCTTTTGAAACGCGGCACGGGAACTGACGTGGTTGATCTAATGTGATGAGCGTGACGGAAGTTGACATGTATGATGAGTCTGGCGGGGCTGGGCATGTTTGCTTGTAGCGTCGTGACGAAGCGTGACGGGAACGTACAGAAAGGCGGTCTGTGGTGATTAATCTTAGCGAGAATACGAAGAGACGGAATGACGAGAGAGTTGAAGAGGGAGAGATGGAGGAAGAGTGAGAAGGAAGGAAGAAACGTCCACAAAAGAGCCCAAGTCCGCCCCTCCAATTCCATCCTTCATCAACCATCACACACTCTTATATATACCCTTCCACATACACACTCTGGGACCACATTTTCGAGTTTCGACTCAGAATCGCAGTATCATCAGACTGCCCGCTGACTTGGCTTGTTGTCTCCCCGTGTCATGTCACCTGCACTCTCGAGGCCCAATCCCATGTTTGGCTGCGGACTTTCGACGACCACAAACACCGTCGCAGCCTGTCTACCTTGCCCCTTCTTCCACCATTCCCTAACACCGGGTGTTGCAGAGTCACCATTACTCATAGATGCCTCAACACATGCGGCCAACATGCCGTAATCGCACCACATTAGGTGCCTGGGTGTTCCAGGCTCAATGGGCGGGCATGTCGACAGCCTTGTGAGACTGCGCCTCGTGGTGTTACGAAGCTCATTCAGAACTGTTTTGATATTTGAAGAAGGCCTACATCGACTTTGGGATACCCACACGGCCAACAACGATCACCACCGAACCCTGGGTCATGGCTGGAGCATCAGCATTCCTGCCCGGGCCGGAGGTACAGAGCGCTTCTTCTGTACCTCGTCACAGTCTTCAACCATCCTTCAAGATGGAAGAGACTCATCAAGAACAACAACTCCGGGTGCGCCGTTGACGACAAGAACCATGAGGGTCGGGTCACATCTAGGACGACCAATACAGCCAACCCATTCGCAATTCAGGACTTTGGGTGCATGTTCTGTGCTTGATGCGAAATGGTTTGATTGCTCCCCTTTGTGGCGAGCATGGTATCTTTTGCGGTTTCCTTCCAGGGGACATGATGGAGTTGAGACTGTTCTCCTTGCGCAACCTTCTCCTTCAAAGAGTTGTGGATCGACTCTCACTGACGATGGCGATCGATCATTACCTCCTATTCTTTGGGCTTGCTACAAACATGGCTTTGGAGCTATTGTCTTGAGGTATGTTCCTTTGCCTTGCCGGATGACTTTGCCAATGCTGACTGTGCTCAGGCGAGACTCTCTCTGATGATGGTGAACACTACTCCCTTTTCTTTTGGACATACCACGTACCCATAATCCGAGCTGTTGTCTCGAGGTATGTGCCTTAACCCCACCGAATGACTGTAAGTGCTGACCTTGTGCTTAGCCTTGCCCTCAACAAACTGACAGCACTCCCTTCGATTACCGTTGGCTTGTCTGCCATGGGTTAGCGATCTTGTTGAGTGTCTGCCCGGGCTGTTGTCTGGGGTCAAGACCCGTGAGGACTGACGAAGTTCGAGACCACTGGCCACCTGTGAGAGACAAAAGGCCAGCCAACTGAGGAACCAACACCCACTTTGCCGATCCAGCTGTTACAGACTCAGGACGACTTACACCAGCGTTTACGAACACGACGGCCACGGATACGGGATCGATCCTGTTTTACCCTTCCGCAAACCGAGGCGGAGTGTACCGAGATGCGCATACTCATTGACAATGACGATTTCAAGAAGTACGGAAGGGATAAGTGACACGGCTGTATGCTACCACCGTGTTTCCGCTGGTCACTTCATCATCTATATATACTCAACCAACACATCGAATCCCCGAGCGACTACCGGAGCAATACCCGGAGTTTTTCGGCATGTCGAGAGTGGGATGCACGGCATCTCACGAGGAGGCCATTTCTTTGTGATCGAAGTCACAGGGTGGCCGGCCGATGGGATCTTCTTTTGACTGTGCCGACTCTTCACAACCCGTGTAGGAGTGCGACCAAGTATTCGAACTCGAATCGTCGCATAGCATACACTGACCTGTCACGGGGCGTGGACGCCCAGCAAGACTACGGCGTCGCCACTATCATATCGAGCTGGATTCCTCGACATCTCAAGCGAAGGCATTGCCAGGGAACGTCGTTTTTGTCAACGCCGGGACTTGTTCTTTTCACGCGGTCGATTTCTTGGACCATATCACTTCCTAGCCCTCCATCCCTTCCCAATCGACATGGAAAGTTGTCCAGCCATCTCTGGGTATTTGGCTCGCTCGCAACCGCCAAGCATGACTTCAGCCAGATGAAGTCCATCTCATCCGCGCAAAACACCTCGAAACGTCTATGTGTCCCCTGAGCCCCAGGGCCTTCGGAATGGAAGAGGAGATCAGGATCAGCCTCTTGGACCGTCTTCGAACCTGGCGTGAGAGACAACATCGCACCAACCCTCAGTTCTTCTTGGAGGTTGAGCAAGTTGACGAGGCCGACCATGGAGACGGCCCCGTTGAACGCTCTCTCTTGTCCGCCTCGTTGCTGACGACAGATGCAAATGTTGCTACCAATGGAGAGAAGCGCGGCGGCGTCTCGTCCTTCAGGTGTGACGAAGGGTGAATTCAAGCAGCTAAAACTGCAAGAGGCACAAGAGCACGCCTCACACAACCTTCAACATCCAGCTTATGCTCTGTCTGTTTTTTGGCCAGCAGCTACTACCAGCAGGATTCTTCATACTAATGCCTCTGTCCTGGTCAAACATGCAAACTGCACAACACAGTCTGACGACAAGACTGTGAACACTGCAGGAAAGACCTTCCATCGTCGGATGATGACGAAAGGCAAATGGCATTGCCTCTTCGTGCACGCAGACGCCCAAGCCATAGCATTGGCAGAGTCAACAGGTGCCGAGAAGCTGTTGCTGAGACTACACAGCTTGGCCCTCATATGTGCCCTTCTGCTTTCGCCAAATGACCACCTGCACAATGTGCCATCTCACATCACAACACCCAATCCACTCACGGGCGAGTACCACCAACCGGATGTTGCCCTTGAAACCTCGTTGGAGTCATGGATGAAGGCCATGGCTGCCCTTTCCCATCACATTACCGCATTTACCATGTGTTCCGAGGTGCAATGTCCAAATCATGGCATCCCATGTCGCATACCAGTTAGCGGCTATCGCTCTCCAAATCCTGGCGTCCCATGTCGCGTACCAGATAGCGGCCATCGTTCCCAGCTAATCGGGCTGTTTTGGTAGCCCGATAGGATCCCTAACATCATCATGGAGGAAATTGAAGTCTCTGCCTGCATCTCTTCAGAATTTTCCCAATACCTGTTGGGGGGACATTGGCGCTAGCTTCGACCATCCCACGACCCTTCTGAACCCATCACCCGTTTTCTGGCCGTTCGGCCAACTTCAGCTGTTCTCTCAGAGGGCCCACAACTCTGAGTATCAGAAGTCCCGGCCTTGCAGAAGAGATGGCACTGTCTGTGTCCCTGAGCCCATCATCATCAATGGTTCCCCTCTAGCCGCACAACACAGTCCTCGTTTTCAGGAGAGGACGCAGCTATGGCCCATGGTCACTGTGGCCAACGCCTCAGAAGAGACCCGGGAAAGACTGTCGAACGTTCTCACACACCCCGCAACCCATCCTATCGCCTCTCATTACAACCTCGGCAAGGATCAACGAGCAGCCGACATGTTCGAAGACGATTTGAAAATCAATCTTAAAGAGCCTGACGACTCCGGAGATTGTGCCACTGCCTACCTTTGGCGGAGCAACACCCACCACTCGGTGAGGCTTCAAACCATGCATGGCTGTCCAATCTGAAATGCGACAACGTGCCACCGGTTTCTATCGCCTATCAACATTGCCAGCGTTCGTACTATCAAGTACATTGCTGTGTATTTGATTCTCATCTCCATGCAGATCATCTCGACTACCAGACAGCCACACTCCAGCGGTACTACACCCTTTTCTCTGGATCTGTCGATTTTGCCAAGGACCACCCCATGCCATCTGACTTGGTCGTCGAGAAGCGGATGCTGATCAATGATTCCCTGCAACCCGGGCTCTCGTAGTCTCTAAGAGGCCAGTTAGGTCTTTTCCCGGCGCCCGCGATAGCTCCTAGCTCAACGGGGACGGCCGGCTCCCTATGCCTATGTGCTAAAGGCGTGGCGCTTCCACTGTGCGGCAGCTGCACCACGATCCCTACCTCTGATCTTGAGATCATCTTTAATCTCAGCTTCTGTAGACTTTCTACCTCAAGCTCCGACACTCCTTCTTTCAACTGTTCTGCCAAACACTCCTGGCCTTTTCCAGTACTCGGCCAGCCATCGCTGAGACAAAAAGCACACCCGTGTTCTCTTTACCAAGACTGGCAACTGCAAAGGCCTCCTCCCAACAGCTGGTCGTTGGACGTGCTGCGCAGGACGTTGTCTCAAATGCAATTGCATCTTCGCGACTCTCCCTTCAAAGGAGCACAATAACCAGACCGGAAATAGAGTCGGTCGAACAGCCACATATGGCAAGGTCCTCTTTCTCAAAGACATTAGACATCAGCTAATGTCACCTGTACCGGCCAGAGCCTGTACCGACTTTTGGACAAGATTGTGGTTCTGTTGGCTCAACAACAACACAGTCAACTGTCGGGCCTCCTCACCTATCACGTCGCGGAGAGCTCTTGCTATGATGCAAGCCACGAAAGACACGTCCATACGGGGATCGAGCACTTGGTACAACCTTGATCCACCCACGGCAGTCTGCTTGGCTGTGACATATGATCACTTCAATCAATCTTTATCTTCACCCTCAAGCACTCTTGCCGCCGTCGTTCAACAAGGGGCCTTTCAAGGCCTGGGACTACTCAGCAGGCGCAAACGAACGACACCACTGCTAACGCACTGTCGCGTGGTGACAAGTAACGCCTCTAGTGTCAAAGTGAACGATGAATGTTCTGATCGATGCGTTCCCAAGGGAACAACTGCCATCTCCGTGGCGATAGCTAAAGGGGCCTAGGAGTGTCAGGCCATGGTCCAGTAGGCGGCCGGTGAGCGAGTCACCATGCAGTTCCTGGCATTCTTACAATCCCCATCTTCAATCTTCATTAGGCGTCGATACGACAGACCCCCCAGCATCAATCGCAACCCACTACCGGAACCTTTCATCCTACCAGAGCCGATCCAGTACTTGAAGCACCACAGTCAGACCGGCTTGCTCGCTCCCGACTACCCTGTCCCTCGCTCTCTCCTTTCTTTGCCGATAGGGGAAACGGATTCTGTCTTTACGTGGACACGCCCTGAATTTACTGCCTTCAGGTCCTCCACTAGATAGCCTGGAAAGCAGGTGTTGCCTACATGGCGACGAGCAAGCCCAGGGGCCAGCATTTCATTCGCTTCTGAGAGCAGATCCCAGTGCCCTGCGGCTTTTCTTATTACCCAGCTTGTACCTACCAACGTCCGAGATCGGATCAACCGTTCATGCGGCTTGCATCTTCATGTCGGAAGTGGCCCTCATCATTTGCACATGACGGCTACGGAGGAGGATCTGCGCAGATCAACCAGTGTCGCATCAGGATGGAGTCCACGATCGAGCAAAACTGGGGTCAGATGGAGAACTGGCATCTAGGGGAGGCGCCTGAGCAGGGACATCAAGCTCAGGGCTGCGTGCGCGCGGATCAGGCAACAGCCGAGTTGGAACTCACTTGGTGGCCTCAAAACGACATGGACCGTCTTGATGACCGGAACGATACGAGGAGATCTCATCACAATATACAACAACTTCTTCGACGAGCAGGTGGCCGGCGTCACAGGTGAGAGCGACAGAAGCAGATCGAATGTGTTGTTCAATCACCACAACCGTTGATTCACCATATTGAAAGCGGAGTATGAATCCTCAATGGAGAATAGCAACCTAGATACAAATGTAATATCAATCCTCACTGCAAATTGTTCCAACGTTTTGGTGATGCAGCTTCCTCATATCTGCACTGTCAGCTCTGATCTATCACCACTTCTAACCTTTACTTTGACCATAATTTCTTACACAAACATGTCAAACATCGTCACACAAACTACCTACGCACCCTTATCCATCAGATATGCCTCGTACATGTAGCGATTGACGGTCACTGATGGCATGGAATCGTAGACTGCCGATAATTGATCAGTCATCGACGCTGCTGAAATATGGAACAACTCACAACAAGTGAACTCATCCTCCATACCGCCCAGAATAGGGTTCAATGCGCCTCTACTCAACTTGGGCTCTCCACCGGTCAAGATCATGAACCGGCACCGCCTCAAGTACAGCCAGAACCTGCGACACGGCAGATTCATGTACTCCTCCAAGAGCAAGGTGCGGTTCCGTCTTCTGATGGCTTCGTCGACCCCATGGCTCCAGGCATCAATCTTGATGCGCAGCTTGAGCATGAGACCGGACTGGTGCATGTCGTAGAAGAAGGTCGCCCACGACCCGCCTATAGCTATGTCAGTGTCGATCCCTGGAAGACTGGTGAGAAAATGCGTTACCCAGTTTTTCGTACGGCTTCATTTCTTCTGGAAGGGGACCCTTTTCGAATTCTGGCTGCTGTCTCATATGCTCAATCCCTCGTAAGAACTCGATATTCCAAAGTCGCTCACCCTCCATATCCCGTACCCGTGGAGTCGGCTTCGGCACGTACACAAGCTTCTTATCCCACCCCCTCGCCTTCATGAAAGCCTCCAAGTTCTTCAGGTACTCGAGATGAACATGTTCGTACTCTCCCATAACAATCTTGCCGGTGGTGCAGGGTTCAGTTAGCCACCAGTCCAGAGTCTCGAGAAAGGCGTCCTGCGATCCAAACACGATGCTGGAGCATACGTAGCAGTTGTCTAGAAAGATGCCATTGATCTTTCGAACGTGTGAAGTCTCGAGTGGGAAGAATTTGAAGCAGAAGCGGTCGTCCTTTCTAAGCCCCTTGCTGCGGCCCGGCTTGAGCGTCAGGACCCCGTCGATAATCTCGCTGTAGTTGTTTGTCGCCTTTTTGACGGGTAGATCGTGCAGCATGGACTTGACGCCGGCTCCGAACACGTCGTCGAAGCACAACTTTCGCATGCCATCACGTGTTTCCCTTACACCTTGTATGTTGTCCTCCTCTGGCACTGGGAGCGTATACGACCGCAGTACCAACATCAGGCGTGGAGAGATGGGTGCAAACTCATGGAAGCCGGCGTGGAAGGAACCCGTCCGCTTCCCCGAGTCTTCATCCTCGACAAAGGTGTTGGGGCCCTCAAAGACGTTGTAGCTGTTGTCGGAGAGGATGAACTCCTCATCCGGGTTGGAGGGGGTGCAGATGGCCATGTAGCTGAACTGGACGTGTGCCATGAACCACTCTGCATCAAGAGGAAACATGCGTTCATTGATGTCATGAATCCATCTCATCTCCACATCCATCTCGAGGTCCATGATGGTCTCGAGATTGTGGAACCAGACGTCCAGGGGACTCTCGAACTCGTGCTTCTCCATGTAGTCTAGAAGCAGCTCCTTGTCGTTGGAGTTGTAGCTCTCCGGGTCCCCGTGGTAGAACCGTCTATGGAAGGCTGAGCCGCGGTACTTGAGCAGGAAGAGGAACTTGCGCAAAAGATTCCGCTCAGTCCGTGACAGCCATATATCTGGCTGCCCCTTTCCATAGGCCGTATTGATCCTGCGAAAGATCCTGCTGGCCTCGAGCTCCATCTTCCCAAACATCTCCTCAATGCGACGATGCTTCTTTTCCGGCGACGTCTTCATGTCCTCGTACATGTCCAGCTGCCCGAACACGCGGGCCACTGGCGTCTCCTTCAGTGTGTACGGCTCGGACGCCAGGCAGAGGCTGTTGACGACGGGATCGCCCGGATACTTGTATTTCTCATGCTTGTGTTTCTTGCATTTCTTGGAAGGGCCTTTGGCTTGTGGGCAAACGAATGGGTGAGAGTAGTTCTTGAGGAGGAACTGGGGGATGAAATGCTGGTATTCCTTTCCAACAGACGACATTCTGTAGATGGGAACAATTCAAGTATACAGATGATGAAAGGTCTGAGTGCTGAAGCTCATAGAAACATTTCGAAGAGCACAATGTTCATATTTCACCACCTTGGACGCATCTGCAGCAGAAAGTGATCGATCAGGCTCGGGAGGCCGGCCACCAGTCGCGTCGAGCCAGCTCATGAGACCATATGCAATTGGTGTCTGGATGTGCCAATCACGACGTGTTTTGGTTGAAGCTGCAGTTATCCTCTTGGCAATGGCCCCCAAATCTTTCGTTGCCGGCCTCTCTGCGATGGATAATAAATGTCGTGGTCTGTCGCACCAACTGACCCTTTTCTTCTTCTTCTTCAAACAATAATCACATCTTCTTACACATACACTCCCTTATTTTCTTTGTATTTTCTTTTTGTATTATTCTTCACTTCTTATCCTCTACTTCTTCCTCACTCTTTACTTAAATAATCGAGGGCCTGATCCCGCTCTGCGAGGGGGATCAGGCCCACCCACCACCTCTCACCCCTAGCACCACCGGAGGCAGCTTCGGCCTTCGACATCATCATCGCGGATCTCATTCGTGCATGACGATGATAGGGTGGGAGGTGGGAGCAACACGAATGAGCTTGCGATGAGTTCGAAGGCTGGAGCTGTCTCCGGTGGTGTTAGCAACTTATAACCATAACAACCATAAAGCATACACCACCGAAACCCCTCGCTCTGCCGCTGGCGGCAAGAGTTTGGGGCGTTATTTGAGAGTTTGCACTTCCAGAGCCACCGTAAGTCTCCAAATAAACTTGGTCAGCGTTTGTCTCACAGTCTTTGATACAGGCCGTCAAGAGTCGAGCTGCTTCAGGGCATTTGTCAACTGTGGTGTTCTGGCCCATGTTCTTGAACTTGTACACGGTTGTTGCATACTATAGTCAGCGACAGATGCCTTGTACAAGTTGAGGGACATGGGCCACAACACGAGTGGACAAATGCCCTGCGGTACATGATCAACCAGCCGTGAGCGAAGATGAGCAACCATGGATTGTTCGACGCTGGTTCCCTGCGTCTCTGGTATATCGAATTCTTCCAGTCTTTGAAGTTATATCTGACTCTTGAATATAGCCAGATTGACGGACCCGGATAGCGTCAATAAAAGGTGTCCTGTTGTGATTCCCCAACCCGCGGATAGCAACATCAATTGAATCAACAAAGCTACAAACTCACAATTCAACAAACACTACAAAACCCGACGAGTTCTCTCGTCCTCAACGCAAGCCTAGGATGGAAGACCTCGAAGCGGACTACGAGTCTTTCCTCTACGAACTCGGCCTATTCATGGCAGACAGCCAACCCTTATACACAAGCAGCCACGTGAATGACGCAGACCCTGCCGACACACAGCTGGGAAATCATTTTCCTGATGAAACAGACTGGTTGAACACCTCTACTCCTGATCCACTCTTGTTCAACCTTGACACTCTGATGCCCAACACAAACACTGACATCGACTATGCACTACACCCGAACTGGTGGAATCTAGACGCAATGCTCACACTAACCGAGAGTTCACCAAGTGCTACACTAAACTCTTCGAGCGTCTCCGTACAGTCGCCCGACTTCTCTCCAGCGTACAGCACTTCGCCGCTTTCTACCAACTACAGTCCGCGGGAGCAACTGCTCCCGCCAACCCCAACCCTTGGTCCGACACCAAAACCTGCTCATGATTCTTCCTCCAAGAAGAAGCTTCAGCAGAGACGTCGGTCCAAGGCAGAACGCGGCAACCGCCCTTGTGATAAAAAGTAGGACTCCGGAGCGTCCTGGGGGCCTTGCTAACAACCCACACAGGAGGGAGCAACGGAAGTTCCACAAGAAAGTTGAGTGTGAGCTCTGTCTCAAACTTGTTCAGGACCCCCGAGATTTGGAGAGGCATTACAAGGCGAAGCATCCAAAAGAGGCGGCCGACAAGGGGATCGACATGAGCAAGATTCCATGCGAGTATTGTGAAGAGAAGTTTGCCAGAAAGGATCATTTGAAGCGACATAAGAAGAACCAGCATAGGATTGAATAGTCGCCAGGGACGTTAGGCTCCCGTTCTACCTTTACCTTTGGATTTGTTTCTTTCCTTTGTATCTAGGTAACAAATTGTGTTTTACAACGATGCCTGTGAGACTCGATTGTGGTTGAGAGCAAACATGCCGCTGGAGAAGGTCGGTAACAGAGAGAAAAGGAATGGGGATAAAGCAGCCAGAGATTAAAGCAAGCAAGATCTCTCTTGCAGCAAAAGGGGCGGGGAAGAGACCATGATCACACGGCGAGCATACACTCAAGTCTCTTCCAGGAGGCACGAGGTGCAAAAAGAAACTCCGGTACAGGGAATCGAACCCTGGGCTCCGCGGTACTTATCCCTCAGGTTTTGAGAGCGCGAAATGTTAGCCACTACACCATACCGGATGTTGCTTGTTGTTGGTTTGCGGGCGCTGATTCTATGCTATGATCGCAGGGGGTGAGCTTTTCCGGTAGGTCAAGGACGAACCACTGCGTGCCGACCTATTGTTTACATTGTCAATCCTCCGGACCACATTTTTTCATACATGTTACTTGGGCTTTTTATTCTTTTTATTACTGACAATTCTTTTATTCTGGCGTTTGACATGCCATTGTTGTTAGTGACAGTACCCAAGTTACCCGGCAACGCAAGGTGCGTAACAAGTCACTCCTCTCTTCTGCTTCACACATCGGAACTCTGCAGTAGCTCACGTCTACGGGAACTATTGTGCCTAGATTTTTGGAAATCCGTTTGGTTCTACCCCTTACCCTCTGTTTGCACTTGAGCCCTAATTTCGCACACTTTGGATGTAACTATTGAGGGGAAGTGAGCTCCGATCTAACAACGCGAATCACCTCCTCATCCTGACCACGGATCACAATCTCACGCACTATTTCTCGAGAACTAGAGCCTGGATATCGCTCACCCTGTTTTATTTGTTAGAGGTATACGCCGTTCTCTGTTCCTGCTCGTTTCTCTCACTCACCAGACTCCAGGCTCCAGATAGGCAGCTCAGGGTTCACCATTGAGCCTCAGTCACTCGCCCACGCACCCATATCGGCCATGTCCTCAAACCAAGAGAGCGAGATCCCGCCTGAAGGTTACTTGGTGACCGACAGCCCGAACCTTGCAGAGATCGGAACCCTCTGTTGCCCCTACGTCGGCTGCGACGGCTTCGTGTTTCGCTCCGCCGAAGAATGCTAGAAGCATCAGAAGAGATGGCACGAAGGCCTGTATGCCTGCGGTCAGTGCGGGGCCGTCTTTGCATCCGCTCCTCCCCTCGAGAGACATGGTCGTGACAGTGGACATGTGATCGAGTGGTTCTGTAATGACAAGGAGTGCGAGATGGCCGGGAAACCTTTCGAGACCTACAGGATCTACCTTGAGCATTTTCGTCTGTCGCCAGCTCATCAGAACGAGGCTGAGGCTGAGGACATACTTGATGCTCTTGGAACTGCCGATGCTGTCTCCCCAGGTCAAGACCAACAGGACGACAACTCGCTCATCACCTCCGACATCTTTGTCTGCGGAGAGCCCTGCTGTCACCGGTATGGCTTCAACTTCCGATGCAAATCTGAATACACTCGACACGCGGAAGCTCCCTCCCATATCTCAGCCGCCAACATCAGCAAGACGCTTCTCGAAAGCATGCAACCCGGTCCAGCCCTTGCCGCCGAACAAGAAGCCATCCAAAGCCGGAGATGCAACGCCCCGGGTTGCACTTCGTTTGGAGACACTTTTTCATCCGCGAAAAGCTTCTTTAGTCACGTTGGTAAGCTGGAGCACCGTAAAGCTTGGGCGCCGACTTCTAGAACTCTCCTCGACACAGAGGAAGAAAGCCTTGCACTTCCAGGCATGTCTATCGACGCCGGAGGCACAAGTGGAACATGCATGAATGAGAGATGCCCAAAGTTCGGTGCTACTTTCAATACACCCGGCAAGATGAAGCGACACGCTCACTCCTTCGCGCATGCCACGACCGAGGAAGATCTAGAATCCATGGACGAGGCCCTGGAGGTGACATGGGTGAGCTCTGAATTCGAGGGCATGCAAGTCGCCGAGGGTATGGCACTGTGGAAATGCGTCAAGAGGGGCTGCAGGAGATTCGACAAGACCACGACTCCAATCAACAACGCCAAGAATCACTCCAGCTCGGTCTCGCATACTACGGCCGACCAAGATGTGCCCATGTCACCCGAAACCCCCATGACTCCATTCGCAACGCCCAAGAGTACACCAACCACTGCCCTGCTAACTCCCATGAACATCGACACCCCGGTTCCTACCACCCCCTTGAGCCCTTCTGCCGGCCGAGGACCAAGCGCAGCCATGGCTTTGGTAACTCCCACAAAGACTCCCACTTCGCTCCGATCGCCACCCTCCCGAGCCATGATCAAGCTCCGCAGAAGCCCGAACACCTCATCTCAGGTCAAGAGACGTCAAGACGAGCTTGAGCGACGAAACCGCGAGCTGGAGGATCGGGTCAAGCGGCTCGAGGAGCAGCTTGCCAGAGTTCTCGGCGACGGGGTCACCCAGGAGACGGCAGATGGAAACGGACCAGAGGTGGAAAAGACGTCTGTTGATTATCTGTACAAATTTTCACGTTCTGCTTTTCGACCTGTCTAAGGAGGGATGGACGATCCCGGGGAGAGAGATCTGGACGATTGTGCACTAGAGATGGCAGAATGTGTGAGTTGACGGAAACTGCGTGTTTAAAGTTGGAACAATCAGAGGATGGACACATTTGCTTTTTATGATAGCTGTCTAGGTGCCAGATAGATGACTGAGAATTGTAACTATATATTTGTGTAGAATGTGGTGGTCCAGAGTTCAATGAAACGATTCATAACCAAGATTCTAATGCTGTGGTGCTAAACGGGGAGTGTCTTGCATGA
The DNA here is from genome assembly GCA_027886205.1 of Fusarium piperis. Taxonomy (NCBI): domain Eukaryota; kingdom Fungi; phylum Ascomycota; class Sordariomycetes; order Hypocreales; family Nectriaceae; genus Fusarium; species Fusarium piperis. The sequence goes on from RZGM01000033.1 coordinate 317,589, forward strand.
AAGGCCATGCATTCAATATTACCAACACTAGACTTGATGCCGGGCAATGAATTGAAGAGACCATTTCCTCATCATCTACCAACCTCGACAACCCTTTTCCCTCGAGCCACATGACCCGCCGTTCCTGCATGTCCCCGAGACTCGCATCAAGATTGAGCGGGGGTGATATGCTGGATTCCTCCACGTGGGTGCATGAAGCTGTTTAAACGCTCGTGCAAACGCATACTTATACTTGCCCCTTTCGTCCCGCCAGTGTCAACTTCATCCAGATACCGACAAGGACAGTTCAACACTGCACGCGATGCCCTCACGACTCAGAGAACCGTTTGTCAAATGCAATTCAACATGAAATCCGTTTCCTCCAATTCGAAATAGCTGCATCATTTTTCGGATATTTAAACCGGCGCATAAACTAAAGTGTCAAGACTAAAAATGGGGGTGACAGCAAACACCGTTTCCCAAGAGAGAGGCTCTCTTGGGGCATTGGATCCGAAAGAGAACCAGAGAGGTATTTCCTTTCGTTTGGCGTAGCAATTATTCTCCATCATCCCCCTCTTGTTGAGAGTAAACAGCATCCCCAAACGCCCAGCGTATAATACACCAAGAAGGGATGAATGGCATCAATGAATATACCCTCACGTATACTTTCTCCGACTTGGACTCTTCGCGATCCCTTCTTCCTTCTCTCTTCACCCTTCCTGAACTCGAGATCCCACAAATCTTCTCGAGCACACTCCTTCACCTTCTCGGTACAGCACTCCTTCGACTATCAGAACCCTACAAACCCATCAACCCGATTCACCATGGCTGGTTGGCTCGGAATCCCCACCCTTGGAAAGATGTCGGTCGACGCCGCTGGGCGTCTTTGGCGCCGCCTGAAGAACAAGGAGAAGCCCAAGGACAAGCCCGAGGTGCCACGCTTCGAGGTGGATGTTCACACCTTCTACACTGACAGCGCCGACTCTATCGGGTACACCAACAGTGAGCCAGACACCCTCGATTGTCTTGAGACGATCCATGATTGGGTCAATGCCAGTCCTGACACCTGTAAGTACCAGCAATCATCAGGTTGGAACACGTCGAGCTGACAGCTGTAACAGACTCCATGTTCGGTGCTTGGCACCACCCTTCGGAGCCTGCCTCCATTGGTAAGTATCAGTGATTGTTGAAAACAGTACGAGACAACTAACAACCAGCAAGCTTCTTTCGACGGCGATGTCGACCTTGTTCGCAGCGTCAGCGTTCGTAAGTGTTCAGTCTCACCAAGGTTGAATGGCCATCATACTAACAGTTGATACAGGTGGCGAGGTTCAGCCTGCTGCTAAGCCTGCCAAGCGCGGCATCAAGGACGTTTTCAAGAACGTCAAGAAGGCCGCTTTCAAGAAGCGTGACAACTCCGGTTAGACGAGACGCAAACAACGTGTGACGGGTACAACAAGATTCAGAGGCAAGATCAAGAGGTTTCATCGGGTTTCATTGCTTTTGCTGGGGATTCTATCACCGGTTTCCCCTCAAGATGGCATTGTGCGCCTGACATGGTCGCTGGTGTCGTTTCGCACCAACAGCTTTTCCTCTCTTGGTCCATCTTCTGGTCCATCCAAGTCTATTTTCGTGGCTAGGCCTGTTCATACGTTGGTCGTCTTGTTTGTTTCATCCGGTGAAACCGTATAAAAAGGGGAAGTGGTATCAAGGATCGAGGATAGAGTCGCAGTCGCGGAATAAACATCTCTGTCGTAATCTGTTGTTCGCTTGGCGTGACATGGCACTCGTTCACTGGATATCTCCCATAACAACCTCGTCAACTTTTTCTCCTCCCTCATTTTCCACAGGCGCATCTGTAAAGCCAAAGGTCAGTCATTGCACGATGCACATTCCCAACACAAACTCACCCTTCATCTCAGCCTCTCCTTCGGCCTCCATCTTCCTCTTCAAGGCATACCCCATCTTCTTCTCCATCTTGCGCGCCCTCTTGGCGCTGACCTTTGCCCTGGGTCCGCTGGTGGGGAGAAGTCCGGCCCTCGCGCCCCGAGTCGCATCCGCCTTTGCGACCTTGTCCTTGGGCGCCAGGGAGCGCTTGCGCCTCTCCTTCTTGGCCTTGGAGGCGCGCGCGGCGAGGCGGTTCTTGGAAGGGCCGTTGGGGTTCTTGACGGACGGCATTGCGGTTGGTCTTGACGGGGGCCAATGTCTAAGGAATTGGGATGGATGTGGCGAGCGATGGAGATTCTGCGATAAGGTTCGTTTTTCGGTCAAGAATCTCGGTGAGTGCTCGGTGAAGAACACGCCAAGCCCCGCCAAGTGGGTATCTCGATGTTCCAGAACACCCACACATCTCATCAGTGGGGGTTTACACCAGGTTGTCATGCTTTCAATCTTCAAATCCCGCTCAATTACGCCTCATATGTTGATCTAGATAACATCTATTTTACACAAACTCCTTTCCCCAATCGTTTTCATCATCAATATTCCAAAAGGTTGCATTGTCGCATCATCATTGACGCCCATCTCGGCAAGGTGGCGTCAAGGTGTAAGAGCCCTTGCCTTGACATATCCAGAGTGTAAGCAGTCTTTCGAGCCTCTTCTTGGAGCTTCTTAGCTCCTTCGCCCTTATCGAACACGGGTTTGGTGATTTCTGCCCATGGTGCTCTCACTGTCCTCGCTATTGGGGCCGAGCATTCGCCGACTGGGATCGTCCTCATCGTCGCTCATGAGTCCATCCAGTTCAAACTCCTCAGCATCTCGGATCTGTCCATCCTCGATAGCCCGGCCATCCGCGTGTGTGTGACTGGTACCGAAATCCTTGGTGTTCAGTGGAGGGTGCGCAAGCCGGTCCCAAAGGTGGATGAGCATGTTGACAAATAGGAACATCAGTGAGGCGAACGAAAAGGTGATGAGGATGTACGAGACATGGTCCATGCTGGAGCTGGCTACAAGATTCATCTGCTCTGAGGTTGCGCCCATGAAAAGGAAGCCGGCGGCATACATGAGCTGGATGTGTTAGTTGATACACTCAGTCGTGGACATTCATGACTTACAAATACGGGGATGAACTGGAAGCTGTTGGCAGACCGCCCGTCTTCCGAAATAGAGTGCGCGTCCTTGAGAACAAAAGCAATCTCGATGATCCGAGTGAAGCCGACACCCATGAGGGTATATCCAAACATGGTATGTGTAGCAGCACTGACCATCAGATCCTGTGGGTGGGCAGACATGGCCCAGCCAGTAATGAGGATCACAAATCCTGGGATGAAGTTGCGTTTGGGGCGTCCATCACGGTCCTTGCTCAGCCAAACGCCAGCCAAGCCGGCGCACCACCAGATAATACCCATGGTCGTATGTTGCCAGTCATTCTTGACCCAAGGGCCGCCCCAGCGATGCTCGGTAAAGGTATTGACGCAGCCCCATGCAGCTATCACGGCACTGTCGTAAAACTCCTGCGAGCGTCCTCGGCCTCGAATCCATAGCTGACCGACGAGAAGAAGGATGGTAAGGACGATTCCGTAGGCGATAAAGGCACCTCCCATGATGAAGTGGGCTGCGCATTGGCCGGTGTGCGAGCCCTGGCAGAAGCCAAGGGCCGTGATGCCGCCAAAGATCATCTGCGTCCACGCCAGGATAGGCATTGCCTTGCCGATGAAGCCATGGCACGGGCGGACAATCTTTCGGATCTTGCTGTTGATTCCCTTCTCCCAGTGGAGCTTGAGATATACCCCGATGAGGACCTGCGCGGCCAGGAGCAGCTGGAGGATGTGTGCGAACTTTCCGTGGACGTGGTTGGGGATGAATTGGCGACCCTTGTGCGCGTGGCCGAGGAAGAAGCCAAGAATGGCGAGGACAGTGCCGACAGCTTGAGTTGGAACGTGCCATCGGTTCTTGGTCATCTAGAAGAAGTCAGCTTATTTGCATGCGTTGGCGTGTGGTCACCTACACCTAGAACCATGCCAATTGGGAAGATTACGCCGTAAGCCAACATCTGGATAAAGATGTGAATCCATAACACAGTATCCTGCTATCGGTCAGGCTCAATCGCAAGCAAGGTAACGCAGAGAACGCACCAATGGCTCTAGAGATACTGTCTGGCCTTCGGGGATTTCGCTTGTATCGTGTTCATGGGCCTGGGCGACAGCTCCGAGAAGAGCAATTGCTAGCCCCCATGACGAGGAAGCCGTCATGGCCCTCGCTCTATAGCTAATAGCCATGATGGCGCCCAGTGTGTAGATCGCGTTCTCAGCTTCGCGATGGCTCTCCCACGCAATTCGAACGTTGGCGACACCGTTTCCGCCGTTTTCGTCGCAGCAACCGGTGGTGGGGGATCGTCACTACGAAAAGAAGCGGCTATGACGGCACGAGGTGGAGGATATCGACAACAGAGACGGATGTGCGATAAGCGAACAACGGGGGTGTTCAAGATAGAGCAATTCAATGATTGTCTACAGATAGCAATGAAGCTCCTCTAGGGAGAATGAAGAAAGAGAAACAAACCGCGACAAGAAAAATGTTACACAGGGAAGAAAAGTTCAAGTCGCGCAAACAAGGATCGGAGCAATGTTATAGCTTGAGTAAGCCTCCACCACCCGTCTTGAGTGAAGCAAGCCACTGGGCCCGCGAGGGCGTCATCCCGGAGGCTTCGGTAGACCAGATCCAAGAGCCCGAGAGCAACCTAGCTGCCATATTATGATGCGACCGCCCGTGATTGGCCCTTGGCGGACCAGTGCACGGATGCTTGACCAGAAACAAGCTGTGTCCGGGGCAAGCCCGGAAGCTTTTTACCCCGCCAAGAAGCCTGTGTTGATGCCATCGCCAACGTGCATCCGAGAGACCCGTGCCAGAAGAATCCATCTATATGCGTAGTTCCGGCCGTGAAACCTGTAGCATCTATTTCTTGATTTCATATCATGTCCTTGCGCCCAGGGTACTCTCTTCTGAACAGATCGCCATCTTGTTATTTACCCCTTCCCATCTCCCGTCGACCCGTCGATCCGTCGGCTTGCGCGGCAGGAGGCTATACACCTTGGCTCCAATGCTTGGCCTTGGCTTTTCACTGTCCTATTTCTTGTCTTCATTTCCCGCCTCCCTAAGCAGGGTTTCACAAACATTGATTGCTCCTCCCGATGACCAATGAATCATGGCCGTCATTCTCCCTCACCCTGCAGCTTGGCAGCTTGGAAGATCACGGATTGACCAAAATGCTGCCAACTCACATCCTCAACGATATTGGCATTGAATCAATGACCTGACACAAAGCCTATCTATGTATTTAATTGGCCTAATGCTGTGTTCCCATGTGCTTCCTGTAAATACTCCCCATTGATCAATCACCATCAAGTTTCCAAACCCAACATCACAATGACAGTCATTTCCCGTGGGGAAGAGGCCACAGTCTCTGGCGCCACGGTTGTGCTGATACTTTTCCTCGCCATCTTTTCATGTGTTATTTATGTTTGCTTGCTATTCGCGTTCCAGGCATTCATGTCACGCAGAAAGCGCCGTTCAACCCATAACGGGCAAGGAGAGGAAAGATCCAGGGGCAGGTCTCGTACCCCGCGCAGTGTTCAGAGAAAGTCATCTTCTCAGACCGATCAAGTTCCTCTCGAAACAAGAACTCAACATCAGCCTAAACTCAGTACACCGAACGTCTAGGATAAGGTTGAGTCAACAACGTTTCTATGGATCACACATGCAGTATTCCGTGCAAAGGCGAGTTTAATGGGCAGGAAGACTCATGCCAAGAATGATTAGGACTTTCATTAGTTTGCTTAGACCTCTATCAAATGATGCCCGATACCCCGACTTTGGTACTCAAACGTGAATATTGTGAATCCCACCCCAACGCCAAGCAAGAAACATCAGACCCGGAGAAAATCCAGCTGAGCCTCTCTTTCACCAGCTAACTATCCTTTGCGGCCTCCTTTTGCAAGACCTCCTTCGCCCTGGCCCAAAGCTCCGACTCCATATCCCTCTCCACCCTTGTACCCCGACTGTTCAGCCAGCCCACGTCAAGGTTGCCCACAGCTCCAGTTCCATTGGGCTTGAGCGACGCCTTGGGTGGTCCGTTGGGCTCCTGGCGCTGAGGATTAGCCAGGTTGACGATGCCCGCCTCTTCCAGAGCAAAGATCTGACGCTTCATCTTGACATCGATGGCGTGCAGCGTCGTGAGAAAAGAGTCGGTGGCAGAACGGAAGGCCTCCTTTTGCGCGGGCGGGTTCAATGATGGCTTGACGGCTTCGCCTGAAGGGTCTGTGTTCGGCGCGTTGTCGCCAGAGGGTGTTGTGAGGGCGTTGAGAGCAGTAGCCGTGTGGCTCATGAGTTGGACGGCGCTCTTGTCGATGACGTTGAGTTGCTTGATGTTTTCTTCGACGGTGAAGGGTTTGTGCGTGACAGACTCCCCGGTATCACCCATGACAACGTCTGCCGGTGAAGCCATATCGTAAAGTGATTTCTTTGACGTTTGATGACGGCCTAGACCGTGGTGCAAGGCGATGACAATGTGGAAGTTGGTTCTGTTTGTCCAATTCTCGCGACGTAGATGGGCGTTTATCCAGCGAAAGCGACGATAAGAGTAGAATTTTTAATAAATGTTTAATGAGAGGCCAAGAAGAGGAAAATTCCAACCATGCCCACGTGCTGCTGTATCTCGTCTCGTCAGTTTCTGATGGTCGACTTAAGGTGGAGGTCTTGTGTGTGCGAGTGAGAGTGAGCCTGGAGATTTGGCGGTACGTACTGTGGTCTGTGCGCTACAGTGTTCACGATGACAGTTCGAGGTCGCTGGAATAGGTAATAGAGAGTTGTGCAGTGCAGAATTAGGTGAAATTTCTAAATCCGAGAAACTTCCTGTTCAAGATTGGAGATCATATTTAATTTTCCTATCTCTTGTAAATCGTTGGGGAGGGTTGAGCTGTGAATGTTAGGCTTACTTGGGTGAGCCTCTCTTTCGCTTAATCCTCGGGTCAATGGGCTTCGCGCAACTCAGTCGCGCTTCAGTCTCCTTCCGTGTTCACCTTCAACCTCAAAGCATCACCTCAAACTCGGCTCTCCATCAACCCTGCCTGCGCGCATCTTCCAACCTCTCATATTTAATCATTTACTGAAGGGAGCTTCGAATCTTCTTTCTCCGCCTTCTCTACATCAAAATCGACGACTTGCGCCTGGTTCCGCCTCCATCCCATCCTCTGTTGGACTCCGTGGGGCCAGGGTCACAACTCCAATCCGCATCTCATCCTCTTATGAGATGAGCCATCTCTAGAGAATTCGCCAATTCTAGAGAGCCCCAGCTCGCGGCCGTAAATCTCTTATCTTCCTCTACTCGTCATTCTCTTCCGCGGCAAACAGCATGTCTGCGCCAGCTCAAACTCCTGGCGCGCCTGCGCCCGGCGCATATCAAGGGCCCGCGCCGACGCCGCCCGCCCCGGCTCACACAACGACCGGCACAACAGGGCAAACCGGCACTACTGGAGGAGCCATGTCTAATCAGAACCTCAACCAAATAGTAAGTTAACGTTTGTTTATGTGCCTTGGTTTTGGTGGGGAGTTGTCCTGCATCATGTTTGGTTCGCCACCTCGGTATACTTAACCGCCGCACATACTTGACCACCATGACGGGAGGGACAGGAGTGACTCACCTTACTGATGAGGTTGCGTTCCTTTTACTCTTGCTTGCTGATGGTCCGCCTGTTTGCTCTACTACCGGGATTCTCATTGCCCGCAAACTGCAACGGTACCTTGGCGCGATTCTGGGTTGACCATGAGGGCATCGCTGCAAAAATGAAAAAGCATATTTGGCATAAGCTTCAAACTCGCGAGGTCGATTCGGCTATCCTCCCTTCTGGTGCTCATGTCATTCTTTCCTTGAGAACACGGCCCACTGCCTCGCTCATATGTGCCACAAGCTGGGTCCCAGGCTGACAGATGATGATGTATAGGTCACAGACTACTTGCTCAAGAGGGGCTTCAACCGGACCGAGGAGGTATTTCGTCAGGAATCCAAGCATCTGGGTCCAGATGGTAAGCCCATCTACCAGCTTGCCAACCTCGGTCCAAAGAAGTATCAGCGAGCGTTCAACCTTCTACGAGAATGGGTCGAGAACAACTTGGACATTTACAAGGTAACGGAGTGCCCCACCTTTCACTGCCCAGTCACTGACAGCTCCAGTTTGAATTGTCAAAACTTCTCTGGCCAATCTTTGTCTACTCCTTCCTGGAGCTCGTCAACAATTCCTACACGGAGGATGCCAAGACTTTCCTCCGAGAAGTTGGCCCTCATTTTCAACCAGTTCACGCAGATGACCTCAAGACATTTGCTACCGTTACACTACCTCAGCATGTCAACGAGAACCCCATGACCAAGCTCTACCGGGAGAACAAATACCGAATCCCCCTCAACCAGCATGCCAGTGGGGATCTTTTCAACTTTCTCGAGCGCGAATCCGACCAAGGTGGTTCCGTGATTAGACAACTCCTTGCATCTTACTGCCAGGTTGACTCCACGGCCCGAGGACCCATCACGCCATTCAGTTTCGAAGCAGTCTACCGGAGATCAAGGAATATGGAGATGGAGGACGTCGACACCAATGAGGGCATCCCTGGTGTCAACATTGGTTTGTCCAACAAGGATGTGCTGGACCCAACTGCGCCTCTGAAGCTTGGTCCACTGCCTATGGACCCAGACCTCCGCGATGACGTGCGTGCTGAACTTGAGGATGAAGAGCGACGAAACCCTCCAGTCCCAGGCAGACCTACCTTGCTAGAGGAATTTGACCAAAGGATCAAACGCGAAGAGAGCGCCGATGCACCCAACAGAGCTGATCTACCTCTACCCCCTTCCCGGCCCCGAGACATCATGCTGGAGATGCAGAAGGTGCGAGAGAATCGTGATCGCTTCAAGATTGATGGCCAAACTGGAGGTGTGGGATTGCCTGTGAGCGCGTGCATGTTCACTTTTCACAATACGCTCGGCAGGTAAGCTCTTTGTCTACTACTCTTGAACTATAGCCGATGCTGACTATTGACAGTGTTGCGTGTATGGACTTTTCTAATGACGGGCAAATGGTGGCAGCTGGAACGACTGACTCGTACATCCGAGTTTGGTCCTTGGATGGCAAGGCCCTCCCGACAATGAATGCCCACGAGAAGGACGCCAAGTTCAACAGCCGAAAGTTGATTGGGCATTCTGGTCCCGTTTACGACGTCTCATTCTCGGATGCCGCCTCCGGCCCTCCTCAGAAGCTCTTTGGCGACGAAGGAAAGTCGAATCCAGCTATTGACACCAGGCCCAAGCTGTTGCTCTCGGCGTCTGCCGATGGCCAGATCCGTCTCTGGTCTCTGGAGTCATGGAGCTGTCTGTGTCTCTACAAGTCTCATGATGGCCCCGCATTCAGAACACTTTGGAGTCCTCAAGGGCACTACTTTGTCAGTGGTGGTTATGACAAGGCAGTCAGAGTTTGGATGCAGGATCACGCCTCGCCACAGCGACTGCTGGTTGGGCATGACACATCCATCTCGGCGCTTACATGGCACCCCAACGGCCTCTACGTCTTCTCGGCATCGGACGAGACAGACAAGTCAATCCGAATGTGGTCTGTGGTGACTGGAGCTTGTGTACGTGTCTTGACCGGCCACAATGACTACATCACTGCTCTTGAATGTGCACCAAACGGCAAGATTCTGGCGAGCGCCGACTGTGCCGGCAACATCTTCTTCTGGGACATAGCTAAGGGGACACGCATTAAGCGATCTCGTGGCCATGGAAAGGGAGGAATCTGGTCCCTCAGCTTCAGTGTTGAGTCCAATGTGCTTGCATCGGGCGGCCAGGATGGCACCGTAAGACTATGGGATGTTGAGTTGCCAGCCGATCCTCAGAAGGCAACCTCGCAGCAGACTGGACATGACGCTGCAGCAACAGGAACTGATGGAGCGAGCGCTAGCAATGCGGCCGGCGATGCCTCCCGTATCGCGTCGGGAACCTCTGGACAGGCTGGAGGAAGCGGAGCGACTGGCGGGACGCACAAGAAGAAGAGCAAGGAGGTCATGATCACTCCTGACCAGATCAGCGCATTCCCTACCAAGAAGACGCCGGTGATGAAGGTCAAGTTCACACGAATGAATCTAGTAATTGTCGGGGGCTGTTACGATCCCGAGCGCTAGGAGCGAGAGGGAAATGACCCAGCTGCGGTGAAGCGATATCAAAGGCAGAAGTTTGTTGCCCAGTTTGGGGTAGGATTGGGACGGGAGACAGTTATCATTACTCCCACCAAGTAGAATGGAAAGAAACGAAAGCTATGAGCTGAAAGGGATCATTTCTGGCAGCTGGGAAAAGGGGAGAGGGACGGGTGGTTGGCCGAGCTGGGAGACACAGCTCCAAGATCCCCCTTGGTGAAATCAATTACCACATCTCACTGAGGGATAGGCCATGTACACTAAGGGGCAATTTCTAAAACTCAATAGTTAATACGTGTACAACTATCATATGTTTCCGCATTATACTGCTGCCTTGAAGTTCACCAGAACCTGCTAGGACCTGGTGAAGATATGTACGTACCTCAACGGGGGTGAGTGGGGTCGGCTCCGCTGACGTCCACTCGCGCATGCTCCCCAAGCTTCCATGTTCCTCTGCGCTACAACATCGCATCACCTCCATCTCTCAACCAACTTGACCAGCGACGGTCGCCGAATCGCACGAGTAGTTTCACTTATAGATCTCGTGGCCACAATTATCCGCAATGGACGTCGAAGAGTCACCTTGGGCCGACTCATCTCAGGCCTCCCAGCAGGCATCGCAGCCCGAAGCCTCGGCCTCCCAATCGTCTGCTCCCTCCGCTTCCTCGTCGGCGCCTCGTCCTTCGCGCGGGCCGCGTCGCCTCGTCGCCCAGCCCACCCGTCTTGAAGCCGTCGATGACCCCCTCGGCCCTCTCGGTGCCGTATCCGACGACAATGCCCCTGCCCAGGACGCACCTCCGGTGCCTCCGCAAAAGGAGCAAGTAGTGATCCGCACCACCATGCCCCAGCCCCAGCAGCAGCAGCGACGACCCGCGGATCCTCATCACATCGAGGAGGAGGAGTTTGATGGACCAAAGGGACCTAGGGCGCCCCCGCCTGTCGAGGCTGCTCAACCCAGCGCCGTGAGGACCAGCACGCAGCCGAGCGTTAGTGTTGAGCAGGCCGCAAAGCCCTCGTTCCAAATTACCGTGGGAGACCCTCACAAGGTCGGCGACTTGACGAGTTCCCACATTGTCTACTCTGTTCGCACCAAGGTAAGGTATCTTCAAGCTCCAAGGTTGCCATGTACTGACATGTGAACAGACCACTTCCAAGGGATACAAGCAGCCCGAGTTTGAAGTCAAGCGCAGATACCGTGATTTCCTCTGGCTTTACAACACTCTCCATGGCAATAATCCTGGTATTGTCGTGCCACCCCCTCCCGAGAAGCAGGCCGTCGGTCGATTCGACAGTAACTTTGTCGAGAGCCGTCGGGCTGCGCTCGAGAAGATGCTCAACAAGATCGCGATACACGCCACGCTACAACATGACCCTGATTTGAAACTCTTCCTTGAGAGCGAGGCGTTCAATGTTGATGTGAAGCACAAGGAGCGAAGGGAACCCATCCCGAGCGAGAGCAAGGGTGTTTTTGGATCTCTGGGTATCAATGTCGGTGGTGGAAACAAGTTTGTGGAGCAGGATGAATGGTTCCATGATCGCAAGGTTTACCTTGATGCGCTCGAGAATCAGCTCAAGGGTCTCCTCAAGGCCATGGAGACTATGGTTGGTCAGCGCAAGATGATGGCTGAAGCTGCTGGTGACTTTTCGGCTTCTCTCCATGCGCTTTCCACAGTGGAGCTGTCGCCGTCGTTGTCGGGCCCCCTCGATGCTCTCTCTGAGCTCCAACTTACGATCCGCGACGTGTATGATCGACAGGCCCAGCAGGACGTCTTGACTTTTGGCATCATTATCGAGGAGTACATCCGTCTTATTGGCTCGGTTAAGCAGGCGTTCGGACAACGACAGAAGGCATTCTACTCATGGCACGCGGCTGAATCAGAGCTACAAAAGAAGAAGTCCACGCAGGACAAGCTCCTCAGACAAGGAAAGAGTCAGCAAGACCGACTCAACCAGATGGGCGCTGAAGTTGGAGAGTCGGAGCGAAAGGTCCACCAAGCTCGACTCCTCTTTGAGGATATGGGCCGATTGATGAGGAGCGAACTTGACCGGTTCGAACGAGAGAAGGTGGAGGATTTCAAGAGCGGGGTTGAGACATTCCTGGAGAGTGCGGTTGAGGCGCAGAAGGAGGTGAGTTTCTGATCATGTCGGCTCCTGGAGTTGAGTGCTAACAAGACACAGCTCATTGAGAAGTGGGAGACGTTCCTGATGCAACTGGACGCTGAGGACGACGATTCGGCATTCTACAGACCTCCTGTACACCAGCAGCAGCAACAACAGCAAAAGTCGGGCGATACCGCAGTTGATCGCGCCCGAGCCAGGATAGACGAGGATTCGGACTAGGTTCTCCGAGCCGATTGGTCTAGCTCCCTCTACCATTATTACATTTTATAGCGAACCGGGAGATGTCGAGTGATGGAGAGGAACTCAAATCCGTGGGGACTGTTTGACTATTGACCACTTCCGAGTACTGGAGACCGTGTTTTTATATCATACAAGCCTCGAGGCCTTAACACTGTTGTACATATTGAACCTCCCCATCCACCTCATGCTTCGCAATGCTCGGATCTTGCCAGTAGTAGTTTAGACATGACACATTTATACCCCCTATATTGGAACTGGGCATGATATCAAGGTGTGGGCAACGGCCTCGGCTATCCAATGGCCACACCAAGCCATCGTTTACTTTCTCTTCTTGGCCTGCTTCTTGGGCCCAGAGTCCTTCATAGCGCCAGCATCCTGCGCTGGCGCATACCCTGTGATAAGATCCGCATAACCGGCATCTGCGTCTCCCTCGTCACCCTCGCCAGTACCGCTGTCGTATGCACGGCCGAAGCGCTCTCGGAAAGCAGCCAGCTTACCAGCCTCGTCCAGCTCCACGTTCTTGAGAGACTTTTCGGACGGCTGCCATAGGAGTGTGTTGCGAGTATCCTTTGTTGCTCGGTAGATTGGGAGGGGAGAGGTGGTGCGCATGGTGTAGGCGGAGCCGTCGGAGAGGGTGACGAGCTGGGTGAAAGTGTACGGGCGGCGAGGACGGGGGATAAAGGTGGCGTGGCGGACTTGGCCGAGGGAGAAGCGTGCTGGTGATGAGGTTGATGTTGATGAGAGGGTTGTGCGAATAGGCGAGAGAGTCGCCGGCGTGACAGGGAGCTTGGCCATTGTGAAGGAGGCGCTGCGACGAGGGAGGTCTGTCGAGGCCGAGGAAGAGGAATTGGAGGCCCTGGGCGGCAGGGGAGGTTGTCGTGGACCTTGTCTCGGCGGGTGGTGGTTGAAGTCGTCGTCGTCGATGGACCGGGTAAAATTTGGGGGGTGAGGCCGATGGATTGGAGGGTGGGATGGGATGCAGGGGTGTGTGTTCTTATCGATAAGAAAATTAAAGGTCCCTCCGTCACTTTCGGGGAACGAGCTTCGACTACCGAGCAAGATAGGTAATTCCCACGATCAAACAGCCTTTCCAGACGAGAGGTCCTTTTCTTCTTGAGAACGACTAGAAAGGATTTTCTGGTCGATAATGCGCTGTGGTGGGAAATGAAGGGCTCTCGGGCGCTGCGCAATGGCGCTACGAAGGCTTTCGTCACGACGAGGGGAGGGACAAGAGGGATGAGCTCTTTGCGACCCTTACAAGGTTGCGGGAGTGGAAGGGCGATATGTCATGGCTGTGGGAGACCTGTGGCATTACTTTTGGGGGTTTCTCAGTTGCAATGGCCTTTAACAAGACCAGCTCAGACTCTACATCGTGAGTGCCCCTCCAACCAGAACCTCGGACTTGGCAGCTGATATATGGCCGGCTTAGACAACTCATTAAGAAGCAATCACACATCTGCCACGTCAAAACCATGGCACTCCTCCCCCTCGAAGCCCCCGACCGTCCACCCGACCACCGCAACTCCCCTCCCCGAACAGCTCCGCTCCATCATGCGTCTCCTCCCTCACAGCGTCGTCGTGTGCACCTCGAACCAACCAGGTGATGGGCCCCGTGCCATGACGATGTCGTCCTTCACATCTCTCACACTTTCGCCCACACCACTCGTGACGTTCAACATTGCGACTCCGAGCCGGACGTTGGATGCTATCCGTGCGAGCGGAGGGTTCAACGTCCATGTCCTGGCTGGAGATGAACGCGGCGCAAGGGTGGCGAATCACTTTACAAAGGGCAATGTTGGCGGTCATGTATTAGAGGATCTGGAAGATCTTGGGTATAGCTACCCCGACGGCGAGTCTGACAAGCAAGCGCCAGTGCTAAGGGGCGAAGGGGTCATGTTTGCCCTGCGGTGTCGGGTGCTGCAGGACGCACCTGAGGGTGGGCTTGTGAGGGTGAGGGATCATGTGATTGTGGTCGGAGAGGTTGTGGAGATGGTGAGGGTGGAGGGGGAGGAGGAGTTTGGGCTTGTATATGCGGATAGGAAGTATAGACAGGTTGGGGGCGTGCTGGAGAAGTGAAAAGGTGGTATAGAGTGTAGTATATTTGTATAAAAGGACATAGGGATCATGTAGAAACGCACTTCACGGCTCATACATACTCACTACTTGGGATGTTGAAACTCCCGGGATATCATGTCTTGGGGATATTTGATGCTCGGTGACTTTCAAAGTGTTACACGGGCACTCAAGACTACGACCCAGCTGATGCTGGCCAGGTACATTGGCAAACTTGCTTGCATCCCTGGCAAAACCGAGATTATTTGAGAAGGCTCTAGAACATTGATTGCAAATTTGCTGTGATTCCAAGCACGGAATAAAGCCAAGTCGTGAATCACACAAGGATCCGCCTCACTTTCCACCTCGGCACGCAGCCAATGAAAGAGGCGAGGCATGGATAGACCACAGGTTTCTACCCCGGACGAGGAGGGTAAAAGTGGAAAAAGAACAGCTATGGCCTTGAAACCCTTGTCCAGTTTAGATGATCAATGTGCTACCCTATGTGGTGGCATCAATAGATGGGCATCTGGCTTGTTGTGAGCTTGCTCTGTGTGCCCAAGCTTATCACCAGCTCAGCTCAGCCTTGCTGCCTTGATGCATTGCCAACCATTGGCCCCCCCGTTCCTGCGGCTGAGCGCATCTACGTAAACAGTTTCAAGGTGCCTTGCAGGCCTCAATAAGCCTAGCCCATCAAATAGAATAGGCGATACACAGATGAGTTGGCTAGAAGATTCGATCGAGGGGTTGCTTTGTCTCTTTTGCTCCTGCTGGGGTTCGGAGGCGGTGGGCCCTTTGTTGGCGGAAGAGACTAGAAACTCGAGCAGGGGTTGGGTTCTTTTTCAGCCTTGAAGGGAGGGGTTTGACCAAACTCGGACCACTTTGAAGATTGCAAAGGGCAAGGCTGTGGCAGATTGAATTTTACTACGTATCAATGACTCGCTAGACGAAAGGGAGGAAAAATCTGTTCTCTACAAGTGCTAAAAGCCAAATGCTTGACTCGGTCCCTTTCGGTACCTGATCTCGCAACGCACGAACGCCGTGAGGCGATGCGACTTGAGTTGGGGGAAACGTGGGAATGCCCTAGCAAGACCTGGCCAATCATCGAAGCCCAAGCTGGGACGGTGCGTGCGTGCGCTTGCCGCCTGGTCCCTTGATGCTTTTTGGGGTAGAGAGGTAGGTACGTACCTGGGTACAGCTAAGCTGTTAGAGGCGGGGAGGAGGGGAAGAGTGTGCCCGAAGATCCTGAAAAAAGTGGCGGGCAGCGCAGCGGGCACAAGGCGGTGGCCACTTGCCGCACAGTAGCGCAGCGCAAGGGCGCGGTTGGTTGCCGTGGTTGCCTGAGACGAGAGCCCAGTGCCTGTCACGTGGTGGGGAAAATAACGCGTACACACAAACCAACCACACCAAAATACATACCGGTCAGACGACCTTCCGGCGTCAAATGAAGCCC